>CM029668.1:23487199-23552199 GCA_017311315.1 Dendrocalamus latiflorus | reverse complement strand
TTACTTACACATCTTTGGAACCAGCAAAATCAAGAGATAAGAGAAGAGGACAAACACACCAACCAAAACAAGCGCAAAATCAAAGAGATCAAGAACACACCATGTAGGATAAATAAGATTGATATATTGTAACTTATAGATATTTGGTTTACAGCTACTCCACCATAGAGGATAGAACTCTCTCTCGCAAGAGCACACACCCTACAAACCTCCTCTCCAAGGAAGCATTTTTCTCAAACCCTAGAGAATGAGATAATTGGATCTTACCAACCCCTCCCACTCAAAAAGATGAAACAACCAGCCCACATATAACCCCAATGGATTATATCCATTAGCATAACTGGAAAACCCATTAACCCCCCCCCCCCACACACACACCAACTTTTACACTCAACACGTGACTTATGTACCCTTCTCAAAGCGCATAAGCCCAAACACGCTAAGAAACAAGCTTCCAATTCACTTGGCCTCCTAAGTGCCTCCTTAACCTAAACCGCTCTCCAATGCCCTCCTAGTGTTGTAGTATTGGTCCTATCACTGTTTCCAGTATTTTGGCTTCCCCGCAAAAATACCCTCGTTTTAACCGTGGACCTCACCTCTTCATTGAGCCTAGTTTATGGTCATCTTCTCCGTTGCGAGCAATCCCCATACTTGTAATGTGCAGGTTCACCAATGGTTCATGCATCGGTAACTCTTTCTGTGTCGATCCCTCTGACCATGTCTCACTTGCACCGACAACACTATTCTATGAACCGTTGCTCTAATATTCCATTTCACATCCCTTGTCTTCTCCTGTGCTTGCTTGAGCCCAACCATTCTGCCTAGCTCCCTTGACTGTACGTCAGCTCATCCCCGAGCTTAGTCCCGGTCCATGTCGTCGAACATGGCTACCTCCAAGCACCCTACACATCAAAGATGTCATAGCCTAGCTTTTAAAAAGGCTTTTCTTTTGAAAAGTAATTTAACTGAAAATATGAAAATATTATTAAATAAAGTGTATTTTGAATTTCTATAAAAATCCTATTTCAAATTAATTATTTTAGCATTTAGCTTTTATCTGGTTTTTTGTGAATTCTTTGGAATTTTAAAAAATCAATTTCAAAGTTAAAAAGTATTTTTGTAAAAATTTAAAGACCAACTTTAAGTTGAAAATATTTTCCTAAGTCAAAAATATATTCAGAAATTTCAATGAATTTTTTCTAGTTTTTTTGGACTTTATTCGTTATTTTCTAAGCATTTGTTTGGCATTAGCTGAAAATAAAAAAGGTATGAAAATCCTCCCTCACTCTCGGGCCAACACGTGTCTGGCCCTGATGATCCTCATCACTATGCAGCCTCATCCTAAGTGTCTGCTTTCACTTATCCATGCCAATGGCCGAATTTCACTCGTATGACACATGTCGCATTTCCGTCTGTCCGCTTGCCCTACACTACTACAAAAAGCCTAATAGTAGACGCCAAATCACAGACGGTTTTGTGAAACCGTCTGTGATTTACACTATTACAGACGGTTTTAATTTGGAGGCCGTCTGTGGTATTTGTGGCGGGAAAAATGAGTATCACAGACGGTTCTTAACGCTGAACCGTCTGTGATACTAGAATATCACAGACGGTTTTATAATAAAAACCGTCTGTGATATTCCAGATTATCACAGACGGTTTTTATTATAAAACCGTCTGTGATACTAGAATATCACAGACGGTTTTATAATAAAAACCGTCTGTGATAATCTGGAATATCACAGACGGTTTTTATTATAAAACCGTCTGTGATATTCTAGTATCACAGACGGTTTTATAATAAAAACCGTCTGTGATACATTTCCCGCCTTGCAATCCCTCAAAATTTCATATTTTCCCGCTTAAGTCCGAGTATGGTTCAGTTTTGAGACACCTTCAGTAAAACGGGCATAACTTTTGCATACGGTGTCCGTTTTCGACGTTCTTGTACTCGTTGGAAAGCTAACGACGAGCCCGATCCAAAAAAAACGACCGGCTTGCACTAGTCGACCTCCAAGACCCCGAAAATCGGCCATCTTTGGACCTAAACCTGCGTCGCAAGTTTTTGGTTTCTGTTTTTGCCCTTTTTCTTGGTTTTATTTTCGGAATTTGGATTTTTCTTCAACTGCAAAGTTGTAGATCTCGTCGAAACCTTTCAAATGAGTATATATAAACTATATAAACCTTTGCTATTTTTTCTTTTCAGACTAGTTGTTTATATTGCATCGGTATATAAAATTTGTGCTCCAATTCACAGACGGTTCTATATATAGAACCGTCTGTGATATTCATTCATCACAGACGGTTCTATATATAGAACCGTCTGTGATAATCTGACCGCTGGGCCTATCGATCCTCAGCCCCACGAATCGTAGCTCCGCCTTTCCGTTCCCGCGCCAAAAATTTCGAATTCCCGCTTCTCCCTCCCTCTCCCTTCCCTATAAATATACCCAAAATCCAGCCTCTTTACTGGTCTCCTCTTCCTTGCTGTCCTCCTCCTTGCTGTCCTCCTCCTTGCTGTCCTCCTCCTTGCTGTTCTCCTCTTCCTTGCTGTCCTCTTCCTTGTTGTTCTCCTCCTCCTTGCTGTCCTCCTCCTTGCAGACGACGCAGAAGCATCTAGCTCGTGCCAACCGGGCAGACGCTCAATCAACGCCGACGATGGTGGTCATCAAAGACATTCAGCTCATGCGTTGCATCAGGGGCGAGAAGGCATAGATGATCTTTGCTTGTTGTGTAACCTGCTCGTTGTTCTTGTTGTGTAACCTGCTCGTTGTTCTTGTTATGTAACCTGCTCGTTGTTCTTGTTGTTCTTGTTGTATAACTTGCTCGTTGTTCTTGTTGTGTAACCTGCTCGTTGTTCTTGTTGTGTAACCTGCTCGTTGTTCTTGTTGTGTAACCTGCTCGTTGTTTTGAGATATTGTAATGGTATACACTAATCTTAATAAAAATTGATGTTTTATGTTTGTGAAATGAATTGAGATGTGAATTGGATGTATACATGTACATGTTGATCTGCTTGTTTCAGAGGGCATGGCTAGCATTTCCTGAGGCTAGCCAATAAACAGAAATAGGTTTAGAAATAGAAGGGAATATCACAGACGATTTTTAACTAAAAACCGTCTGTGATAGTTATAATCACAGACGGTTTTTAGTTAAAAACCGTCTGTGATTTATAAATATCACAGACGGTTTTTAGTTAAAAACCGTCTGTGATATGTAAATATCACAGACGGTTTTTAACTAAAAACCGTCTGTGATATTTGCATCACAGACGGTTCGAAAACCGTCTGTGATGACCTCGTATTATCACTGACCCATAATTTCAGACGGTTCACAAAACCGTCTGTGATGACGTTTTTGAACCGTCTGTGATGACCTTTTCTGTAGTAGTGCTACACTCTCTCCTCATCTCTTCTCTCTTGCCGACATGTGGGACCCACCCGCATCTTCTTCATCCTCCCATTCTTCCACCTCCGCATGCTGCCATTGCTGCCCTTTTTGGAGCTCTTAAAAGCTTCAGCTTCTCCTTCCGTTGGCTAGGCATGCATTAGATGCCATAAGAAGACTTAAAATCATTCACTAATACCCCGTCGGCCACTACATAAAAACCCCATTAACTCTCCTCTTAACTTGCCACTACCATGTCCCTAAGCATCCTCTCTGCACACCACATACCTCACCCCTCTCTCAATTTCCCTCCCCCACTCCCAAGGACTTCCTGCATCGTCCCCTCTTCGTTTACGCGCTGGTGAGCTATTCTGGCAAGCAATTGTCGTTACCTCAGCCATATCTGCCCTGTGTTGAGGCCACAATCATCTTTCCCGAGTCCGTGTGATCAACCTCTACCCCTTCTTCATCTACGTCGTGCACCACTGCCGCTTCTTCCTTGTCACCGACCAATTTCCACCTCCTTGAAGTCCGCGTCGAGGTGAGATAGCACTGTTGGAGCTAAGTTCACTCAACTCCTCCCTCTGTATCATTTGACTGTTACAGCTTCTGTGACTGCTACAGTCTTCTATAACCACTGCCGCCTACAACCACTGCCGCTTATGACCACTGCAGCTTATGACCGCTATCGCTTATAACCACTACAGCTCATGACCACTGCCGCTCACGACCATTCTCAGCAAGGTGGCAGTCATGACCACTCTCGGCCGTCACGACCAGTTCTTGAAACTTGCCATGACTAGTTCTTGGCTGCCACCTCATAGACATCTTTACCAAATATAAAAATAATTCCAGAAAATCATAGTTTTTCTTTTTTTTCTTTAGTCTTAAACTTCCAAAAGCTTGTATTTCTTCATCCTAGCTCCGATTGAACCCGTTCAAATTTCTAAATTCCTCTAAAATTAATATCTATCCAAATGTTCCTTGTTTTCAATTTTTTGGAGTTTATTTAAATTTATTTGAGTCGAGTGGGTTATTTTCACGTGTAGACTACGGCGATTCTGAAAATTTCTTCGAAGACAATTCTCACCAATTCACAGAGTAAGGCAAGTTACACACCTTGATCGTGTTGATCCTAGTTTATAAATAAATTATCTTGTTTTAAATTATTCTACATATATATTTTTATTCAACATATTTTAATTCAGCTTTCGACATAGTTATTACCTACTTGTTATACATCCTTTCACTGCTACAGACAGTATTATCACAGACGGTTCGAAACCGTCATCACAGACGGTTCCTGAACCATCTATGTTTATGTGTCAGTGATAATATGTGGTTATCATAGACGGCTCCTACGCCGTCTGTGATAACTTACAATACAGATAGTTTTTCAGAAAAACCGTCTGTAACACTCTACTATCACATATGGTGCAAGATGTAGTCTCAACAATAGTAGATGAAGGAATAACAATCCTACTCATCTCTAGTTCAGCCAAAAGACTAACATTCTCCACCTTTAAGTATGTCAAGCTCAGAAGACAAACTATCATGAGAGGTCCTTAATTTCTCCATGTCACCAAGCAAGGCAGTACATACATCACAATCATCATGGGAGGGAGCAGATCTACGTGAAGTAAGCTCCCGTGACAAGCTCTCTACTTCCTTCTCCAACTCGCTAACCCTAGCTCTAGATCTAGCATGAAATTTTTGTAGCTTAAGAAAAGCATCATTAAGCTGGTCGTAGGAAGGGTATACCTCGTCGGAGTCGGAATATAGCTCGCTGTCGCTGATCTCGCCCTCAAGGGCCAAGAAGCACATGCCGGAGAAGTCGCCGCCGCCATTGGGGTCTTGCTCATCCGTCCCATCGTCGTCGCTCCACCCCTCCACCTCGCTGAGGTCGAGGTCGTCGAAGGCGGTGAGGACGCGGTGGAAGAGTTTCTTGGCTTTGCCAAGGTCGCGGAACTTCTTCTTGCCTTGGACATGAGCTGGGGGCTTCTTGTTGCGGTTCTTGTCGATGTAGTCGTTCTTGCTTACACCGCCGTAGTCGCTCTTGCCCTTCCCCAGCTTGGGGCAATTCGCCCGAATGTGGTTGGGGCCACCACTCTCGAAGCAGATCACGGGTCCTCCTCTCTTTCTGTCCCTCCTTCTCTTGTAAGCATGAGAGAATTTTCTGGCTAGGAGGGCTAACTGGTCATCTGCAAGCTGCTCTAACTGATCATTAGTTATGTCACAGAGAGCAGCAAGAGAGAAACCACAAAGTGAATCCGAAGAAGGTCCAGAAATCTGACTGGGATCAGTGATTAAGGCCACTGACTGTGACTTCGACCTACGAGAGACTATGTTAATCTCATGAGTCTTGAGGCGTGAGTACAACGCATCAAGAGTCAGGGTCGAAAGATCGGTGGTGTCCTTGATGGTAGTCACCTTCATCTCCCAAACACGCAAGTCGAGAGCTGCGAGCATCTATCGAGCATTATCCGAGTCGGGGTATGTGAGACCGACAATGGCCGAATTTCACTCGTATGACACATGTCGCATATCCGTCTGTCCGCTTGCCCTACCCTCTCTCCTCATCTCCTCTCTCTTGCCGACATGTGGGACCCACCCGCATCTTCTTCTTCCTCCCATTCTTCCACCTCCGCCTGCTGCCATTGCTGCCCTTTTTGGAGCTCTTAAAAGCTTCAGTTTCTCCTTCCGTTGGCTAGGCATTAGATGCCATAAGAAGACTTAAAATCATTCACTAATACACCTCCGGCCACTACATAAAAACCCCTTTAACTCTCCTCTTAACTTGCCACTACCATGTCCCTAAGCATCCTCTTTGCACACCACATACCTCACCCCTCTCTCAATTTCCCTCCCCCGCTCCCAAGGACTTCCTGCATCGTCCCCTCTTCGTTTATGCGCTGGTGAGCTATTCTGGCAAGCAATTGTCGTTACCTCATCCATATCTACCCTGTGTTGAGGCCACAATCATCTTCCCCAAGTCCGTGTGATCAACCTCTACCCCTTCTTCATCTACGTCGTGCACCACTGCCGCTTCTTCCTTGTCACCGACCAATTTCCACCTCCTTGAAGTCCGCGTCGAGGTGAGATAGCACTGTTGGAGCTAAGTTCACTCAACTCCTCCCTCTGTATCATTTGACTGTTACAGCTTCTGTGACTGCTACAGTCTTCTATAACCACTACCGCCTACAACCACTGCCGCTTATGACCACTGCAGCTTATGACCGCTATCGCTTATAACCACTACAGCTCACGACCACTACCGCACACAACCATTCTCAGCAAGGTGGCAGTCATGACCACTCTCGGCCGTCACGACCAGTTTTCGAAACTTGCCATGACTAGTTCTTGGCTGCCACCTCATAGACATCTTTACCAAATATAAAAATGATTCCAGAAAATCATAGTTTTTCTTTTTTTTTCTTTAGTCTTAAACTTTCAAAAGCTTGTATTTCTTCATCCTAGCTCCGATTGAACCCGTTCAAATTTCTAAATTCCTCTAAAATTAATATCTATCCAAATGTTCCTTGTTTTCAATTTTTTGGAGTTTATTTAAATTTATTTGAGTTTCATTTGAGTTGAGTGGGTTATTTTCACGTGTAGACTACGACGATTCTGAAAATTTCTTCGAAGACAATTCTCACCAATTCACAGAGTAAGGCAAGTTACACACCTTGATCGTGTTGATCCGAGTTTGTAAATAAATTATGTTGTTTTAAATTTTTCTACATATATATTTTTATTCAACATATTTTAATTCAGCTTTCAACAAAGTTATTACCTACTTGTTATACATCCTTTCACTGCTACAGACAATATTATCATAGACGGTTCGAAACCGTCATCACAGACAGTTCTTGAACCATATATGTTTATGTGTCAGTGATAATATGTGGTTATCATAGATGGCTCCTACGCCGTCTGTGATAACTTACAATACAGATGGTTTTTCAGAAAAACCATCTGTAACACTCTACTATCTCATATGGTTCTTATAAAAACCGTCTATGATAGTCGACTATCACAAACGATTTTTTATAAGAACCGTCTATGATAGTTGAGTATCATAGATGATTTTTTATAAAAACCAGTTGTGATATGGTTCATATCATAGACGGTTCGGAACACCGAACCGTCTGTGATATGGTGTATATCACAGACGGTTAATAACAAAAAATCATCTGTGATATCATTCATATCACAGATGGTTCAGTGTTTGAAATCGTCTAGGTTATTTATCACAGATGGTTTGGAACACCGAACCGTCTGTGATATCATTCATATCACAGATGGTTCAGTGTTTGAAATCGTCTAGGCTATTTATCACAGATGGTTTGGAACACCGAACTGTCTGTGATAGCTATTTCAATAGCGATTTTTTTGCCCTTATTCGGCTAGCCTCAGGATATGCTAGATCACGTATATAGCACAGGACAATCATTACATAAATCACATAGATGAATGAAACAACACCAGTAGATTACATATATATATATATATATATATATATATATATATAACATGACAATCGTTACACAGATCTCACAAATGAATTAAATTGAATGAATTGTTTGATTAAGCACAATTGAGTTATTTGTACAATTGAATCCAATGTTTCAACATCTAATTATCATCATTGCCGGGGTGGAACTCTCCAGACTTATTTATGACCTCTGCTAGCAAGAATTGGGAGAGGCTTCCACGAATTTCAATGAGTTTGTCAAGTTCATATGCACTTCGTCGAAGTCCACCCGTTGTCGCTAGGAACAATGTTAAGTCATTAATTCGCATGTGTGTGCGTGTATATATATACATATATATAATCAGATAATAATAATTATTGGAAGGTTGACAAACCTCTAGATCATTCATTTTAGTGTCCGTGATTTCCTTCATATGGCGGCAAACATAGAATCCACATACATTGCCCTGTAGCTGCTGGTGGCACTGCAAAATATATAGCATTACATGCATAGGTATTGCCAATTCTAGAGGCATTATAACAAAGTGTGATATAGGATTGTTGTGTTGTAGCGGGTATCGGAGATCGTGTCCTATGTCGTAGCGTGTCACTAGACTCGTTATGTCTCCCTCCTAGGGCAACATCAGCGGTAAACGACCTACATGATTTCAAAAAAAGTTAGCTTCAGCCATTGCAAATGAAGAAAAGATTACAATAGAGTTTTGTATGGAGGAAATGAGTTTACCTGTTAATTACTTCTTACACACTACTGAAGTCGTGGTTGCTCCTTAGTAGGGAATCAAGATATTATTACCTTGCTCCACTTTGGTATAATTACAATCAAAATCCAGTGAGGCCTAGTCATGTGTGTCACCATAGTGATTAATCCTAAGTTCATGTTGCATATAAAGTACAAATGAAACTTGTGTGGCAACTAGTGAAGCACTTACCCTTGGTTGAAGGGTACCATGATGTACTCCTTGTCGTTGTGAGCAATCAATGTAATCTTGCATGAAGGATGCATTTCCATTGATAGATTACTTCGAGACCAAGTGTGGGTCGAGGAAACCCACCGGTTGTCACCGTCGCCGGGCTTGTTGAATCATGTATCTATACATAAGGAAAGAGTAATGACATTTATCGGTATGACGTGAATGTAGAACTTCATTGTATAGTATACTGTTGGATCGAAAAACTCCCCAAGTATTCACACACCTCATCTGGAAGATTGCTTACTGGAAAAACAGACTGGAAAGTCAAAGCAAACCGAAAATAGCCTGATCGACAAAAGAATACTTCGGTCGACAACAGAATAGAGCGCAACACCCGCAAGAACAAAAACAGTGCAGCTTCTGACTCTCGGGTCGAATGACCAAGTAACTTCTCCCAAAACAAGACAATGAGCTCACGACTAGAAATTACAGGACTAACAAGAACTCGCTGCTGTGGTCGAGAAGAGACACATGGTCGACGTCGAAACAGAGCATCTTGGAACATACGACCACTCGGCAAGATTTTGCAGACAAGAATCTTTGCTCTCGGGAAGAACTGGCCAAGATGGCCTTGAAAATGAATCCCAGTTCAGAGCTAAAGAAACCGAGGCAACATGACCAAGGAACACTGCTCAAAACAGAACTCAACACAAGAGGACAGAACACAACATAGCACCCGAGAAACAAGATCTGAAATAGAACAGGTACAGGAATCAAAACATCTCAATTGAAATGAGGCTCAGATAGGTACAGAGAGATGAATGATTATAAAGGAGGTTTCTACAGCCACTCCATACAACCTTACTCCTCTGAGCAATGCACACAAAACAGAGAAAGAAACCGAGTAACTCAGCAGAAAACCTCAAACTCTTCTCGATCTCTGCTTCTCTATTTATAGTCACCAGATACCGGGGGGAGAACCCGTTAACCCCACCTAACACCGGGTTTTACCATTACTTTACCCACTAGCAAAATGGACTCCAGTGCTTTATCCGCCAATACCAACGGCTTCACTACTTTGCCCCGTTAACTCCGTGCTTTACCCGCACTTTAGCTGACAGAGCCAACAAAATCCACTTCCACCTTGCAGGCTTTGCGCATTTCACCAAAATGCCATCCCCGCATTTTCCTGGAAGCTTCCTCCTTCCTTGCTGTCGACACATGCACCTACCTTGAACCCCAAGTCTTCTTCGGCTTCACCCAGTCGTTCTGGACCTCAACATCTCCCATGTCTAGTCCTGACCACTCCAAGCCTCACCAAGACTTGTCTCCAAGATCCTGCAAGCATCACAGACAAGAACACATTCATAGCACCGCACAAGACACTTGAAACAACCTCTACATTAGTAAAAGTGAAGTTTAGACCTACTCCACAACGTTGTAAGTGCGATAGATTAGTCGAAATGCCAAAACAATAAATGCACAAGGTCTACGACTATAACACAAGACCATACGACCGATTCCCAGCTGAAACGACCACTCCTGGAGGTCATACGACCAATTACAAGTGACCTTCAACCACATTCAAGACTCTCGGGAGCTTCCGACTGCTTACGCGAGTAAGACAACCACTTCCGACCGCACTAAACAAGATTGTGATCACCTCAGAAGTCCATACGACCGGTTCCTAGAGGTTACGACCGCTCCGGGAAGCCATACGACCGGTTAGACTCGAGTTACGACCACGGTGGAAAGTTTTAACGTGGTCGAAAGGACTTCCGACCACAGGGGTCGTGGCTTCGACTTACGACTTCCAACCACAGCCAAGGTGGTCATAGCTGCGTTTGACCACGGCCAGAATGGTCGTAAATGACACTACATGGTCGTAAACCCTCCTGGTAACCTACGACCACAGCCAAAGTGGTCGTAAACGCCACAACATGGTCGTAAACGACTCTGGGAGCTTTCGACCACGACCAACGTGGTCGTAAACGACCCGGATGACCTCCGACCACGCCCAAAGTGGTCGTAAACAGTACGCACGGCTCCCGACCATGACCAACGTGGTCGTAAACCTTTTTGACCACGGTCAAATGCACTACAGTGGTCATAATCACTCCGACTGACTTTCGACCACAGCAAAACCAGTCGTAACAGCTCCAAGTGCTTTCCGACCACGGTCAGTGTGGTCGTAGCGACTGCTGCTGCCTTCCAACCATGGCCAGAGAGCTACGACAACAGTAAAAACCGGTGTACGCCCTCTTGAAGACCTACAACCACAGCAAAAGAGCTACGACTTTGCAGAAAACACTCAAATCAAACTCAAACTTTCAAAAACAACCGTCAATCACTCATCACAAACATGGAGCATGTCCACATGGTCTCTCATATACTTACAGTCTCCAACATCGTAGAAATAAGGCATCGAGTTCGTCGAGATTGAATAGTAAGAACAAGTCTTCGAATGTCACGACGAAATCTACAAATATCCTATCGATGTTCCTCCACTGGGTAGAATCAGCAACGTGTCTTATCATTCCATCTTTCTTACGCTGCTTCCAGTGCCAACGCATCAATCTTACATCGTTGCGGTTTGCAAATAAATGCTTCAAATGGGGAATTACAAGAAGATACCACAACATCTTAGCAGGAGGTCCTTGCTTCACCTTGATGCCCTTCCCATCATCGGAGTCATTTTTATGCTTGTATTGAGATGCTTTGCACACCGGACAAACATGTAAGCTAGCATACTCCTTACGGTACAGGATACAATTATTCGGACATGCATGTATTCTTTCTACTTCTATTTCCAATGGGCAAAGAATCTTTTTGGCTTGGTAGATGGTTCTCGGCAACACATTTCCCTTTCGAAGCATGTCCGCTATGAGACTTAACAATGCCGTGAAACTCTTGTCAGACCAACCATTGCTTACCTTCAATTTTAGCAGTTCTAGAACTGATGACAACCTCATGTATTGCGGATTGCAACTTGGGAACAAAGGTTTCTCCGAGTCCTCTATCAAGCCCTCGAATTTACCAAACTCTCTCTCACTATAGTTCCTTTCTGCATCACGTAGCATCTGATCCAGATTATCATCCTGCAACCTATCCTCATGATCGAAAGCACAGTCCACAACCGGCATATCATTGTATCCCTCGATGATGTCATAACTACCTTTTTGTGTACTCTTCTTTTCACCGTGACTAGTCCAACATTTGTACCCCTTTCTGAAACCCCTTCAAATCAAGTGAGCTTCGATCTGCGCTGAGTTGCTAAACATCTTTAGATTATCACAATCAATGCATGGACAATACATATTTTCCATCCCCTTCTTCAACATATCCAGTTTGGTCACTCTTCTAAAAGCAGACACGTCATTAATGTACTCTCCACTCACACGGTTCTTAATGTACATCTAGCTTCAGTCCATCTACGCTACACCTGTAACAAATGAGTGTCAAAAATGATTATTAGCGCTACTATATAGCAAATCAGACTAGCTAGCTATACTTACGCATGGCATCTATATATTAGCTAGCTAGCCACGTATTCATGACATAATAATGTTAAGCAAGAATATATTGAAGTGAACTACGAGTACTTACCCATTCAAAAATTGAGCAAACTAACATTATCTTTCTAAACCTAGCTAGCTAGCTAGATCTAAACAAAAACCTATCTATCATCTCTTTCAATTACAAAAGCATGCATATAGATTATTAAAAACAATTGAGTACTAACCACTGATCACTAAGAAGATGGCGATATGTTTTCACCGAACTCCCTAAAGCCCACTGCCTTGCTCCACTGATGCAGCACAACGCAATGAAGACAGATCTGTGTCGAGATCGACCATGTACGCCAAGTTTTTAATAGCGCAGATTATCACAGACGGTTCCAACCACAAATGGTCTATGATACCAATATATCACAGACGGTTCGCGTTAATAACCGTATGTGATAATTCACAGACGGTTATTATTACGAACCGTCTGTGATATCCACAATATCATAGACGGTTTGTTATAACAACCGTCTGTCATGTCCAGAATATCAGATATGGTTTTTTATATGAACCGTCTATGATGTTCGCAACTTTCATAGATGGTTCTTAACACGAACCGTATGTGATATCTCACTTATCACAGACGGTTCGTGATAAGAACTGTCTGTGAAAGTTCACAGACGGTTATTAACACAAACCATCTGTGATGTCTCAATTATCACAGACGGTTCATGTTAATAACCATCTGTAAAAATATCACACGGTTGCTACTATAAACTGTCTGTGATAATTTAGTGATAGTTTAAGCATAGACGGTTCCGTATGAATCGTCTGTGATGTATCCATCCAGTATAGCCTCTTTTGTAGTAGTGTTTGATATTGATTCCCAGATTTCTTGTCAAATAAAACTTTGGTTAGTACATTAGTACTAACTAGAACATTTTGTAGCAAATGCGTAGACATGCTTAGAAATAATTTTAGGCTTGGGATAACTTTTTCATATAAAATGATAGTTTTAAACTTATATTCTTGACTTTGGTGAGTCAAGAAATTCTATGAAATATTTTAAAATAAAATATAAACATGGTTTAGACTTAGACAAATAGATGGTGGTGGGTGCTTGCTGGTATGCGTTGTTGTTCGATGACACAACGTTGATGCCAGGCACAAGGGGTATGTGGGAAGTGCTTGAGTCAATTAAGGATCGGGCTGTGAGCTACTGTTACAAAGTCTTATCGTACTACCACAAAGCTGGTATGGGACTGTCCTGATTGACTAATTTGCGGGTCTCAACTTGAGTCTCGCTATAGGCTGAATGTGAGCGTGGCGTACGCCGCGAGAAGTTTCACACGGCACAAGAGGGGCCCCAACTTGTGGATTCATATTGTGGTGAAACCTTAGTTGAGGCGTGGCCAGGTTGACAACTTTGCATTGTACAATCCTTGTTATGATTTTCTAAGTTGCACGCCTGTGGAAGCATATAGTGGCCGACATTATGAGATAATCATATCTTGTGGGTAAAGATGTATCACCTCTACAGAGTGTATAAACTATCTTGCTTAGCTGTGCCCACGGTCTTGGGCAAGCTATGTAAAGTTTTTTGTGGATTAGACTTTATTTTTCAAAATGGTCTATAAAATGCTTATGGATGGATATAATCCATATGAGATCTTTTTGGAGAAAAATAGTCTGGGTGGGATGCCCTTGGTTAGGTTAGTGTCAGGTCAGTATCTGTGCTAACAGTATTAATTTAATTTAATTACAATTTTTATTTACTGTATTAAATTCAGCAATTTTTAATCTATTTATTGTATTTATTAAATAGTGCTTTACACTCGACTAACCCTATATTCCTTTACTTGTTAGCCTTGCATTATTATTGCATTTTTTCCGTGTAACTTGTGGAGTACATTTTATGTGCTCACCCTTGCTAATTCTGTTGTTCAGAGCAGGACTGCTTCGACTTCGGTGAGGATTAGGACGTATAGACCGCGTCTTACTGTTGTTTGCCTATGGGCAGGCTTGTTAAGCTTCTTCCGCTTTGGTTTTTCCTTCCGCTACTTATATTTAAATTTGGTATATGTGCCATGGATGTAAACCTTGGCCATATGGCCGTACTCTTTTAATTAATAAAGTTGGTCATTGTGCTTGATATGTATCTCAGTCAGCACTGTGTGCACTAGATGAATCTTGGACTAGTGCGATTTACACATAGGATCTAGGAGTTGTTTCTCCAAGGTCTGACAAAAGACCAAGAAAATTTTTCAGACACAAGTTCTTCATAACTTGACCTGCATTAGTTCAACTTGCTTCATGAGTTATGAATGCAATAACTTAGGACCCCCAAAACTCAACACATGTCCATTTCCCACAAACATCCAAAACTCATTGGATATGTTCAGACAAGGTTGGTCTACTGCCATTAACTGGCCAGTCGGACCGCTCTAGTCAAACTGTTCTAACCCTAGTAACAGAGGAACGGTATGACCACTCGCATAAGGCTAGTACTACCGTCCCCATAATACCACCATACAAAGCCTGATCATACCATATTTTGGTAGTACTGTGGTTTTTCATGGGTACAAGCAGACCTGGCCATAGACTAAACTGACGCTATCTGAAAAATAGCTACCACCATCTAGAAATCGGTCATATCTATCTACAGTAGTACCAGTTGTCACGCTACTAGGTCGATACTACTGTCATTGCCACTAGGTCGATACTACTGTCATTGCCAGGATGGTACAACTGCCTGAAACCTGGCAGCAAGAAAGAAAACTTGCAAATTTTCACAAATGCAAATCTCAACTCGACATGATTGCCAATTGTTTAATACAAATGAATCAAGGATATCCTCAACATAGTTCACATAACTTTAGTCAAGAACCATGCCATCCTTAAATAGGTTAGGTTCCTAGGATCCTCAGCGAGATGTATCCAAAGTTTCAAATCATTTGAAGATGTATTTTAAAGATTGCATTATTTTTGTTTTAGCTTGAGCTGATTTTCAGTTCTTGGAACAGGGGTGCGGTCCGGCCATCTAGAGGCATGTGGTCCGTCCGACTGGAGGCTAGTTGGACTGTTCTAGAGAAGTTGAACTCTATTTGTTTTCATACTTTTGTGAGTTATTTGTTAGTGAGTTAATATGATCTTCCTAATTTCTAGTAGCTAGTAAAGCGAAAGTTTTGAAGTTCCTTTTTAGGAGAATGAGGTAGTGCTTATTTAGGATTATAAGCCCGAGATTCTCGCTTTTTTTGCACTGTACCGGTTGAAAATGCACTGTGTAGTTGTTAGCTTTTTAACATAATTAAATTTAAAAATTAAAAAAGGGAAAAAGTTATATAATCACAGACATGCACATGAATAAGGGATGAAAAGAAAAAAAAAACCGTCGAAAAAAATAAAAAAACAAAAAAGATAAAATTAAAAGGTTAAAAATCAAAAACAAAAACTCATTGAAGCAAAGCCTGAGTTTAAGGACGTCTTTCAACCCCTTTAGCTGCTGTATCCGGCAGTTGCTTTGTAAGTTTGGTGCCTTTCTAGGACCGAAGTTTCAGCCCTTTAGTTGCGATTGCTTTCTAGCTAGCTAGGGAACACGCATGAATGATGACCTTACTGTTTGATTTGATTCCTTCTTTGACCAACCAAGTTGGATTAATCCTACCGCCGTCATTGCCGTCGTAGGTGTAGATAAGTATTTTTAATTATTCTTCCACATGAAGATGATGACACGGATGAAATCGGTTTTGCAACTGTACGTGCGATGCATTTCCGCGCTTCCGGACCGACTGGTTGAAAATTGACCCTTCAAAAATGTCAAGGGCATGGATGATCTTCTTTCCGAATCACTGCTACAAACAGCTAGCTACTACAATAATATCGGCTAGAGATGCACACTTGTCAGGTGGAGCCCACGAGTCGGGCGACGAGGATTCCACTAATACCATTTAATTGGTAAGCGCCCCCACGAAATCCTTGTTTTAAAACAGCCCCTTGAACTGCTACTTAGACCATGCATAATATTATGATATCAGCTATCTATAAACCTATACATAGGATGCAAAATGATGTAGAGAAAAGAGAGAGCATAAAGAATTGAACCGTCTTTTATGCAATAATCGACTGTAAGACGATAAACAAGGCATATATAGAGACACATAAAAAGATAACTTATTGCATGAGTTGTATTTAGTGTTGTCTATAGATAACATAAAGGATATTATAGACAGTAATTGTATATACTATTATTGTAACATCCTAATTTTTATAGCTTTTTTGAAGTTTTTAAAATAAAATTCACCAGTTGGATTTTTTCTGGAATTAATAAAAGCTTTAGTTGAATTTTATTTAATTAAAAGGATTTAATACAGCTAAATAAAACTTTAACATTTCCTGAAAGTATTTTTTTGGGTTCCTTGTGTCTCAAGAAATTTTCTGGAATTTTCTATCAATTTTTCTGGATTTATTTGTTATTTTCTAGAGCTTAATTTATTTTCTACCAATTTCTGAAATTAGAACATTCCCAAAAACTTCCCTAAAGCCTTTTGGGCCGAAACTCATTTCTCCCTCTGGCCCACTTCCCTGACCCAACCCACTCCGCCGTGCTTGGCACGCGTCAGCCACTGGCTGTGCTACGCACGGGCCGTTAGATCGCTCGAGTGACATGTGTCAGGCATCTGTTCCTGATGTTTTCACGAGCAACATTCTAATTGATGGTTTTTGCAGAGAAGGAAGGTTGAAGATGGTTACTAACCGTTTCTTGGACATGCACAATAATGGTTTAACTCCAGATGTAGTGACATACAATACAATAATCAATGCATATTGCGGGGCTCAGGATATGAACAGTGCCATGCTTTCTATGAATAACATGCTTGCAGATGGCTGTGAACCAGATATTTTCACCTATAATATTTGGATGCACAGTCTTTGTAATAACCATTTGTTGAATCGGGCAGTTAAGGTGCTGGATGTGCTTGTTGCTATGGGCTGTACTCCTAATTCAGTTACATATAACACACTGATGGATGGCATTTGCAGTGATGTTCTTGATCGAGCCATGATTCTGACTGGCAGACTGATTAAGATGGCTTTTCAACCCAATACTGTCACAGTTAATGTTTTCCTTTCTCATTTCTGCAAGCAAGGTTTTGGTAAGCGGGCCCTTATGTGGGCCGAGAAGCTAAAAGAAGAATCCATTGCTTTTGATGATGCTACAAGGAATATACTTGACTGGGCATACAGGGAGATGGAGGATGATCCTCATGCTAACAATGCAGACATTGATAGATGCCTGTTTCTTGAGTTCTTAATGCACATGACATACAGGACTATGTGCAATAGAAGATCCTCAAAATTTACACATATGCCTATAGGTACTGTTTTTTATCCTGCTGGGAGAAACAAAATCAAGATTTTGGATACTGGATGATAATTGAATTTCATAACCACATGAGCTACTGGAAGATTTTTTGGTTGAGGATGGTGCCACTGCAGGAGTGCCGTATCCACTATACATTGCTTTGGTTGAACTGACCATTGCAAGAAGATGCTATGTCTACTATTCACATTGGTACTCTCAAATGGAAAGTCACAAAGCTTAAATGTTAAGGAAACATTCGTGGATGCAATCATGCAAATAGTAAAGTATCACATTCAGCATATTTCAGACAAGGGCATTGTTCATGCCTTGCCCTGTTGTCAAACATGATAGCTGGTGAATTAGAAAACCTGTAAATAAACATTCATTGGTACTGGTAGGCCGTAGGCAGGAATGCTTGCAAGATGTCGCCTGCATAGCAAGAGGTTTTTGAAGGTGCTTAATATTCTGTTTGATTTCTACTCATATTATAATATTTTTCCATTGGTATCTAGTAAAAATAATAACAGTTTGCTGTGTACCAAATATAGATCTCATGTTGGAACTCACACTGATAGTCTGGAAGTACATATGGAAGAGAGCAAGCAAGCCAAGACTTTTTGGGCTGAGGTGCTTGAGATGAGCATGCTTTGTCAAACAGACCTAGGCTGACGAGGCCACTGGACGGCGATGCAGGTAAGGGGTTGCATCTGCCTGGGTGTTCTGTCTGTAGCTTCTGCAACTTTTGTTGCTTCCTTATTTGTGATGGACAAACTGTTAGTTCTGAAGAAGAGCTATTACATTTCTAATATCGTAGCTTCCTGAATGAAATTTAGATAACAAAACTGGATTCAAAACCACCAATTGTTCATTCAGAGCATACACAAGTTTGCAATCTGTCGACTGCTGTGCATTAACATCTGAGACATGAATTATTTCCTGTTAGGTAGCTAGCTTGTTCAGAGCATATTTAATTGAAGCTCTCATTTTTCCTGTATGTTTTGATCTGGTGGTTTTAGATGCATGAATCCTTTGAGTTTGGGGGACACTGGGCGGAACCTTTGTTTATCAGTTGTTCTATATTCAGCTGAAAACCTGTTGATATATGCTATTCTGCTAAGAAGCACCGATACGTCACAGCACAACCGTTCCTGTACACGATACGTATCTGATACAACGCTATATAGTATCGGCGGAGTATCGGTGAATATCAGACCAAAAAAAATTAAAAATATGCTGATACTTCTCTGATACGACGCGATACGTGCTGATACGTTTGGCTCAACAGCGGCCCAACTGTTTGAGCCGACCCACTCGTGAGTACAAGTCCCGTTCCCCAGCCCTAACCGAGTTTTTTGCTATTTTAGTACCCTCGAAAGCGGGCTTCTCTAAAATAGTACCGATACCGCGGGCTTCTCTAAAACGGTACTGTTAATGATCTATCTACTCCATAATAGTACTCTACTTTATTTTCTTTTTCTTTTCTGATTTTAACTCCCTAAACTACCTAAAGTACCCCTCCTAATTTGATTTCGATCTAATCAAATCGTTTCAAACGATTCACTTTGATTCTGTTCGAAGGAGCCCCGAAGCAGTCGCCCACTGGTGAGCTGAGCCGCCCCATCACCGCTCGCCGCGCCTCACCGACGGCGGCGGCATGCCGGCCGCGGCGGCCCGACGGCGCCCCCCAGGCGGCCCCTCTCTCCACTGTTGACGGCGCACCAGGTGCCCCCCTCCCCTCCCCGGACGACGGAGCACCCCCAGGCGGCCCCTCTCTTCCTGGACGACGGCGGCGAGGCTCGCTGCCGGCGGCGCGACCTCCCCAACCGAAGAGCGGTTGTCGCCTCCTCCTTCTCCGGCGCCCCACCTCGCCTGTTCGACGGCACCCCAGGCGGCCATCTCTCCGAAAGAAGGCGGCGACGCCCTCCACTGACGGCAGCCCGCCTCCTCCGACGGCGGCACCATCCACTGACGGCAACCACCTCGTCCCCGATTGCGGCGCTCTCAGGAGGCCCCCACCCTCCTCCGGCGGCATCAGGCGGCCCTGCTGCCTCCCCCCACCCGATGAGCGCAGCAGGGAACACTGTCATCCTCTCCGGTTTCTCTCTGCAGCTGTGAAGGAATTCACTCTGATATTAGAATAGATAGAATTGAGATAATGGTTGTAAACTTGGCATCAAGCAATCCTGTAAATCCCTGGAATTTCAGATAATTCAAGAATTATGTTGGTTTCTGGTACTGGTTGTAGTGAATTCGAGAATTGTGTTGGTGTCTGTTACTGATTGTAGAGAATGATCAAGCATAGATAGAAAATTCGAGAGTTTTCTGTTGGTGCTAACTGGAATTGTGTTTGTGATACCTGGAATTGTTCATCGTTCTGAGAACTATGTTTGTGCTAACTGGAATTGTTTGTGCTCTGTTTCAGCATTGCAAATTATCGAACAAATATTCTCAACATTATTTGTGGTCTGTTTCAGCATGGTTGTGAACCAAAAGTTGACAGTACAAAGCATATAAGCAAAATGCGTCCAATCAAATATGGTATGCAAGTAACACATGAGTCGCAAGAAACACAAAATTTGTCTTACATGCCAAGTTTGGTCTGGATGATAAACAACCAAGATGACAAAATAAATTCCCACTACAAAATAAGCTATATATCAGAGATAACTATTCCCCTTCTAGCTTTTCTTGGAGTAATCTTCTTAGCAGCCGATGAAATGGTGCATGAAGCTTGAGGGGAAGAGGTCTGTTGAGAAGATGTTCCTTCACCCATCATCAAAGGCCTGCATACATATGTGTCATATTATTTTACAAATTTGTTTGAGTGAAACCATTACATATATGTTGAGTAGCACTTTCTTACCTTCCAGTCTCCATTCCATGACTCTCTTCCATTATTTCTTCTGTTGTATTGATACATTGATCTTGTGTTGTATCTTTAAGAGTCCACCCTTTAGTGGTATTTTTTCTTGGCTTTCTCTTCCTGCATGAAAAAAAGGAAACAAATGAAGAAACAAAGTGACAAAAAACCATGCAAAGGGAAATCGTCTTTGTAGCTTACCTTTTCTTAGTTCCATTGAAAGAACAATTGTAACTAGTTTTCCTATGTCCCAACTCTCCGCATTGTGAACAACGCACTTTGCCTCTAACCATTTTCTTGGTCTTCTCATTGTTATTTTCAGCAGCTTTTCTAACTGAATTCGATCCACCACTCCCACCTTCAAGGCAACTTTTGATCCTATTTTTCTTTTGCCTTCCAACACTTCTTTTACCAAGGGGTGCAACCACCGGAAATTCCAAATTCACTTTTGGCCACTTTGTCTTGTCACGAAGTGGCTCAATCAATCTAGCATAAGCTTTTCTAAAATTCTCAACAGAGTAGTACTCATGTACAAAGTCTTCCATCTTCACATTCCTAATCTGTTGGGCGGTTATCAAGGACAAAGCATGTTGACAAGGCTTTCCAGTGTGCTGCCACTCCTCACATGAACACTCATGCTTGTATGCATTGACAACAAACCTATGATTGCATTTGTCCCAAACCTCAGCAGCACAATTATCACCCTTGATAACAGACAAGTGCCCTAGGCCTCTTGTCCTAGCTCTCAATATTTGTATGACTGCAGGTAATATCCTCCCATTAAGCTTTTCTCCAATTCTTCTTCTCTTGTAGAAAAGAGACATAATCATCTCTCTCAGCTTGTCTACAAGCTCAACAACAGGTAAGTCTTTTATGTCTTTGATCCAGTTGTTGAAAACCTCAGCTACATTGTTAGTAATATAATCACATTTGATATTGGGATTAAAATCAGACCTGTACCACTTTAACTGATGGTGCTTATCCAGCCACTTCTTGATTTCTGGGTTACCTGCATAAACGGTAGCCATGTGCTTCTCATACACATCCCTCTCATATGCTCTTGCTGCGGGCCACATGTGTCCACCACTTTCACCGGTGTACCTCTTAATAAAATTCTGCATTAGATGCCTAAAGCACTCCCTTTGTTCAACTTGCGGAAACACCCGCTTTACTGCAGTTTCTAACCCTTTGCAAGCATCGGTACAAATAGCAAGTAAAGGAAGATCTCCGACAACCTTGAACAGTTGAGACATAAACCAACTCCAATTATCTTCTGTTTCCGAGTCTATGACTCCAAAAGCAACTGGATACATCCAATTGTGACCATCCACACCGGTTGCTGCAGCTAAATGCCCATTCCACCTACCATTTAGCGCAGTGGAGTCAACACCAAGCCATGGCCTACAACCTGTTCGAAAACCCTCAATACAAGGACCAAGAGCACAAAAGAACCTATGAAAATAGACCTTGCCTTCAACCATCTTGCAATCAATCTCAATTATACTATCGGGTGATTTTTCCATGACCTCCGCCTTCCAATTATAGAGTAACTGAAAACTCTCTTCCCAGGAATCATACAACAACTCCATAGCCTTTTCCTTTCCTTTCCAAACAGTATCATATCCAATTGTGCACTTATAGTCATCTTGTAATTTAATTTGCAACTCTTTAGTTCCCATTTGAGAGTTCTTCCGAAGGATGGAAACAACCTTAGAAGCAACCCACTTACAAGAGGGTGTAGTGGTCCTTCTTCTGCTGCTAGATGTACGTTTGTGCTCACTAGTCAAGGATGTCACCTGAAAAAATTGTCAAGAAAATAAATAAGACAATATTTTAAAATAAATATAAAATATGGCAATAAAATTTATAAGACAACAGAAGTATGTACCATAATAGTCATGTTGTCTGCCTGCGTGCGCCCAACAACAGCCCAAGTGCAGTTGCCCCCCTTACAGTAACCTCTATATTTTCTTTTGGTTGTTGCTTCAATGCCCAATTCAAATTCTCTATTAATGGCATATTGCCTCACAGCCAATCTGAATTCCTCCATGGAAGGGTACAATGTGCGCACTTCCATCGATGGATTGTCCTTATCATACACCATCACTCTCTCCTCTGGAATAGAATCATCAATAGCCATGGATGCACCTTCTGTACCTTCTACATTTGGGATTTCTGAATTAGTTGCTCCGTGGTCCACAGAATTTGAGGCAGCCTCTATATCATCTTCTACCATCTCATCTTCCCTCAACCCCAAAAGCTCGTAAACTTGGTCCTCATTGCATATTTCGACCCTTCCTTGCTCCTCTATTTCCTCTTGAATTTCTATTGAAGCCCAATTAATCAATGGATGAATCGGCTGCTCGCAATTTGTTATAACGAACCTAGTACCACGGCATGAAAAAAACAATTAGAAAACGTGCATTTGTACTGAAAATATTCAAATACGATGCAAACACGTACTCTGCATTGCCCTGGTCGAAACTACTGCTATCCATCTGAAATTGGTCCTCCCTGTCCATAGCAAAATTCGTGCCCTGTGCTCACGGCAGGGAGACAGGGAGGCCACTTGGTGGGCGCGCGACACAGGGGAGAGGGGGGCCGCCTGGTGGGCATGCGCAGGGGCAGCAGCCGTCGGTTCGTCACCGTCAGTGAGGTGCTGCCCTCGGCGGTTGGGCGGCCGTCGGTGGTGGTGAGGAGGCCCTGCGAGCTCGTCGCTAGCTTTTCTCGGAAATGGAATGCGAACAGGGCGGGCTGGAACAAAATCGTTTGAAACGATTTGATTAGATCGAAATCAAATTAGGAGGGGTACTTTAGGTAGTTTAGGGAGTAAAAAACAGAAAAGAAAAAGAAAATAAAGTGGAGTACTATTATGGAGTCGATAGATCATTAACGGTACCGTTTTAGAGAAGCCCGCGGTATCGGTACAATTTTAGAGAAGCCCGCTTTCGAGGGTACTAAAATAGCAAAAAACTCACCCTAACCCTAACTGGCTCGCACTCACGCCCCTCCCGCCTGCGTGTTCGCTTCGCCCAGCACCCGCGTACCTCGCCGTCGCTGCGCCACCGCGGCTTGCTCACTGTCGTCGTCACCACTTGGAGATTCCCCCTTTCCCATCTCACTGTCGCCGCCTGGAGGTCTACTGCCGCTCCCATCGCCTGAAGCTCCGCTGCCTAGAGATGTACTGGCTGGCCTGGAGCTCCACCGTCGCCACCTGGTGGTACGCCGTTGCTCCCAACGCTTGAAGGTCCGCCGCTGCTGTCTGGAGGTATCGCACTGCTACTTAGTATGTATTCATTAATTTGTTAGCAATTAACTGATTTGAGCTAATTATTGAAACAAAGGCAAGTGATCTTGTGTCTTGTTGCTTGTTCCACATAAGAAAGCAGCAGACAAGGATTGTAGAAAGTTAGTTGATAAGTTCACAAGACAAACATTAAACATTAGTACGTAGGGTAATCATTAACTATAGTACAACATAACCAGCTGCCAGCAAGACTAAATGAAGAGCATGATAGACTATGTTGCATAAATACGACATGAAAACAGCAAGAGACCCCTAGTTTTCTTCTCCAACCTCATCAACTTCACTCTGAAGGTGCTGAATGATAGCTATTATCACCTTTGGGCATATTCTGATCCTGACATTCCATATTTTAAGCAAGTGTGCTTTAACTCTGTAGTAGCTTCCATAGTATTCCCAAGCATAATACTTGCATTTGAATCGCACATTTCCTCCACCACTTGTAAATCTCTACAGAATATCAACATGCTTCGACAATGACTTGGTGTTTAGCTCAATTGGATCCATCTCCTAAAATAGCAAGAGGTACAGTTTCAGCAAGGAAGGAGAGGCTATGGATGAAGGAAAGAATATGGAAGAATGCTAGAAAAAAAATAAGGGCTGAGGAGAGGAAGGAGAAAATGAGGAAGGAGAAAGAGTGTAGGAATCCAATCCAAACAAGAAAGAAGCAATCCAGGAATCCAATCCAAATAAGCAAGAAGGGCACAAGAGGAAGCACCTGAAGTGTAGAAGAAGCTCTGCTAGAGATAATGCCTTGTTGCCTTGCTGGAGTGGCCTGAGCCTCACTGGTCGCCGGAGCCTAGAGATTGCTCCACCAGAGGGAGGTGACGAGAGGGAGGGGTAGAGAAGAGTAGATGAGTGGCCAAAGAATGGGCATAGGTGTCCTTCCTCATGTGTGTGGTAGGGTTAGATGTGCTTCTAGGGCTTCAATTCAAGACATGTTAGATGGACTGATAGTTGTTACTTAGACTTTATCTGTTTATAGATTCTCGAGAAAATTTCTAGATTCTTTGATTTCTTTCCAATGGTTGTTTAGATTTGAAGTTATGTTTATTATTTACTTCAAGCACACTTATTTGCCACCTGTTATATGATAATGCAGATTACCAAAAATGCATTCGTTATATTGTACTTTGGGGATAGCAGTAGCCGTAGACCCGTAGTACTTCTAGTGAGGACTTAGGATTTGGGAGAAGTCCTTTGTAGGAGAATATGCTTTGCATGTGAGAGACCATGTGGGGGTGTCCCCATGTTTGTCATGAGTAATTGACTCGTGTTCTGGAAAGTTTGAGTTTGGTTTGGTTGGTTCGCGCCAAGTCGGTGCTTGGCGCAGTCTGGTTCGGTTGGACTTGTTTGAACGCGGTCGGGTGTGCTTAGGATGGTTGTTCTCTTTCTCGATCGGTTGTTCGGGCTTTTTGTGTTTGAGTATGTTTCTTTGACGCTAATGTATGTTTATGCTGTTTCGTGCGGTGCTATGTGATGGTTTGCTTGTCTGTGACTGTAGGACTTCGGAGCTAGATCATGGTGAGGCATGGGAGGACCAGGACTAGGCACAGGAGGTGTTGAGGTCCAAACGATCGGTGACGTCGAAGATGATCGAGGCTGCTGAGATGGTTGCGAGCCGAGAGATGAGGAACCAGAGCTGGAGCTGCCGGAGGTGGACACGACGGGGCAGCGGCGAGGTGGACCGGGACTAGGCTCAGGGAGGAGCTGAGGTCCAGACGGTTAGGATGCCGGGTGCGGTCGTGTGCAGCGGAGCAAACCAGGACTAGACTCACAGAGGAGTCGAGGTCCAGACGGTCAGGGCGCTGGTTGCGGTTGTGCGAGCAGGAAGCTTCCAGGAAGTTGCGGTACGGGCATTTCGGTAAAATACGCGAGACTGCAAAATGGAAGCGGGCTTGGTTGAGGCTGACGGGTTGAAGACCCAGGAGTAGAGTTTGGAGTGGAGTGCTTGTTTCCCTCCAAAATTTGGTTGTAGGGCTTTGCCTTTGGTTCTAGTCTGGTTAGGAGAGGTGTTGGGCAGGGAAGCCCCTTTGACTTGTTTCCTTCCCAGGATAGAAGCTTTGGAGTGGATGTTAGTTGACCTTTCTTGATTTTTCCATATGGGGTGTGAGGTCACTCTTTAAACGGAGAGGGAAGGCAGTGTGCAGTGGGCAAGCAAGCAGTGATGTTGTGTTCTCCTGCGTGTGTGTTTGCTCAGTGTGTTGTTCTGTAGGGAGTTGGCAAACACTTTTTGTATTCAATTGTGTATGAGTCTGTATGGAATGGGGTAGACAATCATGTAATCATTCATCGAAATAAATCTATTTTGAGAAGTCCTGAGTTTGAGCTATTATGATTTTCTTGATGTTCTTTTGGTTTTTGTATTTGCTATGGCCTCAGTTCTGCTCCTTCTCTTCGGTTGATTGAAGTGTTTTTGTAGTAGCTGCAAAAATCTTTATTGCTCTGTGATGGGAAATCCTCAAGACCATTTGGGCACTCTATTTGCAAGAGCAAAAGGATGAATCTATCACTTATTTCATTTTTTTGCTCTGCGCTAGAACTTCCTCTGCTTCTCAGATTCTAAGGTTTGGAGGTAGGGGACATTTGGTTCTTTGATTTTCTCAGTGGAAGGTTTGTTGAAGAATTGTGTTTCCCTTTTGTGAGATCACTTCCTGCTGATTTTAGAAGTCACAAGATCAAAGGAGTCAAGAATCACAAACCAATTGGACTTTGCCTCACATCTTGTGTTCTTCCTGATAATTTCAGCTTTCAGTGTTTCCAATGGTTTTTGGTCTGCATTTTCTTCTCCCAGAGGTTTCTATACTGTTTAGTTTGTAGTCCAAATGGATTGTCCAGAGAAGAGAAGCATATCTTCTTCTAATTCTCAGTTTCCCTCATTTTTTAGTAGTTACTATAGTCTATTTTCATAGGTTCTGCAGTTTGCTCTATTTCAAGTTTTCTGTTCTTCCTAGGCTGGAGATTAAGTGGTTTATGCCATCAGATTTGAGTCTCAGTTTGTCTTGGTTATTGATGAAGATTTCCTTTTAAACCTCTTGTTGTTTATCTAGTTTTCGTTAACTGAGAAGAGCAGCAAAATTGCTGCTGAACCAACTCACTCTAATTTCCTGCTCTCGGTCAAGTATTTGCATCCTTTTGTTTTGTTTTTCCTTCTCAGATCTCTGTTTACTCTCCTGTTGGATTTCAGCAAAAACGCTCTAGTGTTTCTTCTGTGTGTTCGATCACTAGCAGCCCCTGTTTTCAGTTTGTGCACTTTTCCGTTTTCAGTCTTTTAGTTGTCGGCAGCATTCAGTCCCTAGTTTTGGCCTTGCGATAGTGCTGTGTCCTCTGCTCTCAGTTTGCAAAATCTAAACCAAAACAAACCAGCTATTCTAAACAAAGTCAACTGAATATCTGAATCTCTGTTCTCCCTCTCGGCTATTCAGTTTCTCTGTTTTTGGGCAAGTGTTGTTTCGGTTTTATGCCGTTTTCAACCGAGTCTGCTAAAGCAAAGCAACCTCTGTTTTGACCAATTTTGTTGCTCTGTTTATCTTTGTTTTCAATTTCTGGTTAGTCCAAATATTCAGTATTTGTATTGCTTGCCGACTGCTCTGTTTAGCTCCATGTTTTCTCTAAATTTTTACAGGGGCTGTGATTGAAATCTTTGGGTAAATTGATTCAAGAATCTAAAGATTTTCATACTTTTGTCAAAGTAGTTAGGTGCTGTCTTCTCAGTTTGTGTTTCTGCAGTGAAGTCTCTGTTTGTCAGTTTGTGCACATTCTCCGATTCAGTTTTCAGTGAAGTCACTATGTCTTCTGTTGTCGGCTGGTTCTTCTGTGAGCCTTTTCGGTCAATCGGCAAAAATGTTTTCGGCTTCCAGTGAGCGAATCTCTTCTATATTCATAGCTGCTATAGCTATCGAAGAAGAAGATTTTGTGGATACTTCGGGGCGATTTTGAAGGCACCATTCACCCCCCCTATGTTGGATCTAGAGCTAGGAAAATTTTATGCTAGATCTAGAGCTAGGTGTAGTGAGTTGGAGAAGGAAGTAGAGAGATTGTCACGGGAGTTTACTTTACTTATATCAGCTCCCTCCCACAACGAATGTGATGTATGTTCTTCTTTGCTTGGTGATATTGAGAAACTAAGGATCTCTCATTATAGTGTGACTTCTGAGTTAGATTTGATTAAGGTGGAGAATGTTAGTCTGCTTGCTGAACTAGAGATGAGTAGTGTAGCTGCTCTTTCATCTACTACTGTTGAGACTATCTCTTGCATCTCATGTGAGGATAAGGACAATGCTTTTAGAAGTCTTTATTCTATGTTTCTCGATTTGCCTGAAATTTGTGAAAGCTGCAATAATTTAAAAATGGACCTAAATAAGGCAGATCATAAAATTGCTGAGTTACAAGCTTTTTTGCTAGAGCCCATTGCTTCATATATGAACTGTTCCAAGTTGACTGCTGAGCTTGAATTTGTTTCAAAACAATTTCAAGAGATGATTGATCACAGTAACAAATTGGCTCAATATGCTTCTAAGGACCCTGTTAGTTCACCATGCAATAACTGTGAAAAACTAAAATCTGACTTGATTGCATTAGATGAAAAATGTGTGAAGCTAACTAAGGACCTTCTAGAGAAGTCACCATCTGCTTGTGATGTGTATGCTGTTGTGGGGGGAGAAGCCTAAGGGTATGGTAGAGACGCTTAGCGACGAGAACCAAATGGCTAGCAGTAGGACTGTCCCTCTTGTTCCTTGCGAAGAACTCAATGTTGAGGCGGCTATGCGTGCACATGCAATTCGTTCTTCTGCTATTTGTTCTTCTTCTTCTCCCTTACCTTCTGCTATCTCTTATTCCCCCTACTCTTCTTGTACCTCTTTCTTTCGGGAGTGTCAGTATCTTATGAACACTCTTGAGAGATTTGTTGGAGGCAAGAAGCTAAATCTTATTCTAGACCAATCCAAGATTTGCAAATTCAATCAAAGTCTAGGATACGATTTTCTTGAGGATGTTAGGAAGCATCCATCTGCTGTTCTTAGACCCATAGCAGCAGGTGTGATCGAGGTCAAGCTCAGAACCAAGAAAGTTGAGTTCAAATCTGCGAGCTTTGTCCAAGGGATCTTTGACAATAAGGTGGTAACACCTGTTGCTTCGACCTCTCAGAAGGCGAAGCCCCATCATGCTACTTCTACCTCTCAGAAGGTGAAGTATCATTGTACCTTCTGTCAGAAGGATGGACACATGATCGAGAGAAGCTTCAGGCGCACCAAGATCGCGCGGAGAGATCGTTGTTAGGCTCTTAGGCGTATTCAGGGTCAGCCCCAGACCTTGAGTGCACCTAAGACTAACACAAGGTCTAGGTCTGATCAGTTTGAGGTCTTTAGGCAGCATCGAGGACTTGGTTTTTCTGATTTTCATCCTCGACTTGCCTCTGGTCGTGATATCCGCCGTCCTGAGGGTAGATCTCGTTTCCCCCGTCGAGATAGCTACCCGCGGCTAGATCAGCATGTTACTGGTGCTTTGACTCGCTCCTCTGTAGCAGTCAAGCCTAACAACAGTTTCAGGTCTGCACATAGACCTTCTAGCTTTTTGAGCGACGGAGAGCGTAGGATAGCTAGAGGTCAGTCGTGCGTGACTACTTCTTCTGCTGGTCGTGTGACTCAGTATTGGGTGCCAAAATCACTTTTGATTTATCCTAGTACTGAGACATCCCTCTCTTGTTGACTTAGGTTCGCCGGGCAGGGAAGGGAGAGGTTTGACTTGTGGACTCCGGATGTTCTCGACACATGACCGGAGACTCCCGTTGGTTCTCTTCCCTAGTCCGTGCTCCAAGTGATGAGACGATCACCTTAGGAGATGACTTTTCTGGGCGCATCATCGTCAAAGGTATTGTGCGCGTTAATGACTCATTTGTTTTAAAAGATGTTGCCTTAGTGAGTAAGCTGCAATACAATTTGCTTTCTATTTCCCAGCTTACCGATGACGGTTTCGAGGTGAGTTTTAAGAAAAATGCTTGCAAAATTCTTGATTCTTCGGCGAGTCTGGTTTGCGGGATTTCTAGATATGGGAGGATCTTTCGTGCTAATTTTGTTGCGTCTTCTGGTGATCCTCTCAGGTGTTTAGTTGCTTCTGAGTCCCGTGACCTCACTTTCTGGCATAGCAGACTTGGTCATATTGGATTTGACCATTTGACTCGAGTTAGCGGCCACGATCTCAAGATGGTTAAAGATCTTGTTTGCGCTCCTTGCCGGCACGGCAAGGTGGTCGCCGCTTCTCATCCTTCGGCCACAGTGACTATGACCGATGCACCAGGACAGCTGCTCCACATGGACACAGTTGGCCCAGCTCGAGTGCAGTCAGCAGGAGGGAAGTGGTATGTTCTTGTCCTGGTCGATGACTTCTCGAGATACTCTTGGGTGTTTTTCTTAGCCTCGAAGGATGAGACATTTACCCATTTCAGGCTCTTTTTAGTAGGCTTTCTGTTGAGCTCCCGGGTGCCTTACGAGCGATCCGCAGTGACAATGGCACGGAGTTCAAGAATTTCTACTTTGAGAGGTTTTGCGATGAGACAGGTGTAGAGCACTAGTTCTCTTCTCCGCACGTCCCACAGCAAAATGGCGTCGTGGAGACGAAGAACCGTACCTTGGTCGAGATGGCCAGGACGATGCTTGATGAGTATTCTACACCTAGGAAGTTTTGGGCTGAGGCTATAGCCACCGCGTGCCATGTTTCGAACAGAATTTTTCTGAGGGCACACTTGCATCGCACTTCTTGTGAGCTGAGGTATGGGCGAAAGCCTAGTGTCTCGCATTTTCGTGTGTTTGGTTGCAAGTGTTTTATTCTAAAGTCCGGGAACCTAGACAAGTTCGAGTCACGTTCTTGTGATGGGATCTTTCTAGGTTACTCGACTTCTTCGCGGGCTTATAGGGTCTGGAACTGCTAGTCTAATAAGTTGGTAGAGACCTGTGAGGTGACCTTCGACGAGGCCAGTCCAAGGACTAGGCCCGATATCTCAGGTTCTTTAGAGCAGTCCGAGCCCATCTTTGTGGACGATGAGGAGGATGGAGATGAGGGTTGTCTACCCAATCCAGTTCCTCATCCTCCCCTTGAGGTGCCCTCTTCCACTGCACCTCCAGCGATCAGTCCATGCCTTCTGCTTCCTCTGGAGCTAGTGGCTCTATTTCTACCTCGTCAGCTCATGAGGTAGAGGCCATATCTTCTTCTCATCTAGGACCTCCCCGACATATCCAAAAAGACCATCCTTCCGAGCAGATGATTGGAGACCTCTTTGAGCGAGTCACACGCTCAAAGTCTGGCATGTCATATTTTTGTCTCCATTCTGCCTTTGTTGCCACCTTTGAGCCCAAGGATATTAGTCATGCACTATCTGATGAGTCTTGGGTCAATGCCAAGCATGAGGAGGTAGAAAATTTCAAGAGAAATAAGGTCTGGTCACTTGTTGAGCCCCCTCGAGGTCACAATGTCATTAGGACTAAGTGGGTGTTCAAGAACAAGCAGAGTGAGGATGGGGTTGTCATTCGAAACAAGGCTAGACTGGTAGCTCAGGGCTTCTCCCAAGTTGAGGGTCTAGATTTTGAGGAGACCTTTGCCCCTGTAGCTAGGCTAGAGGCCATTAGGATCTTGCTTGCATTCGCAGCGTCTAAGGGCTTCAAGTTTTACCAGATGGATGTCAAGAGTGCGTTCCTCAATGGGTTTATTGAGGAAGAGGTTTATGTTAGGCAGCCTCCAGGTTTCGAGAACCCTAAATACTCAAACCATGTCTACAAGCTTTCCAAAACCTTGTATGGACTTAAGCAGGCCCCTAGAGCTTGGTATAAGAGGCTTAAGTCCTATCTGTTGAGTCATGGGTTTGAGATGGGTAAGGTTGACAAGATCTTGTTCATTCGCAGGCATGGTAATGACCTTCTACTCATCCAGGTTTATGTGGATGATATCATCTTTGACGGCTCTTCTCATGCTCTTGTTTCACAGTTCTCGGATGTTATGAGTACCGAGTTTGAAATGAGCATAATGGGCAAGTTGACCTTCTTCCTTGGCTTTCAGATCAAGCAGACTCGGGAGGGTACTTTCTTGTATCAGGGCAAGTACACACAAGACCTCCTGAGATGCTTTGACATAAGTGATGGCAAGCCAGTGTCAACTCTAATGGCATCATCAGCTTCACTTGACCCAGATGAGGACGGCGAGCCAGCTGATCAAAAAGAGTACAGAAGCATGATCGACTCCCTCTTATACCTCACGGCCTCAAGACTAGACATACACTTCTCTGTGTGTCTATGTGCTCGATTTTAGGCTTCTCCTCGCGTATCTCACCGCCAGACAGTGAAGCGCATTCTTCGGTACCTTCAAGCTACCATAGACTATGATATCTGGTACTCTTCCTCTTCTTGTCTTTCCCTTAGAGCCTACTCGGATGTAGACTTTGCTGGTTATTACACTTTGTCCAAGCCTGAGAGAATTGAACTGTGCTAGTGCTTGTATGGTGTGAAAGTTTCATCTGGTTACTCCACCAACATGAAGAAACTTGTTCAATAGAAGATTTGAAGTTAGTTGGCATAAAGTCTTATGATTATCATGTCTAATGACACAGATGCTCCCTATTACAATTAAAAATATTTTGCTGATCAAGATCTGAGAGACAATCATGATGCTGTGTTTTTTTAACACAATTGCTCAGAATGTCATCGATCCTGAAGAACTAGATGCTCTGCAGGACGAGGTGGTGATGACTCTATATCATCTTGAGATGTATTTTCCTTCATCGTTTTTCGATATCATGGTCCATCTCATTGTTCACATTATGTAGGAGATAAAAATGTGTGGGCATGTGTTCCTACGTAGCATGTACCCATTCGAGGGGTTCATAGGAATTCTCAAGTCCTATGTACGGAATCAATCCCGGTTAGAGGACAGCATCGTCAAAGGTTATGCAATTGAAGAGGTTATTGAGTTCTGTGTCGATTATATGGATTAGATTGAACTGATAGGTGTACCTTAATCTCGCCATGAGGGAAGGCTTAAGGGTATCGGGACTAGCGGAAAGAAAGCAATCACTCCAGATATGGATGCGTATGGTCAAACCCATTTCACAGTCTTGCAACACATGACTGAAGTGTCCCCATATATCGACCAGCACGAGGACGTGCTTCGGCAATAGATTCCAAAGCGGCCGGATGTTTGGATCACAAGACAACACAACAGTCGGTTCAACCAATAGTTGAAGGAGCGACTTGCTAATAGCTCGTTAAGTGATATGCTGACATGGTTGGCAAAAGGACCAACACATACAGTTGTGACATGGCAACGATATGACATAAATGGGTATGCATTCTATACGCAAGCTCATGATGTAAAGAGCACTAACCAGAACAGTGGTATCCGCATAGATGCATTCAATATTGATGGGCTGAGGAACTCCTATAGGTTCATAGAGGAGATTTGGGAGCTCGACTACATGCTTTTCAAGATCCCTTTGTTTCGGTGCCATTGAGTCTATCTCCTATAGGTGAAGGTCGATAAGTATGGTGTCACTGCCGTTGACCTGAAACATGTCAGATACAAAGACAAACCATTCGTACTAGTTAGCTAAGTTCTTCAAGTTTTCTATGTAACTGACCAGGCAAATAAGAAGCGCCACATAGTTCTTTATATAAAAGGAAGGATTGTCAGAGTTGAGAATGTAGTGGATGAGGAAGAATACAATCAATTTGATGAGTTGCCTCCTTTCAGAAATGGCATAAAGGTAGAGGAAGAGCGTGATAAAAGTGTCTACATATGTGTCGATCATCATGAAGAGCTAATTTTTAAAGGTAATAAGCAAGTGGAATGATGTATAAAATGTTTATGTGTCATATGTTCTGTATTTGCATTTATATATGTGTATGAGAATATGTGATATATATGTGAATTTGCATATATGTATATAAGAATGTGTGATATATATGTACATTTGCATTTTATGTATATAAGAATGTGTGATATATATGTACATTTGCATTTTATGTATATGAGCATGTGTGATATATGTGTGTGTGTGTGTGTGTGTGCGCGCGCGCGCGTGTGCGTGTGTGTGTGTGTGCGTGTGTGTGTGTGATATATATGTGAATTTGCATTTATGTATATGAGAATGTGTGATGGTTGTGTGGATCATCACAAACGGTTTTTATTTAGAACCGTCTGTGACGATTACTATCACAGACAGTTCTATTTCAGATCCACCATGCCAACACCAAGAATAGAAGCATGCGACCCGTTTCCCATTAGGACGGAGGAAGCTTCTGCTGCCTGATAAGAAGAAAACAAAGAAATATCAGAACATATGTGAAAATTAGCTCCAGTATCAACCCACCAATCAGTGGATTGACATACTGAAAAGACAACAGGTGAATTACCATACCCTCCTGAAGTCGAGGTCTCGCCTATGGTCACGTTAACAGCCTTCTTCTTAGGCTGTTCACCATCTCTGATCTTGCGGAAACAACAGTCCTTCGCCATATGACCGTTATTGCCGCCCCGTGCAGGTACTCTCTGCGGCAACGGTTCGGAGATAGCCGCTCTCCCTCCGTCCAGGTGCACGCCGGGAAGAAAGGTTGACGAGGTTCAGACGGCGCAGCACAAGAGCAGAAAGTAGAGGAAGAATGGAGGTGCAAAATTCTCTCTTTTTTTCTTGGACGTATCCAGGCCTTTTTAAGGGCACTGCAGTTACTACTCACTAGTAACTGTTGCGTTTTAAACAGAATTATGCACTAGTAACTACCTCATCAAATCACAAATTAAGCAGTGTAAATTCTTTGTAACTGCCTCATTCAAATGTTTGAATCTCATTCAAACAGAGAGAGAGAGGTGCAGAGTTTAGCAAAATAAAGATAGACTTAGTCTGCCAAGTGGTGCGCCATGTCACGGCACGGTCGCAAGTCACAAGTCACGCGATTTTCACGCGAAAATACGCGAATACGCATGCGTGTGCGTGCGCGTGTGTGTGACTAGACAGAACCATCCTCATACCATCTCTTTCCATATTCAAGGAGTGGTGAGGACTCCACCTTATAAATCGGTCTTCCTCACTCTGCCTTAGCAATATGGTACTAAATTATACATGCTTTGGAATTAAGGAAATAGACCATAATTAAATGGGCCAATTTCTAACACTTCTTTGTGCTAAGTCCCAACCCCATGCCTCTGTGTAACTTTGACATCTAGGTGGTTGGTGCTCAACTCTGTAACTGTTCATGACCCTGCATCCTTCTATGTGATGGTGAACTCACCAATAGGACCCAAAATTGGCTGAGCGGAGCAACGGCCCTTTGGCGAACACACCGGAACCCAACATGGAGGCGTAGGCATGACCTATCATCTGAAGTTTGTGCGAGGACTAAGCTATTTTAACATATTGTCAGAATGCACTACAGGCTACCAGTGGGATCATCGACCCGAGACGGCGCGTTGACCCCTTTTGCAAGTCGATGCGCTAGCCAAAGCGGGTGGTTGACGACCACCTGGATCGGCGAGGGGCTACTGTTGGGGGAGGGTCCTCGCGCCACCTCGGGCTCATGAAAACCTCGGAGCAACGACTCCTGTTGGAGGGTCTGGCCCGAGCCAAATCCCCAAGTCAACCCTAGTGAGGTTCGCAAGACCAAACTCGGTGGGGTCCGAGGTCAACCTCGGGTGTGGTACGCAAAGCCAATCCTGGAGGGTGTCCGAGACCAACCCCAGGCAAGGCAAGCAAGACCAATCTTAGAGGGTCCGGGATCAACCCCAGACAAGGTGCACAAAATCAACCCCAGAGGGGTCCGGGGCCAATCCCGGGCAAGATATGCTTGACCAATCCTAGAAGAGTCCAGAGCCAACCCTGAATCGACCCTAGAGTCTTAGACATGGTAGGGTCCACGTGAGGCAAATGACACAAATATCCATGGGAGTACAGGCCTAGGGGCAATCTTATAACTTCACTTGCCTTCCTCTCTCTCCCTTTATGAATAGCATGTAATAGGGGAGGAGGTGGCTATTTGATAACCTTAGATACCCATATTGATTACACTCAAAAAAGGTAAAATCTAACAACAAATTCTGTTGACAAAAAATTGGATTAAAAAAATCAGTTGATGGAAAATTTCAGACAAAAAAAATCAAAAAAATCTCACCTCTAGATCCGGCAGGCAGGGAGCGGCTTTACGGGAGTTCGTCGACGTTCATGGCGGGATCAGCGGCGTGTGCCGACTCTAGATCCAACAGCTCGTCGACGTACGACGGTGGGGGCGCGGGCCGATGGCCACATGGATCCTCACCGGTAGCTCACTCTTTATAGCACCACGCAAAGGACTAGGGGAAGGGATCAACCTCGTGGACGCCTGATCTCCCCGCGTGGAATCCATCCGACGCCCCCGCGTGCGCTGGACGGTGGATGCGGGCGCCCGCGAGATGAGGATCTCCCGGCAGCCTGCAAATTAGCAATCCACCTTGATCTGCATTGTGGTACCTTGCAATCCTACGGGCCCATTCCAATCTTGATCATCCTAGTAATATTTTAATGACGTAGAAGTGGCAGAACCATACAAAATAATGATCCATACCTTTGTAATACTAGTCAAATGCCTCTACCTTGTTACGCATAAAAATATCATACTACCAACCAGAGTTAGCATTGTTAGGCCAGTCTCAATGCAAGATTTCACCTCCCAGTTTCCAAGATATCTCTCAGTGTATAGTTTCATTGCGCGGTTTCATAAGTTATTTTAGCCTTTCTATGGTCCCCTCTTCCTTCTCTTCTCCAATCAGAAGCACGCTCGCACGGGATGAAACCCAACAAGGCTCTCAGTGGGGATTTCACACGATTACCAACGTTTTGGAAACAACGCTTAAAGATTTCATGGGGATGAAACGTTTTCCTTCTCTCTCCTCCTAGTTTCATGCAAAAAGCTTCTTTTGGCTGATGTGGCACCGTATTTAATGTGCATGAAACCCTCCATGAAACTCCATTGAGACTGGCCTTAGGACCAGCCGGTCTGGCCCAGGGCCCTAGGCCCTTGGCTCTGGCTATGTATCAAACTAGCCTCATAGGCGCGGCGACACGCCGCGCCAGTCACCGTGTGTACTGAAGTAAAAGAGACGATAATCCGTGAGGAGTTTTTTAAAAAAATCGAGGGCACGTACGTATTTTAGAGAAAGCTAAAGGTTTTTTCCGTAAAAAATCGAGGACCTGTAAGGACCTGCACGTAAGTAAACAAGGACCTATACGTATTTTCGGGAACCCGCGGGGCGCTATCCAGGATTTTTTTTTAAAAAAACGTGCAGGGACCTTTTCGCGAGGAAAAAGGACCTATACGTAATTTTCGCAAAACCGGAGGGATTTGCCTCCCCCGGCCGTACGGGAAATCCCCCGCCACGCGCCGGGCGGATGCGCGGGCGGGGGCGACATGGGCGCGCGAGGGGGCAGAGAGTCCCCGGTCTTATGTCCGGTAGGATGCCTCCACCACACGCTCTCCGTAGAGCTTCGTTGGATTTTTCTAACTAGAGAAGATTTAGGGAGGTAAAATTTGTTTGATGGTAAATTGATTTTTTTTGTTTGATATTTTTTGGGAGGTGGAAGAGAGAAGGTTAGGATGGGTGACATACCATCACCATCATCGCCAACATGTTATTTTTAATAGTTAAGATGAAATCTGGAATCACAGTTTTGAAAAGTTAATGATCCTACCACGATCGCACAATTGGATCCTAGTATCTGATACTATCGACACAAAACGATCTGTCTGGACTCAATGGACCAGCCGTGTGGATTATGACTCCTTTTCATGAGCTGGCTGGTAGGTCATATCTGTTAAGTGTGTGTGGAAGGTGTATAACAGTATTAAGAGACATGTAGCAGCTGAGCAAGCATGGATGAAATTAATTGAAATCAGAAATTTCCCCACTGTTCTCTGTTCTTCCCCATTCTTACTGCCTTCCCCTAATTTCATTCCATCTTGTCGATTCTTATGCTACATGTTCACGGTGCAACTCTATCCTCCTGCTGCACCTTTGCGGTAGACCTACTTCAGGACTCCAAGGCCTTGGAGGTGTCGGTCTGGCTGCCCCGGTGTTCCAAGGGGCGGAAAAAGAAAAGACGAAACCATTTCATTTAAAAATTTTTGCCTATAGTATTAGCTAGGTAATAGGTATCGTACCAACCATAATTCAACGACCAAAAAATAATCACATAATTATAAATCCTCACAGCCAGCCCTTCAGAAAGGCAAAACAGCTCCTGTTTTGTGAAACTCAAGGGAAACATTTGAAGAACTTACAAATATTTCTAGTAACTTTCAAAATCAAATTTAAAAAGGAAGAAAAAGGTAAATTGATAGGCACATTTAGTTCTTTTCTTGTTTATGAAATCTTTTTTTGAGGTGATTGTTTATGAAATTTCAACATTAAAGCCCATGCCAAACTTTATACATTCAATGGAGTACCAGCCAATAATTCAATCAACATTCTGTATGTGCATTCAAACGAGTAAAACATTTACTTTCAAAAACATGCCGAAAAACCGTCGTCCGTTAGTTCTGATTCAACAATGAATGATTGGAGGATTGATCCTACCCTTTGCTGGGTCTCCTCGCTCACCTTGGACTCCTCAACGACGAGCCTCTTCAATCTGGAGCAGCCCGCAACCAGGGTTGCTACGCCGGTGGGAGTTACCTGCGGGCACGAGAACACCTCACATACATCCAGCTGCATGCATCCTCTGGCGATAAGCGCTAGGCCATCGTTGCTAATCTTGTGGCAACGAAGCATGCGGAGATGTTTCAGTTTGGGGCACCCTTCACCAATCTTGGCAAGCGTAGTGTCACCTATATTCTGAAAGGAGGCAGACATGAAGGGGCAAAAGTGAGTGCTTTCATTGCTATGCATGGGCAGAGCAAAATAACGTGTAAAGTTTTCCAAACAAACAGAATAAGAAAAAACTGATCAATATCGTGCACGTGAGAGAGAGAGAGAGAGAGAGAGAGAGAGAGAGAGAGAGAGAGAGAGAGAGAGAGAGGAGAGACCATGGTATCAGTTATAACCAGTTGTACTAGATCATGGCACTCTCTTATAATGGCAGTAAGCCCATTATCAGTAATTTGTTTGCACCCGTAAATATCTAACTTCTGAAGAAAACAGCATTTCTCAATTGCAGCAAGCCCCGTGTCAGTTAACCTGTAAATGAAGGCCCAAAAACTGACATGTCAGCAAATCTTCGTCTTTGAAACTAGCACATAATTTTTTTGTACTTACTACATGAAATGGACAGACCATAATGATGTGAGAATGCTCATAAACTGGCCAATTAGACGAGAAGTAACTCGTCTTCATCTATAGCTTTCATTTTCAACTCTCAGGTGTCATGCAAAATTGCAATGTTCTGTTGCTGGATTTAAGACATGAATAACCAACAGAAGCTATTCTTTGATTTATACATGTACAAGGTGAAACATGGAAGATCAGGAGCAGACCAGCACAACAGACAAGAATAAAAAAATGAGGTTAAAAGCATTTACCTCTCAAGAGAATGGAGCTTGAACTCTCTAAGTTCTTTACAATTCTCACCCACAGATATTATTGCTACATCTCCGATCTGCAAAAGATAAGAACTTCTATTAACTCAATATGTACATAAAAAAACATTGTATCATTCAACAGATATGATTTTTATGGTTTTGCTAAATATAGTCACAGCAGCAAGCTTCCAAGGAACAAAACTTCCAACGTTCCATATAATTTTATCAAAATCATAAAATATTGCCTATTACAAACAGAACGATTGATAAAATCTTAGGAACAAAAGTGACTAACAGATTCAGACTGGCAGCTGAACAGAAGGTTATATAGATAGAGCACCAAGTCAAATTTAAAGGTTTATCATCATAAATGTAGGCTTACAGTAACTCAATGCAAAATTACCTGATTAGAATTCATGATACAAAGCTTTCTTAAGTTCCTACAACCTTGCACTATGTGACATATGGCATCATCACTTATTCCACTACAGCTGGCCAAACAAATAGACTTGAGAAGGAAGGAACCTTGACCAAACTCCAGAAATGCATTATTTTCAATCCGTGGGGAGCTTAGGGAGAGCTCTAAAAGATTCCTGTGTATAACATAAAAATAAAAAACAATCAACTATGTATTGTCAAACCTAGCTTAACAATAGAATGAAGGTAAAAGTATGACATTAAAACAAAAATCTATTCCCCAAACATGAACGAAGGTGGCTTAGGTTCCAATGACATTTTAGAGAGCTACAAAATACTTCTGTGTTTACCACACAAAAAGCAAGCAACCACTATCTCTGATCTAAAAAGAATGCCACTTTTGTACACATGCAGGTCAAACTTTTTAAACTTCAATCGTTGATATGTTTGTAAATATCAAGATTGGCCACGAGAAAATTGTTAAGGGTATTTAGGCCTTATCCTATTTTAGGATTTGAGTCCATGTATTCCTATATATTGCCCCTTGGGCTATTGCAATATATTCAGACTCCATGTATTCCTATATATTGCCCGTTGGTGTAGATGAGAAATAATGGGGGAGGGTGAAGAAAAGAAAGAGTTCGTGTGTGGGGTTAGTTCTTTGGTCTTGGTGTTGAGCTATCGAAGGATGTCGTACATTTGGCTGCTGCTATAATCTGCTGCCTTTGAGTCCGTTCTTTTAAGTCTTCCATTAGTGTCCTTCCAAGTCCGTAGCATCTCTCTCTTTGAGCTTGTCAAAACCGTGCAAGTCTATAAAATCCTTGTCAATCAACCAACTACTTTGCTAGCTACAATTCATCCTCTTGAATGAGTGTGGCCCTCTCCTTCCTTTCGCATAGCCGCAGCTGCCGCTCTTCTTTTTAAGCTGCTGCAGATCGTAAAAGTCTCGCCGCCCCGAGCTTCTAAGGCCGCCACGCTTCTTCTGCACCGCGCCTTTGTTGTGCTTCTTCCGCACTGCGCTGCCGCCGTCTCGGGTTTCGATCTGCGCCGCTATACTTCTATATCTCTCTCGTCGGTTTGATTTAACAGTTATCTCTATTTCTGTCACCTTCCACATTCTCTTCGTCGTGTTACCGCGGTCAATTTTGCTCCCACTTACTTCTACTTTCCCAGCCCTTGCAATTTGTATTTTCTGGGTTCTTGCACGATTCCGGATGGTTGGTACTCGACACAATTTTTCAAAAGCCGCACACTACGACATCTTCAAGACACATACTTCGGATTTTCCCTATTTTAGTGTCAATTTTTCTCAAATGTAGTGCTATTGCATACGCCTTGCATTTGAGGAGTGTTAAGGGGGTGTTAAGGGTATTTAGGTCTTTTCCTATTTTAGGGTTTGAGATCATTTATTCCTATATATTGCCCCTTGGGCTATTGCAATACATTCAGACTTCATACTAAACTTACAAAAATGACATAGGCATATTCACCTATAAATAAAATGCTTTCATAGTATTATAATTTATAGTTTTTACTAATATATAACAAAGAAAATAACAATGAAAGTTCTAGTTTGGAGACCACACCAACACCAAGTAAAAAGGAAACATCTTTTGAGACCAGATCTAGGTGAATATGTATGTCATGCCTAGGGTAAGGAGTGTACCAGGTAGGTATGCAAGGTGGGTGGTTTTGGCGCTGGCTTGGGCCTAAAAGCTGTGGTGAGGGAAGAAAATGCACAGATGGAGGGCGTGCCGGTAGACTGGGAAGGAACGGAGAGAGGTGCGAAATTCAGAGATAACTATTCTTGCTTGATAGCAAGTCTCCTTTAAATAGAGTTCCTAATACATGCGGCTAATAGATGGAAACAAATAATATCTAATATTACTTGGGAATCAAGAAATAAACTATCCTAATCCTAAGTTGGTTTGGCTGCTTGAGCAGCTCCCTTCCGAGTCCTGCGGCAGGTATAATGCTGGCTGCACATGACAATGCATTACCAAAAACTAGCTCAACAATACAATATTCACTACTTCATAATAATTATCCTTTTTTTAAAAAATCTTTTCCTCAACTATAATATGTTATGAACCTTAGTTCATAATGGGATAAACATCTGTCAGAGGAAGGTCGGACGACGACGACATGAGGTAGAACGGGGCTAGGCGAAAGAGGACACCAGTTAGGGGGGAAAACTGATCTAGAGTAGTCGGTCTAGGGGAGAGACCAGAGCTAGAAATCGGGGATTTGAGAATACTTCTTCATTATTTATTGTTTGATGATAATAAATACATGATGTCCCTTTTATAGAGATAATTCGACTTGACTTCTAAGAAATAATCCCTATCTCTAATGAAATCTATCTCTAATAGATAGAATATATTTATAAAATAGTAAACTCATATAATAAAGAAACTAATTACTCTTATCTCTATCCTAACTAATAAGACCACATCACACGTGTCTGCTACAGTACACAGATACTGTTCACGCGCGTGAACAATAATTCGGCACGTGACATGATACTAGTGAGGTTAGGTTCCAATGACACAGTATGTAGACATTTGCTTGCTTGATACCTTTTTATTAGTGAAACGTTCGATGGACACAATGTAGTGCCAACAAGTCCAATAAATGTCAGGACAGTGTTGGTCTTATTCCAAAGTTATGTTTCTAGAGACATAGTTGGATACTTGGATCCAACAAGGCACTAAAAGTTTGACTAACTTTAACCTTCCATTCTGAATATGTATTTGATACGCGACTCAGCTTATGTCTTATATAGTTATATGCAAACATGAAAAAAGCTAAATGAGAGTTGCATAGAAAATTTGAACTTTACAAGCTTAGGTATTTTATATATACATATAATTCTTAATTTTTTAATACCCTTAGTTAGGTGTACAGTGAAGTCAATATTTTTAGAAAAATTCCACGTTTCCACATTTGCATTGTCATATTGTTTCACGCATACATTTGTATTGCCATATACTCTATACATACTAGAACACCTACACTTATCCTAATCACAAATTTAATTAATCATAAACAGGAGACATTTTTCCCTAAAAAGTTAGAATGCATACATTTAGTTTAATCCTTTTTAATAGATTAGCAATAGCAATAAAAATGTTTGCACTATAAGACATCCAATTTATATACTCAACTCCGTTTATGAATACTTGGTATTTTCCCCAAAAAAAAGTTTGTTTCTAAAAACTGGGCACTTTTTCAATTTTTGATATGAATTTTTCCAAACTACCCCTATTAAACCTACACATTTCCCCTACTTTTCTACCTCGTCTAACGTGCTCGAGACATTATTGGAGGGCATTTTGGTCACATTCTACCCAAACAAATGATTCCCTAAATATACGTGCATTGGTCAAAAGTGCCAAGTAAACGGAAATGGAGGGAGTATAAAAAAACAAGCTAGGAAAAGTTAATGAAAAAAAACTTTGCAAATTGAATATGTTAAGTTATCAAGAAAGCATACATGCTTCGCTGTCCAATGTGCTCCAATGCAGAGGTTTCCATATTAAGACACATGCTGATTTTCAGGTGTCCTAGAATTTTACAGTTCCGAGCAATAAGTTCAATACTTCTATCAGTGAAGTTGCACAAATTGAGAACGAGTTTTTTCAGCAGTTTGCACCCATTTGCTATCGAACAAAGGCCCCTACACTTGCAAAAGATGAGCAGTTGCGTAAATCATCAGTGTGTAACAGAAAAAACAAGAAGCACAACATGAAAGCAACAAGAGAAGACAAAGAATAGCCAACACTTGCAATTGAACAAGAACGGAACTCAAGGAGAAACAAGCATCCTCAGACAGCATACCAAAACAAGTTCATTTAAAATGGAACATGTAATTTTCATGCCAATAAATGTCACCTTTAAAATTCTTAAGAACGTGTGCTGTGCTCAAAAACAAGTTCAAGAAGTTTTGTTTCTAGAGACACTGTTCATCAACTGTTTACAGGCCACTAAATGTCACCTTTAAAATTTCTACAAGTGTGATATAGTATTTTACCAAAAAAGTTATGTTTGCCAAATTTAAAACCTGCCATTAAAAGTAACAAAGACATAAACCAACAAAGGATGTTTGCCTTTTGCATCAATTGATGTAATTTGCGTCTAAAATTTACATCAGACTAATGTACTTGGCATAATGTATGGTAGTTGACCAAAGAAACTGCACTTGTAAAGCTGTCTTACAAGTAAGAACCACATGTTTATTGTTTGTTCAGGAGCATTAAAAAGGAAATTGGCTTGACATTTATACGAGTAGCCGCTTTTATTTTGGTTGGGACACTAGGAATGTTCCAAAAACTATTTAAGAATTCATGGATATACGAAACGTCAGCTCATGTACACCTGCAAAAAATTGGGGACAAATGTTGTCATATGTGTGATAAAGAATAGAGAAGTGGGACAATTTATGTCCTGAACCTTCTCTTTTTTCGTTGTCCTGTAGGACTGAAATTTTGAAGCAAAATGGGACATAACATGTCACACAAGTGATTTATTCATAACATTATTCATGTCCCAACCATAATAGTATACAAAGTTACTCGTATGAGTGGAAAATCCGCAATCATGTCAAAAACTTTTTTACAAAACAGGGGCTATAACACTGCTTCATTTTGGAAAGGTTTTATACAACTTCGCCAAATATTATGGACTTATATTCTGATTGAACAAAATCTTATCAATTTGGAAATGATTAGACACTTAGACGACATTCTTTTAGACATAGACTGGATCCTCAATCTCTCAGAATTGTTATGTTTACTTTGGATTTATTTTATAGCAAATTTCTCTTTCCGCTGGCCTTGTAACCTTTATGTTAACCGATAAGATTCTAAATCATACAAATTCCGTTAACATGATCAGCATAACAACACTTGCAATAAGCAGATTAGGAAAAAGTATAAACACATTTTAGAAACTATTAGTTCTTGAACTCTCTTCTTTAAATACCATACACTGCAACAAGTTATCTCTGCCATTTTACTACCCTAGATAGTATGTATGAACTGTGCTGTGTGAATGTCCATGGGAAACATTAGATAAAAAATAATTATCATTTACAGCACATGCAAATACAAGGTTATAACCGGATGGTTTACCACTGAACTTGAGAAAAGTATAAGCTATGTGTTCAAAACAAACACAAAATTATAAAAGAACAGTTAACAGAAGGTTCAGCGTTCCAACTTATCAAGATTCACAAGCATCAGTATAGATGTCAAAATTAAAAAAGCAATCAAACCTTGCATCCCTGTAAATATGCAAAAGCAGATTCAAGTAGAATACACCAAGTACCTGTCTGAGCAACTAATAAGACCATCAAGTGACAAAATTTCTAATGATGAGCAAAAAGAACCAACAGCTTCTAAAGCCTCATCACCAATACCGAGCCATACTAGCTTTAAGGATTTCAAAGATTGGCATCCTTTTGCAACAGATATCATTCCTTCATTTTTATTAACATCCCGGGAGCCTACTGACAGAACTTCCAAGTTACGGCAGTAGGATCCAATAGCATGCAGGGATCTATCTGTCATACAGTCACCACAGGCAGAAACATCAAGAGACACCAACGATTCACCACGAATCTTTACAAATTCAACCAACCCTTCGTCTGTCAACTTTTGAACTCCACGCAGCTTCAAATCATTAAGATTGCATCCCTCCGCAAGAGCAATCAGCCCATGATTTTGAACACTGCCACCCTACAGACAGAGTTATCAATTAAAATGGAACACAACATTGCAAACATCAGGATGAAATGAAATAAAATTTCCACAGGAATTTTTCCATATGAACTGCAGACTAGAACACATATATATCACACAGAAGAGACAATTATCACCACAACATTTACAATTGCTACTGAGTACAAAGACCTAACATTCAAGTCTCTAATCAATTTCACTAACATAATAATTAATATAGAAATGCATATATGCTCATCAGTAATGGAGCATTAGTGGCCTTTTAATTTCAAACAAAGTCCCTCCTCCAAAAGTGCTATGTAGAATTGCAGACCACACTAAATGCAGGACAGTATTGAATGCGATAAAGAGAGAAAACAAAAGAATTACGACTAACAAGAAATTACCCAAAGTTGTAATGACCGCAAATACCGGCAATTGTTTGCAATCTCCACCAGCCCTCTTGCAGATATGTAGAAACACCAGTTTAGAGTAAGCTTTTCAAGCCGCTTGCAACCCTCCAGGAGATGAGTTAGGCCAACATCGGTCAAAGAGGATGCCCTCGCAACATTATTACGAGCTTCTTGCTTACCCGCACTGGGCGTGAAATGCTGGCTACGGCTTTCGTTATTGCTAGCCTGTGTTAAAGAGAAATACTTCAGACTTCAGTGGCTTGCAAAAGTGCCACATTAACTGCTACAGTGGACAAATAATTTCCAGACAGCCAAATACCATCCATTTCAGGCGCCGGGAATTTCTCAGGAAGATTATTAGAAAACAAAATCTTAGTCATGGATTTAGGTGATAAAACAAGGGAACGCTCAATCTTTCTCGCAATTCCACGGGGGGAACACCGCAAGATGCAAGAATTTCGCGCAATTCGCAACCGGAAAACGCAGGAGATGAGAAGTCGGGTCAACGGGGGCCCACCCCATGGCGATGGGCCGCGGCCGCGGCAGCGCTGGCGGCGATGTAGAGGCCCTGGTCGAGGGTGACATCGGTGAGACCAGGGAACAGCTCGGCGACGCTGCGGACCACATCGTCGGCCTCGGGGCCGTCGACCGGGACCCTCGCTGCGCGGCGGGACGTGCGCTCGACGCGGCACCAGCGGCGGCACACGAGCGCGCAGCTGTCGAGGTCGGTCTTGGCGGCCCCGCCGGCGGCGACGCAGTGGAATACCTGCGCGAGCAGGTCGTCCGGGAGACGCGCATTGATCAGATCGGTGCCGCTCATCGCCGGCGATCGCCGGAGTTAGGGTTTCATGTGGTGTGAGCGAAATTGAAATAGAAGGACTTGAAGAGGGTTAAGTGTAAATGAGAAATTTGATGACATCTTTGGTTGCAGACACCTGATTTGCCCTATAGTTGATGTGAATTGATTATTTGCCTTATTTTTGAATTTTTATTTAATCATTTGCCCTCTTTGCATTTCCAAATCATTTCCTATTTTTCTAATGCTAATTTATATTAGGAAATGACCAATTTGCCCCTGTCAAAAGCCAGTCCAATCCTTCTCTAGCGCCGATCAGATTTCCCGTGCTCGCGTTAATACTTCTAATATCCAGACTTCTGCATGCGCCGATCAGATTTCTGCATGCGTTCATTCTCATAATAATCTAGTGCCAATTACAAGACCACAAACGCATATCCAGAATGGAAGATACAATACAGCTCCGACACTTTTCAATCAGCAAGGCTGAAAATGACGATATAATAGCATATCCAGAGTGAAAACATTGCATATCCAGAGCAGTTAAACATAATGAAAACATTGCATCTTTGTGTTCTCACAGGCAGCAGCGACAATCTGCCGCTAGAATAAAATTCAACACAAAAGCATACAATTGCATTCCCGGCAATGGAGCAGTGCGCCGGCAAAAGTACTCAAGACAAAAGCAGTCCAACAGGAGAAACAGTTCAAAAGCAGTCCAACAGGAGAAGGCATATTAGTACCTGCAGATACAAGTAGAGAAATTATAGGAAAGAGTAGTGTTCGATAGACTCAAAATAAGTACAAAACAAGTTAACTGATAATATGCCACATTGTAATATGGATGAACGACTTTTTCAAGATTATAATATGCCACATTGTAGAGCTATAACACATCCTAGAAGGATATAACACATCACTATGACACATCAATGTCCACAGATAGATTAATTGGGTTCAACTTTCATGAGCAGGGAACATTATCAAGATAAGCCTATCTATAGAAATGATGAAAGAGTAGTGTTTGATAGACTCAAAATAACGTGAGACAGTTTACCATCACATTTATGTCTTTCTTTTCTTCCTTGGAGTCATCTTCTTAGAAGTGGTTGTGACTGATGGTTGAGAAGGTCCCTCATGAGCCATTGCAAGAGCAAGTTGCATGTATACAAATTTGTTAAAACTTGCATGTTTATTCAACAATATGATAGAAATTAAACGTGCATATGACCTTCTTGTCAGTGGGCCTGGGCTGTCATGCAAGACGGCAGGAAGGACTTGTTCTTGCAATGTTCTTCCTGGCTTTTGTTTTCCTGAAAAAACACTTAATTAAATGAGTTTAGATAATAGTTACCTACGGATGCAATAGTTCTAATTTTTGACAATACCTTTGCTTTGTCCCATGTAGTGGACATCCAGCTTGCCTATGTCCCAACTTGCCACATCCTTTACACCTATTTTGGGTTCCCAAGTTAACTGATTTTTTCCCATTGCCACCTTTATTGAGGCATCCCTTAATCCTCAATTTCCTAGGCCTTCCTGCAAATCTTTTTGCAAGTGGTGGAAGTAAAACAAAGCCTAGATCAACCTTAGGCCACTGAGTCATATCAGTCAATGGTTCAACTGCCCCTTCGTAAGCTGCCCTGAACCTCTGAAGTGAGTAGTAGTCATGGACATAGTCTTCTAAGTTGATGTTCCTCTTTTCAATCAAAAATGCAAGGGCATGATCACAAGGCTTGCCTGTGTGCTGCCACTCAAGGCAAGTGCACTCATGTGAATCTATCTTCACCACATGCCTCAAGTTGTTGTTCAGCATGTCTCTAACTTCAGCACTCCCATGATGGGATCTACCAACCTTCAAATGTCCAAGTCCCCTAGTCCTCATTTTTATTTGTTGCATGATAGCTGGTAACATCCTTCCTTGCAACCTTTCTCCAATCCTTCTCCTTTTGTCAATTAGCACCATGATTTTCTCCCTGATCTTGTCTGCTAGCTGATCAACTCGCATATCCTTTACATCTCTCACCCAATTGTTGAAACACTCAGCCAGATTATTGTTGATATAATCACACTTAATCTCTGTGTTGAAGCTGCACCTCATCCACAGCAACTTGTGGTGTCTTTGCAAGTATGGAGCCACCTCAGTGCATGCCAGAAGCACCTTGTCCATATGGTGCTCAAATGCCTCTGGCCTATATGCCCTATGTCAGACCCGGATTTTTCAATCCAGAATCTCCTGTGAAACCACTGCACTATTCCCTGGATCAGTAGATAGTGCTCACAGGTACATTGCTGCATCATTTCATACATCGCATGGACATTCACAAATTACTCCAATATTACATAACAGGGTTTGAATTATGCCACGTCGGGCAATGAGTTTACAATAAGGGCCGACCAAGCCAAATGTTTACATTACAGAAAATGCGCCAGCGGAAGCAAAAGTCAAGTAGAGCCAATAATCCACAAGCAGCGACTGGGGTAAAATATGTGCCGTATGATTATTACTTAAGCTAAGGCAATAATCATAGGCACACTAAACCTTAGTCTGACTACCTAGGATTCAAGAACCGCCAGAGACGCCCTAATTTTCAGCGTTGTTCCCTTCCTCTGGAGTGGGTGCATCTTCATAAGCGTAGTGGTCCTGGGCTCCAGAATCTAGTTTTGGGTAAGGCGAGTGTGAGCACAAACCACCGTGCTCCGCGAGCCAACACACAGAATGCAATTAAGTAGTATGCAGGGCTTATCAAGAGAAGGCTGGGGTTATTTTGTTTTGCGTAGAGTGCTTTTGAATACAATTACTTAAAAATCCCTATGACCTAGCAATTTTTAACCAAAGTATGCGTGTGTGTCAGAATGTTATAATACTAGTGATTTAGAGACCATCCACCATTACATGGCCTCCAAACCATATGCTATACTTTCAGCGTTATAACCGCTTACATTTCCACTGGGACGACACCCAGGACAACACCAGTTAGGACTTTCCACTGCCCTCCATTTCCCATCCCATGATTCAAGATTTTTGAAATAGAGCTATATCTAGTTATGTTCCCATGTCCGCCCTTAACCGTGGGCACGGCTATTCGAATAGTTTTGACTCTGCAGAGTTTGTACACTTTACCCATAAGAGACAATTTACTCGTTGCCCCACACGATTCCTTAGTCGTGCAGTTGAGCCAACCATCACAGTAACCGTTCAAAGTACCTCGCCTCTTCCATCATCTCACCCCTATGAGCTTGTCCCGCTTGCGGCAGGTCTCATAGGTTGTGCGGGAGTTCCCCTCCTATGCGCCTATCAGCTAGCTACCCACACTGCTAGCACGCCGCAGAAGAACTTCACCCTCTGCGAGTGTCCCGTTCAAGCCGTCACCCAGACCGCCACTTGCACTACCTCACCTCCTCCACCGATGATGATGACTTCCAGGGTCCGGTAAATCTACTAAGCCAAGTTGTACTTTACAGACTTGTGGTTGCACTTGTTTTACACAGGAGGTCATGACAAGATTCAGTCCTTAGGGTTATCTGGGCGGTTCTACCAAAAACCACACTCTCGTGCACACCTGCACCATACCCCCGAACCATCCGCCCAGACAAATAAGCAATTTGAGATTTTTAGGAGTATAAAATAACCATATCCAACATACACCAGTCATTACCACCATGACTGCCCAACCATATTTTCTCATGATTAAAATGATGCTTGGACGTTCTTACTCCCACAAGTATCTAAGCAAATCTAAGCATGGCATATAATTATGGACTTATTTTCAAAAGGTTACTATTATAATTTTGCTAGGATGACAAGGTTCTCATGTTCAAATATTCCAAAGGAGGGGCAATATTAATTAAGTTAGATAATAGGCATTTAACTAGAACTCTAAATTAAACATGTATTTGCATATAAATTAACAGCATGCAATTTGATAATTTAAACAAAAGTAATTTGTAGAAAATATAGGTTCAACATGATGAAAGTATTGACTCGCCTTGGTCACAGTGGGTGGATTCGGGGTTGTCTTGCGCTTCTAAGGCTGCTGCTTCGGCTTCCTCCTCCTGAGCCTCGTACGCTATTTTTAACGTGCGCAAAAATTTGGATAAAAAGACAAGGCAATCAGCAAACCAAATAAATATTCAATAGAAAATCCAAATAACTCCAATTTCAGGTTTTGGGTTTCATTAGGTAGACATGGAAATTTTAGATAGATTTTAATATGTGTTTCATTTGCTTTGGTGCTAGATAACCTATCTTGCTAATGGTGGATTTCTATACCCTTCATTTGATGGGTTATTATTTCATGTGACATTCCCCCCTAATCATACTATTGCTAGATCCTCTCTTTTGACAAGAAGCTAAAATAATTACTTGTTATATTTAAATGCAAACGTTGCTTCCTACTTGATAAACCACCATAATCCAAGGTCCCTAATTACACTCCTGCTAATTCTTTTTAATTGCTAAAGATTTTAAAAAGGGTTATTCATCATGTGCGCGCGCGCGCACACACACACACATATATATATACACAAATATGGACATGTACATATATATACATGATGTTTGCTAGCACATGATCATACCTCTATATACTAGTTAATTTTCTGCACCACCTAAATTTGCCTTTACATATTTGTCCCAAAATTTCCTTGTCACTAACTCTTTACTGAGCTGCTGCTAGAACCCATTTATTCATAAAAAAATGCAAAAACCCCAAAGCTCAGCTGGCGCTGCGGAGTCAAGGACTCGAACGCGCGCGGCCAGGCGAGCGAAGGGGCGAACGGGCTGACCACTGCGCTACTGGGTGTTACCTACTATACTAGGGTGTGAGTTAGTTTTGAACCAAGCAGCAGCAGAGAGCCCGAGTAGAGGAAGCCTGGTGGCGTACGGGCGGCGGGCTTGCCGTAGAAGGAGAGCCGGTGAGGTTCGGGCGGCGAGCAAAATGGGTTCTCCCCACCAAGTGGAGTCCGCAGGAGTGGTCTGCCGGGGTCGTGGCAGGCCGGGGAGGGGTCGGTTGAGGTTGATCTCGACGCCGGCGACGTACAGGCCTCGCGGGGTTCGGGGAAGGGTGCGAGCGGATTCACCGTGCTCCGAGGGTGGCGTTGGAGAGTGGAATTGGGTTGGGATGGATCGACGTGGTGGCGCACTCGCCGGCCGGAGGTGGAGAAGAAATGGGTCGCCGGCGGAATAGGGCGCACGAGCGGCCGATTCCTTGCTAGGGGAGGAGAAGGGAGGTGCGGCGGTGCGAATTGGAGGCTCAGCTGGGGTTTTTATAGAGGGAAAAAGTGGGGCGGCGAGGAGGGGCCTGCGGCGGCCATGTGCGGCAGGTGGTCCGGCTGGTAAGGCGCTGCAGGGGCAGCATGGGGTGCGGGCGTGCACGCACAAAACCGTGGTCCGGCGGGTCGGGGGAGTGACGTGCGTGCGGCAGAGCCGTGGACCGGCTCCCTGCTGCTGATGCGGAGGTTGACCGGAGCCGAGCCTTCTCTGTCAGCACGGGCGGTCACACGGAGGGGACGGCATTTAAGGGCTGCAGGCAGTGACGCGGCTCTGCGTGGGGAAGCGACGGTAGTGGGGCTGAAGTGACGCGAGCACAGGGGCTTGCCGGTGACCGGCGGTCCGATGGTGGCACCGGCGCGAGGGCGGGCCGAAGAGGGGAGCGCCAGGTCGGGGCGCGCAGAGGAGGTGGAAGGGGAGCGGCCTGAGCCAAATGGGCTGGGTGCGGGGGCGGCCAGCTGGCTGGCTGGACCGATTTGGTCAGTTAGCCGGCCCATTTTTCTTTTTAATTTAATTTTTTTATTTTTTTATCATTTGATTATGCATAATTACATTGTTATTTTTATTTCCACTTCTTCCATGAATTAGTTTTTGATCCTTTTCCTGCTTCACTTAGTCTTTGTATATATTTTTTTCCACTCTTGAAAATGTGCCCAATTATACATACATACATACATACATACATACATACATACATACATACATACATACATACATACATACATACATACATACATACATACATACATACATACATACATACATACATACATACATACATACATACATACATACATACATATATTTATATACAATTGCATTTTTATACATGTTCACCTTCTTATGATTACTTATTTATACATTTACATTTGTGTACACCACTCCTTTTAATATCCTCGACCCTTATTTATATATATTGCCAATGTCATGTACATTATTTTCAAAAATGAAATCTTATGTTTTAAACTCAATTCTCTCCCTGTCTTTTCTGGATCATCTTTTCAGATTCTAATTTTTAAAATTTTAACTTTCTATTGTTTACACATGTTTGGTTTCTTCTTGTTCCTTTTTAATCTGTGGAATCATTCACCAAATTTCTCAGAAAATCCCATAAACTCCAAGTTCAAATGTAACACATTGCAAACAATTCAAAAGCACCACAAATTTCAGATTTAACTTTCCAGGGTGTTACACCCTAGCTGCTGGCCACATGTGTTCAGAAGTGTCACCATGGAATTTCTTCACAAAATTGTTCATCAAGTGTCTAAAGCACTCGCGTTGCTCAGCTTGAGGGAAAACCACCTTCATAGCATTTTCTAGACCCTTGCAAGCATTTGTACAAATAGCTAGTTTTGGAAGATCTCCAATGCCCTATGCAGTTGCCTCATGAACCATGTCCAATTATCTTCAGTTTCTGATTGAAAGAATCCAATAGCTACAAGGTACATCCAGTTATGTCCATCAAGGGCTGTGCATGCAGCCAAATGCCCATTCCACTTCCCATTCAATGCAGTTGAATCTATACTAAGGTAAGGTCTACACCCAGCAAGAAAACCCTCAATGCAAGGCTTAAGTGCCATAAAGAATCTATGGAAGTACACTTCACCTTTGACTGTTCGTGTGGCAAACTCTACAATGCTGCTTGGGGACCTCAAATCAATTTCCACTTTAAAATTACACAACCTCTGGAAGCTGTAATTCCATGACCCATACAACTCATCTATAGCTCTTTGTCTCCCCCTCCAAACCATGTCATATCCAATTGTGCAATTGTAGTCATTCTGAAGCTTTTCTTGTAGAGCCTTGGTACTAAGGTTTATATTATACCTCAATATGTTGACAACCCTATCTGCTACCCATGCATGGGAGGCCATGCTACTATTTATTCTACTAGTGGAAGTACATGTGTGGCTCTCTACAATGTTTGTAACCTGCATCAACAATAGTGAAATTAGATACAATTGCTACAATATAGCAAGAAAGAAATGCATAAATGTAAGGTTAGTACCCTGATAGTTGTTTTGTCTGGCATTCTACAAGCTACAATTCTCCAAGGGCATCCTTTCGCCTTACAGAAGCCCATAAACCTTGTGGGGTCAGATTTCGCAGTGCCAATGTCAAACTCTTGTAGAATAGCATAATGTCTAATAGCCAACCTAAAATCTCTCATTGACGGAAACAATGTGCCTCTCTCCATCTTCGGGTTATCTCAATCATATGCAATGTGTTGCTCCTCAGGAATGTCGTCATGGACTATAATGGCAACATCATTACTGTCATCAACATCACAACTAGGTCCTGTAGTAATATCTACATCACTAGGTACGTCACAATGGGCTTCACCCTTATCCTCATCCCTCAACCCTAGTAGTGTATACATGTCTTCCTCACTCATAGGATAACTACCCCCATCTTCAGTCTCCGGAACAATTTCAATAGTGCTCCAGTCTACCACTGGTTGTGATGCACAAGTTTCATCAACTTGTGACCCTCTAATACCTCCTCTAGCAACACCAATACAATTGGACTCAACATGATCGGTACATTGACAGACAACATCAAATGTGACATTAGATTGTGTGGGAGCATTGTCTACAATTTCACATAAGAAAAACACACGTTTGGCTGTCCAACAGTCATGAAATGCTCTAAACAATTCTAAGTTATGATGAATTCTATCGATCTCCCCGGTACACTTATCATTGCAAAATACATGTAATTCCTATCCAGAGCCCCATAAGATTCTCTCATGCATTAGTTCGACAAATTTCTCTAGTGTAAACCCTGTCAGATTAATTTTCAAGTCCACATCCATACTACCAAAGTTGTGTTGTGTTCCGTCGTCAAGCCTCGCGACGTACTGCGCAACTCTTACGCATACTTCAAATATATTTTCTGGATCAATCCTAATCGGATACAATAATAAATGTAATCTGGATCAATCCTTTTATACGCAATGCAATGATTCAGCAAAAGATGGACTGAAATCATCTTACCCAACAGGAGGTGGCGGGTCTGGTTCCATCCCTGCTTGCTGGAGGAGGCTACTTGTGGGAGCATGGACGAGCCGACGGCCTCGGGCGACAAGGAGGAGACGGACGCGGTGGAGGGCTGACAGCCTCAAGCGGCGGGGAGTCACCGACATTCCCGGGCGGCAGGGAGGGGCGACGGGCTGCTTGCGGGAGGAAGAAGAAAAGGGAGGCGACTTGTAGGGGTGGAGGCGCCGACGAGGAAAGAGGGAGGAGAGCGGCACCACGCCGTGGAGAGGCGCGGCGCGGCAAAACCCTAGCTGGGCAGCGGCACGGGAAAAGTGAGGGGAATGGGGAAAGAGGGAATCGGTGGCATTTCACAAAGAAGGATCGGATCGCCCGATCGGTGCTAGAGAAGGATCGGACTGGCTGATCGGCGCTACAGAAGGATCGGCGTTTCACAGAGAAGGATTGGACCGGCTTTTGACAGGGGCAAATTGGTCATTTCCTAATATAAATTAGCATTAGAAAAATAGGAAATGATTTGGAAATGCAAAGAGGGCAAATGATCAAATAAAAATTCAAAGATGGGGTAAATAATCAATTCACATCAACTATGGGGCAAATCAGCTGTCTGCAACGAAAGATGGGGCAAATCATCAAATTTCTCTAAGTGTAAATAGGTGGGTTTTGGGAAATTTTTTCGCTACAATAGCCGCTTGGAATTTTTTTGGGCGATTTGGCCCGCAGTGGAATGTGTTGAGGAACCATCGCTGGCAACTAGTCCAATCGATTTTTCTGCTTAGAACAAATCGAATCAATCACAGAAGACAGAATAATAGATTGAATACACAGAGAGAGGTAGAGAGAACTCCTGGTCTTTCTTTATTGCTTTCAATTGCTTGTGTACAAAATATGTCGGTACAGCTCCCTATTTATAGTCTCTAGTGAGGTGACCATAATGGGCCAGGTCTGCTGGCTTGGGCCCAGGTTTCCTAACAGAATGTTTCTGCGCGATTGGTTTCCCCCGAGCGCGGATCAACACGCCATTGACACGTGGCCTTTTTCACGGCCGGGGAGAGTGGAGCCACGGACTGGGAGCATGGGCTTTTGGTGCATGAAAGCCGTGACCCGTGGACGGCGAGTGCGGAAAAGAGCAGGGCAAAGGCTGCAGATGCAGGGCGCGGGATTTGACTGAAAGCCGCGCCTGGTGACCGCGGAAATGGGGCCCCACCGCCGAAAATGTGCTGGCTGATGACATGCTTCAGCGCTTTCTGGTCCCCTGGTTGATGTTTTTGCGTCCATATTCGCTAGATGTCCCTGCACACTCTTTTGGAGCAACTCCAGCAGGGCCCCTACTTGAGCCCTCATCCTACTTTTGAGGGCCGAGGGGCAAAAAACTCACTCCAGCAGGGCCCCTACTTGAGCCCTCAAAAGTAGGGGGCCCTCAAATCTCCCCCTCGAGCCCTCATTCCTGGAGGGGTCTAGAGGGAGCCCCTACTTTTGAGGGCTCAAGTAGGGGTCCTGCTGGAGTGAGTTTTTTGCCCCTCAGCCCTCAAAAGTAGGATGAGGATGAGGGTGGGTCCTATGTGTCATCCCCTCTAAGAATGAATTTGAGGGTCCTGTTTTGAGGGCTCCTGCTGGAGTGTTGCCCAAAAAACAGAGCCCTCAAAAGTAGGGAGAGCCCTCAAATAAAAAGTAGGGACCCTGTTTTGAGGGCTACTGCTAAGCTTACTAGATGTAGTAGCACGCGTGACGTGGATCAAATCTCGAGATGAGATTGAATCCAAGAGTTGCCTTATCTTTCATGGTGGTAAAATAGCTAGATATAAGTAGAGCACGAATTACAGGATACAACTCGCACTAAGATAGATGATTTCACTACCGAGCACACCACATCACACGATCGATAAATAGAGATCAAAGATTAGCGGACAAATACCTACACCACAGTAGAAACTAACACACGAAGATGAAATACTAGATTGGAATTCACAAGAATGCAGTAGAACAGAGATAAATCCTAGCGTCCGAAGGCTAACATGCACACATGATTTAATTCATAATTTACACTCTGAATTTTTCCATATAGGTGCATCCACTAGGATATATATAGCCGACTCAAAACCTTAGGCCAAAGAACCATGCGCACAACCCAAATAATTGGACTTAGTATACTAGTCCAATTTAAACTCTTGAACTAACACAACCCTTTTACATCTTTTACATCTCGGGTTCAAAAATAAAAAGAAATAGATAACATTAGGAATAAAGGAACCAGATCAACTATGGTTAGACTGCCTAGAAATATCATGATGCGCTATCTTGATATGTTAACACGATTGGCTGGTGGCCCCCACCCTAAAGCACGTAAAGAAAGAAGTGATCGTAGAGAGAGAAACGTGTATGAAATTGGCTTCCTCCCTGCACAAGGAAATAAAAAGTCCCACTCTTGCTTCCTGATTTCCAGAGATTTAATTTGATTAGTCCCTTCTTTATCTCCAAGATAATCATGTAGTACATGGACTCTTAACCTCATGGGATTGGCTTGCATGTAAGAATAGGGAACCAACTTTTCCTGGCCCAAGAACATGCACGTTGCACCCATGTCAACCCCCTGTATGGATGTTGTTTCCTACATGCACAGCTCCTCCTCCTCTTTTTCTCCAAGTAATATCATGGTGTAGTAGGAAAAGTTTCAAACGACGAGCATGAGGTTCATGTGGCCTGTTTCTTTGAGTTTATGTATGCCGAATTTATTTCCATTCTAAAAATCTGCATATGTACCATAGGAGTACTTCTGTTTATTGCATCGTGCATGATGTTGTTTCTTATACACGTAACAAAACCCTGTTTGCCGTGTTATTCAAAGCATTATTATAAAGTCTATTTTCATTCACAACTTCACATTTTGGTCAAAATTGAAAATAAAATTCACAAGGGATTAACTTTTAAATTTTTTAAAAAAGGATTACATAATAAAAAAATTCCCTAAATACCTACGAGAGGAAATTAGTCAAATGGAACTATCATATTCTAAGTCACATGAAATCGGCAACCCTAATTTTCGAAATGTGACGTCCTAATTTCCGAAATGTAAACCCTCAATTTTCAAGGGAATTTTACAACATATATGATCGTGCAAAAATAGCACACCCGCAAGTGCACGGGTTGCCACTGAAATAGCGGCGAGTGTCGTGTTCTCCACAGGGACTAGACTGAGGCTACCGGTGCTCGGCTAAAGCTAGGTCAATCGAAACGGGGGAGAAAACTAAACCTACAACGACTACCAAAGTAGTCGAACGAACGAACTCTAACCCGCACGATCAAAACGACGAACGAACTAAACAAATGAAGGACGACAGGACGAACGACCGTACGAATGGACGTCGTACGACCGAACGAACAAACACGATGACTGACTACACGAACCAACACACACGAACTACAATGACTGCAAGAACGACCGACCGACAACCTAACTAACTATCGACCACTAGACAGAAGGAGCAAATTGAGAAGCACTGGGGGAGTCGAGAGAGAACGAGGGAGAAAACAATCGACGGCTAACTAGACGACGACAACACAAAACTACAAACGCACGCACGACTTAACTACTGACCAACCGTGAGATAGAAGAAAAGAGGAAGGTCGAGAAGTACAAGGAAGGACTACAAGCACTAGGTGGGTCGAGACAGCAAAGGGAAGGGAGACAGTCACCGGCTAGCTAATCCGCATAGGACAACAAGACAAACACATAAAACTACTACTGACAATGGCATTAAACAAACAATGAGATAACAGATGACCACACAAACTAAGAACATAACACAAGAACTATTAAATTTGAACAACACAAACTAACATATTAAAAGATAACAAATTCTCATACATTATTCCACATCCACATATATCACAATAACTGAACAGGCACAATATCATCTCCACTGATCACCTTCACATAGCACAGTGCATACATCAGAGTTCACATCTCACAAACATAGATCACAAATCAACAGGCAAAAATGAGAACAGTAAATGAGATGGGGGAATGGATTCAACCGAAGGGAGTTGAAGCAGCAGAGGGCAGCTGAGGAGGTGGTGATGTAGCCGATGTTGTCGATGACGTGGTGGCCGGCGGCGACGGTGAAGAGTTCGCAGAGGTTGGAGGAGGCGATGCCAATCGGTGCCGGCGATGGCGAGTGGGATTTGGTGGAGAAAAGGGAAAGAGGAGAGGAACGATGGAGTTGATATGGTGGGTGGCCGGTGAAGGGAGGCACGCAGGAAGTGCGGCAGCACTGCGGATGAGAAGGGTGGCGTGCTTGAGGTGGCCACCGGCGAGATGGCGCGGTGGAGCAGCAGGGAAGAGGGGGAGCACAAGGGGGCCAAGGAGAGAGGCAGTGGCCTGCTGCGGCCGAGCTGATGGGGAAGTAGTGGAGAGACAGATGGAAGGCACGGTGGAGGAGAGCTGTCGACGGGGGGAGACTGCAGGAAGCGGCGGCGCCGAGATGGGGCAAGAGGAGAGGCGGCGGGTGGAGAAGTGCATAGGGGCGGCCGGATGTGGAGAAGAAGGGAGAGCAAGGCGCACGGGTGGAGAAGGGGTGGCCGGAGCTAAAGAAGATGCGGTGGAGAGCAAGCGGCGGCCGGTGGATCTGGAGCGGCAGGTGGAGAAGGCGGAGAAGTGGGGCGGCCAATCTGGTGGGAGAAGCGGTGGATGGTGGCGGTGATGTGATATGGAGGCGGAAACAGGGGTAGCCGCCGGCGAGATGGCCCAGCCTCGCCGGTGCCGTAGCTGGAGAAGAAGGGGGAGAAGCAAATGGAGGCGAAGGAGAGAAGCAAAATACCGGGCTCAAGTCTTCCCACAGGCGGCGGCGGCGTGGTTTTGAGGAGATGGGAGTTTTGGCATTTTGCAGTTTAGTCCTCATAATATCTAGGGTTTCCAAATAAGTCCTTCTCCCATTCCATTTCTTCTGTTCTGGCCCTCTGGAAGTCTGATTTCTTCGTGAAAAGATCCTACGCATCCGTGACGACGCGCACATATGTACGGAACAGTCCCGAAAGTCCAGATTTGTCATTTATGCACCTCGTTCACGCCGGCCTGCAGAACAATATAGAAAAATGTAAAATGGTCCATTTCGAGCAATTAAATATAGGAAAAGCATGTAAATGATGATAAATGGTCTCAAAATATGAAAAATATGAGAGTAAAATGACAGCTAAATATATGCAAAAATGACGCATGTCAATATAGAATTCCAAAAAATACTCAACGAAGTGCACTACGTAAGAAGCTTTCAAAATAGATTTCGAAATTTTTTGACCTCGTTTACTATATTACAAAATTTGTATTGACAGTACACATAAATAATTATGGACATCAATCCTGAATGTTTAAAATTACAAAAAATACATAACCAATTAAACTGTATTACTAGGCTTTTACAACAAATTTATTTATTTATTAAGCTCATTTTCTATTTATACAATTTTTTACAAAAAGTACTTTTGAATGTTTTCACTAAAAAAACTACCGGGAGATGCTATGCTGTAGTCGTCGAGGAAACAGAGTCACCTCACATTCGCAGTCTGGCACCGCGAAAATTCCAGAGCCATGACCCACGCTCGGGGACCACAGACTTTGGGTGGGCCCCGCCGTTCGTGCATGTGTGCTGACGGCTGCCAAAAGCCCACGCTCCTGCTCCGCGGCTCCACTCTCCCTGGTCGCAGAAAAGACCACGTGTTCATATCATACTTACATTTATTTTTATAAATAAATACAAATACAAATTTGAATATTCTCAAATACAAATATAAATTGAATATTATAATGAATATGAATTTGAATCGAATATCTACTCAATTTAGTCAAATCTAGATATCCTCATAACTTATGTAGTATGAAGATTTTAAGGACGTTCATCCTCATACAATCACGTTTAATCATTCTAATTCATTTACTTCACTTAAAGAAACATGGATGACCCGACTTGAAAAGGAGGGGCATTCAACAGTTTTGACCCGCCCAACTCCGCTGGAGAGGCCATCACTGATTTGAGAATTCATATTAAATTAAAAAAACTTGTCCAACTAATTAGTCGTATTACAATAAAATTTGTATATTGCTTCATCAAATACAAATATGGACACAAATAGTTCGGATAAAATAACATTTCGGATGGTAAAAGTCTATACCATATTCATATCATATTTTTTATGATTTTCCAACACATAGCAAGTCAGATCATCAACAAGGAAGAACATTCTCTCAGATCAAGAAAGGAAAGACACGATCAAAGAACAAAGAAAACCAAGAACACAGATGAACAAGACCAAGCTAACTCAATACCATCTAGACAACAATACTCAAGAAGTAGATGGAATCTCGATGTATTGCTCTGATGAATGGTTTCACAGCTACTCCCATTGGGAGGACCAAGCTCTAAGCCTAGAGCCACACTCTACTCTCTAACCTAACTCCCATGGGAGGGAGAGGCGCCAGAAACCAAGGCTCAGCCAACCTTCTCAATCCCAGCTCTTGCCTCCCTCCCCTTTTTATAAGCTCACACATGAACCGTAGACCTAATGGATCCTACCGTTAGTCCAAACCGGGGATAACCCGTTGACCCCATCTACCATTGGGTTTTACTTATGCACACTTCTCAAAGCAGCTTGCATGTGGCCCCAATGACATGTCATCAAGCATCTCACGTGGCTTGATCCAACTGAACCGTCCTCGCTTGGAAATGACCCAAGTCACTTGGTGCACGACGTGCTTCTCCTCACGCATGACGACACCTGGCATCCTTGACAGTCTGGACGTCGACTCCTCACTAAGCCTAGTCTCAGTCCACCTCGCTGTTGCTTGTCATGTTGTAACAGCCCAGATTTTTAGTAAAATAAAACTAAATAAGTAAATTAAAATAAGATTTAAATTAAAATAAGTATTTTTGTGCCTAAAATTTTAAATTTGGTTTTGCCTGGATTTCTGTTTTTGAAAAAGCTGGATTTAAAAAGAATTTTAAATGAAAACCTAAAAATACTATTAACTAAAATTATATTTTGTTTTTCTATAAAAATCCTAATTCAAATTAATCATTTGGATTCATTTGGCTTTTATGTGGTTTCCTAGATTTTCTGGAGATTAAAAATGTATTTATGAAATTAAAAAGTATTTTCAATATAAAATGATAGAGCCAAAAATAGTTGGAAATAATTTTATTAAGTCCAACAAGTGTCCAGGAGGTTCTCTGAATTTTTCTGGAATTTTTGGAGTTAATTTCATATTTTTCTGAGCTCATTTGAATTTATTAGGCTTTTCTAAAAAATCTGAAATCAGAAAACAAATTTTAAAAAAATCAAACCTTCCCCTCCGGCCGCCACGTGGACGGCCAGATGCCGCCCACATCGCCGCCTCCACCCCGCCTACTCCCTCCCATCGGCCGCCACACGTCCGGCCCGGATCTCCCACTCCCCGCGTCGGCCCAATCCACGCCGTCCGCCCTTCCCTCTCTCTGTGCCCTGGCCCCACCCGTCAAATCCACCCCCTTCCCCACGTCGTCTTCCTCCCGCGCCGCCTCCTCCTCCCCGGCCGCAACCGCCTCCGCCTTCCCCGCCAAAGCCGCCGCCACTACCCACTCCCCTGAGTCGTGCGCGCGCCACCACCCCGCACGACCCGCACCACCCTCGCGCACCCGCCCCCACGTCCCCCAACTCCCCGCTCGTTCGCCGCCCGTAACCGCCGCTCCACTGGCGAGAAATTCCCGCTGGCGCCACCCTCCCCTCCCCTATTTAACCCCTCCCTCGGCTCCACCTCCTCCCACTCCACCTCTCGCCGCCCACCATTCCCCCTCTCCGCCCCCCGAGAGCCTCGGCGCCGTGCGCGTTCATCTCCGCCGCCGCCTCCGACGTTCAGCGAGGAATTGCCGGCGAGCCGAAGCTCCTCGCGTCTCGCCGACGCCTCCCTCGGCCTCCCCGTACCCATGCGCAACTCCCCCGCCCCTCCGCCCAGCTCGAGCGTCGCCGGAGCTCCGTCGCGCCTAAGGACCTGAACGCCCTTGCCGCCACGCTCACCGCCGGCCACTCCCCGCAGTCTCCGGTAAAGTTCCGCATCGCCACTGCATTCCCCTCCGCGCCCTCTCGCTCCTCCACCCTTCGCCGCCGGCCGCCGGTCGCCGGTGCTCCGTTGCCACCGCCGTCCCCATGCGACGCCACCGTGGCAGACACGTGGCGCCACACCCCCGCCACCTCATCGCCGCGTCGGCTCCCCGCTCCTCGTCAGTGCCACGCCAGCCAAGCCCTACTCCCGTGCCACCTCAGCCGCCTCTGCCAACCGTGGACCCGGTCCATAGACCCGGGGTCCACCGGTCAGTCAGACCTCCCCCAATGCTGACACCAGCATGGCACAATTAATTTATTTTTCAGTTGAAAAATAATTCGGCTGAAATTAAAATTCCCTGCTGATGTAATAATTCAGGTTTTCCTTTAGAAAAATAATTCCAAAAATTCAGATTTTCCATTTTCTTTCTTTTCAGACTTCCCGGAGCCCGTTCTCCTTCGTCCTAACTCTGATTTAGCCCATTCAAATTTCTAAATTCATCAAAAAATCCCCTCTATCTATTTCTGGCCTCAATTCAAAATTTTGAAGTCAATTTGAATTTAATTTGAATTTGGTGGGTTATTTTCACGTGTAGACTTCGACGATTCGGGAAAATTCGACGATGAAGGTTTGAACCAAGTTGAAGAGCAAGGCAAGTCACACTCCTTGATCATGTTGATCCCAGTTTTCAAAATAAAATTATGTTGATTTAAATTATATTGCATGCATATTTTTATTCAACGTATTTCAATTCAGTTTTAAATTTAGTTATTGCCTACTTGTTACTTCCTCCATTGTTATTGAAATCCTTATACCTTGTCACCCTAGATCGAAACCCTAGTTAGTACATTAGTATTGACTAGAGAGATATTATATCGAATGCTTAGCCCTGCTTAGTCATAATATTCTTTTTGGGATATCTTTCACATAAAATGACGAACCTTTTTACATAAAATGATATGTTTCTGATATGTACTCTTGACTTTGGTGAGTCAAGGAGGTTTATAAAATTATTTTTGAAAACAGATATAAACCTGGTTTAGACTTAGGCAATTGGTTAGATTGGTGGGTGCAGACATGCCCTGTTGGCTGGAGCCGCAGTGGTTGATTGTCGTGCACATGGGTTTGTGGTTGGGCCTAAGTTAGATTAAGTACCGGTTTGTGATCTACTGTTGCAAAGCCCTAATCGTACTACCACATGGTTGGTATGGGACAGCCCTAGCTGAATAATTTGTGAAGTCCCAACCTGAGTCAAGTCGTAGGTTGAAAGTGAGCGTGGTTGGTGCCATGTGAAGTCTCACTTGGGCGAGCATGGTTAAGCCATGAGAAGTCTCGTCTAGGCTCAAGAGGGGGTCCCGGTCTGTTGGATTCCTTACTAGGGTGAAACCTTAGAGTTGGCTTGACCAGGTTGACGACTTTGCATTGTAAAGGCTTTGTCACGACTCCCCACCGCACACCTAAGGAAGTGTGTAATCTAGTGGTACAAAGGGATGATCGTGTCTTATGGGTAAAGCTGTACAACCTCTGCAGAGTGTATAATCTATCCTGGATAGCCGTGCCCACGGTCATGGACATGCTGAGTAAAAGTTTTTCATGGATTAGACTTTGCTTTTCAAAAATGATTTTTGAAACCTTATGGATGGATGGAATCCATGAGAGAATGAAAACCTTGTGGGTGGATGAAACCCATGAGAGAGATTGGAAGCTTGTGGATGGATGTAATCCACGAGTGTTTGGAAACGTGTGGATAGATGGAATCCATACGTGATCTTTTGGAAAAGAAGGTCCGGGTGGGATGCCCGTGAATAGATTGGTGTATGGTCGGAGCCTGCACCGACGGTAATATTTTCAACTACAAGTATGATTTCTACTTACTGTATTACATCCAGCAATTTCAATCTACTTAATGTATTTCTCAAATGCTGTTTTATGCAAACTAACCCTATAAGCCTTCCATTGAAGCCTTTATCAT
>CM029668.1:23199699-23482199 GCA_017311315.1 Dendrocalamus latiflorus | reverse complement strand
TATTCTGGAACCAAAATGGACTGAAACCAATTGGTATACTACTACATGGTATACTTCATACTGCTTACTCCACATGAATGTAGTATCTCTGACATACTCCTTTTTTTTTGAAATATGATACTTCATACTTTCAATGGTAATTTCCCTGCAAGTAGAAAATTTCCCTGTACGTAGAAAATATAGTTGTTTACGTGAATGATTTCGGACTAATTTCTGCTGATTCTGCAGAGGCATGGTTTCGTGGTAGGTTTTCCGGATAGATTGGCTGGTAGGTATGTAAAAGGTTTTGAATACTCCTGATAGGTAGTCTTCTAGTGGTTTGACGATTGATCATACTTTCAGTGGATTCAAGGTTGCAAACACAATGGACTGAAGCAGGACCCAGGAACATAAAGTACTGCTACATGTTAGCACTTATAGTGATTAAAAATCCATGAGATAACAATTGTGAAACACATAGAGGAATACTCAAGTGTTGTACTTCTTTTCGTATCTGGACCATTTATGTTTTGTGTCGTATGTTTTTCCGTTCCGGATATGCAGTTCTCAATCGGGCGCACACGAGATGGCTAACTAATCTGTGCCATTAAGGTAGCAAATCGGGAGTATGGTTATGCTAGGTAACCTTTGCCGTATTAGAACAACTAGCAACAAGTATTGTTAATTACGCAAAAAAAATGGATGGAACAACTAGCCTGAAGCAAATGGCATGAATTTCCATGGAGGTATGTACATATGAAAACAGGATGGTACGTACATAAAACTGAAACAGGATGTGGTTTTTCAGAAAGTATGTTTCTCCGTTCCGGATGTGAACGAGTAAAAACTGATTAGGCAAAAATTGAGCCTTCAGTTCTCAAACAGGCACACACAAGATGGCTAAAAATCTGTTCGTTTAAGTAACAAATCAAGAGTATGGTATGAAACCTTTGCCGTGTTAATCGGCGTTGATTAAGGTACCGTGATTAAGCAGTTTCCCATGTTACGTATGAAGTTTTTCCATCATTCCCCTGTTCGGAGTAAATAGTCTGCACAGTTGAGATAGCATCATCTTCTTACTGCCAATACATTGCAATTGTATTGAGCTGCCGTCGGCAACGTCAACGGAGAGAAATGTCTAGTAGTTGTTTAGAGCCGCAAGTATTGAGGGGGGATGAAACACCAGTAGGAGAAGGCCGTAGTGCACATCCGAATGAAATACCTGGGGATCTCATACCCCTAGAGAGGTGGTATTTAAGTTGCACTGCTTGGTTTTCATGGAGGTATGTGTTAATACGGCAACGTCGACGGAGAGAAATGTCTGGATTGATCATGTTCTTTGATTTGGCCATGCCCTACAATGGAAGACTGTAAAGTCATTTAAATGATTGGAATGCTGATGTCAAGTTAACAGGATTTGCAAGAAAATGAATTGAACAACTAGCAGGAATTATTGACAAGTAGGCAAAAAAATTAGTAGGGCAACAAGTCTGAAACATAATGGCCTGAAAAGGAATGGAGGTATGTACAAATGAAAACAAAGGGAACATCCGCTCTTCTGTTGTTCAGAAATTACCTTTGAGCGAACCAGAAACAGAGCCCCTGTAAAAGCAGATTTGAAGCTACTGCCACTAGACGGTTTCATCATATTATTTGATTTTGCCATTGCAATGGTAGCTTGTAATGTCAATTATATGATGAGAATGTTGATGTCAAATTAACAGGATTTGCAACTAAATTAATCGAACTACTAACATGAACTAGGGAGAATGTTTTTCCTTCCGAAAGTGAGTAGGGAGTATGGTTTATCTGTGTACATGGGAGTATGCCCCCCTCTTTCCCAAAAGCGAGTAGGTATGGCCTGAAACTAAATGGATTGCTATGAATGGAGGTATGTATATACTGCTCACAATATTCTGGAACCAAAATGGACTGAAACCAATTGGTATACTACTACATGGAAACTTCATACTGCTTACTCCACATGAATGTAGTATCTCCGACATACTCCTTTTTTTTTGAAATATGATACTTCATACTTTCAATGGTAATTTCCCTACAAGTAGAAAATTTCCATGCATGTAGAAAATATAGTTGTTTACGTGAATGATTTCAGACTAATTTCTGCTGATTCTGCAGAGGCATGGTTTTGTGGTAGGTTTTCCGGATAGATTGGCTGGTAGGTATGTAAAAGGTTTTGAATACTCCTGATAGGTAGTATTATCAACACATGAAGTATTATCAAGTAGGCAAATGTTAAAACAGAGGTGGCAGATCAAATGGTCAAACAGATGTGCCAGATGGGTGCGCACCTAGTCCATGGAAAAACAAATAAGAAATCATTTAGTCATACATGAAGGGAAGTATTCTCCCCATGAATTGATCAGGAACAGTAAATATCCTGAATTGTCAAAAAAACCATAAATTAATCATCGAGTTGTACATTCAGTTTAGAAACCCCCGGATGATTTTGATCATCCGACAGTAAGTATGCTCCATTAGCAAAAGAGTCGAAGATTCATAATTAACAAGATTTGCAAAAAAACAATGATTAGAACAACTAGCAGGAAGTTATTTCAAAAATGCGAATCGTGAAACCAGAGAAGTCAGGAAAGAAAACATAGCATTATACATACAGGGGAGTATCCACGCAATGGATTGGAAGCAATTTCGATAATGCAAATCACCAGAACATTGAAACTACCTAGGAAAACAAAGTTATACATGCAGGGGAGTATTAACCTAATGGATATATCAGGAATAGTATTGTGAATAACTAACCTTTGGCATTCAGAGAAGTAATCTCCTCACAGCTGAAGACCTATCGGCGTGAAAACACGTCGCCAAACTAACAGCGTCCAAGCCGCCGGGGTGATGCCAAAATCATCCGGGATAGATGTGAGATGTGGGTTCCTGGAAGGTAACGGCGAATCGCCTAGAATCCTGGATCTTGCCAGAGGATAAGCGAAAATAGTGGAAGATCTCGACAGATATAGAAACACGCAGAATATACTCGAAGGCAGGAGTATGTTACACAGTGGAATTGGATCGGATCAGGAAATAACCCATGGCTTACAGCTCCGATAGTCGCAGACGGAAGCACAAATCTCAAACAAAAATCAACGGTGGATTAACAGGGTGTAACTACACCGGGGAGTAATTAATATTTTTCCTATATATATATATATATATAGCCTCTTTTCTACACCCGGGCGTAATTACACCCTATATCGTATCTCACAATGTAGGGAGTATCTCGCGTAACGAGGAGTATGTACATGTAGTATATATGAGTATTTAAGACTATATAGGTGGTATGAACAATTTTTCAGAGGTGGTATGTACATTTTTTTCTACATACTCCTTTTTATGTACGTATATAAAGATATTTACAAAATACGCTAAAAACTATGGACTCCCTTGCAATTTTTTCATGTGGTTCATATTAGAATATCTTATAATTAGTATATGAGTATACCTAAAGTGATAAATGAGTATTTCACATTTGTTTAGGTGGTATATTAGAGGTGGGTGTAATTACACCCGGGAGTAAAAAATATTTTTCCTATATACATATATATATATATATATATATATATATATACATATATATACATACATATATACATATATATATATATATACATATATATATACATACATATATATATATACATATATACATATCTATATACATACATATATATATACACACACACACACACACACACACACACACACATATATATATATATACACACACACACATACATATACACACAGATATATATATATATATATATATATATATATATATATATATATATATATATATATATATATATATATATATATATATATATATATATATATATATATATATATATATATATATATATATATATATATATATATATATATATATATATATATATATATATATATATATATATATCGTTTTGCTTTTTTCAATTCCCTGCTATTTTTTTTCTTTTTCTGATTAATATAGTATTTTTAGTCCTTTTGCCTCCTAGGATTAATATAAAGGCTTTAGGAGGAGCGTCCAATTAGTATAGTTATAGATAGATGGATAGATAACTATAGATTGCACTGTTATCGGCTTGCATGTTTCGAATGCATGTTAAGGTGTTGCATTTTTTTTTCTATTTTACGGTATTGAATTATTTATTGTGTTTTTGTGTTCTGACTTGTTGGTGAGGGTTTGGGTGGAAGTGTAGTTTTACATCTAAAATGTGATATTTTTTTACCATAGCTATGAGCCTATATATGACCATAGATAAATCAATTACAGAAACCTGCTTGTATTAATGAAAAAAAGGATAGCTTTAGTTTAGGTTACAAAATGCAGAAATGTGACGTGAATACAGAAAGGAAACTCGCACTTTTGTGCTTCTTATACATATTTTTTCCTAGGGCCAATTTTGCCTTAAGTCAAAAATAGTATTACTAGAGCTATAGGCAGCAAAAGCATGGAGATTCAAGCATTTCTACCTTCTGACATTCTGTTTTTTCTTATATAGAAGAAAGAGAAAAAAATAACTCCACATGTATATGGAGGTACATATACTATCTTAGCTCTCTAACGTGCCTCATGATATGCAAATGACAAAATGATGGGTTGGTGGTTTGAATTTTGAAAGTTTTGTATCAATCTTGAGGCACATTCGATGATAGCGATGGTATATAGACATCCATAGATAAGTGAGAAAATCATTCTTATAGAGAAATTACTTTACGGGGAAGAAAGTTGCACAAAAGAAACTTGCTGAGCTTACATACATCGATAAATGGACACATCACACACGCACACACACTTCTCTAGAACAAAGCGTATGCACTATCTCGATCCAATAAATAGACACATCACACAAACACGCACACACACATGTACATGCATCATGCATGTATGTCTCACACTTGTCACAAATGACAACCTTTATTCCGCAGGGACAAACAAGGCTGGAAATAATGCAAAGACCAAACGATCCATGCGATTGATGAATGCAACATCACTGGCCATCCTTCAGCTTTGCAAGCTAAGGAGTACGTATGGATGAAACAGATTCAGTGGTAGATCGGAGAACTCGGGGACGGTGGTGCATTACCGTACTCCGGCGACGGTTCCGGCTTGGGGTCCGGCTTGGGCACCGGCTTGGGGTCGGGCTTCGGAGGCACGGGCTTCTTGTGGAAATAGTCGAAGAAGTGCTTCAAAATCGGGTGGTCACAGAGGAACGCCGAGGTGCATTCGGCAGACGAGTAGTGCATCTTGCCGGCGACGGCAACGAAGGTGTTCTTGCCGTCGACGTTGTCCTCGGATACCGGAACGATCTTGGACGGCTCCTGCCCGGGGCACGGCGTGTTTTCCGCACTGTGGAGCTGCGCGAGGCAGTCGGTGCTTTGGAAGTCGGCTGGGAGGGGGATGCTGAAGGCGCCGGAGCCGTCGAGCTTGCCGACGGCCTTGCTCTCGTACTCGCCGTCGTCGTTCATGCACTTGATGGCTACTTGAAGACCTGAACATGGCAACAAGTTAATTAGCTTGATAGTACTCAGTAGGATACACACCAGTAGTCACCAACTAGCAAGTGAAGGAGATGACTAGCTAGCTAGCTTATAAATCTACCCTTGAAAGCATCCTCAGCTTTCATGTTCTTCCTCGTGCAGTCAGCACACTTAGCCAAGCCGACGACGACCGACGTCGCCTCGCCGTCTGCAGCGTTCGCAACGGCGATCGCCATCAAGATGGCGCAAACACCATAGATTAGGCCTCTTTGTGCAGCTCCCATTGTGCAACCCTAGCTAGCTATGGCTTCTGTGGAGTGATAGTGGACCTGGGTGGAGAGCAAGGAGAGGCCATGCATGGTTTATATAGGAGTCTGCATTGATCATACGGCTCGATGAGGACGAGGAAAAAGCGGAGTGCGTGATAAGATCTGAGAGGTCAGCTAACTTTTAGCGCCGAATTTACAGGTCGCGAATTAATGCCGTCCGTACGTACCGAATCGATATGATCTCTTCACAGTTCTTATGTCAACTCGGCTACAGCAGCTGGTAGGTTACGTACGTACCACAGATAGTGTTTGCTGCAGCACATACATGCATGCATTGCATGCAGCGTGTAAGTACACTGTACATGGACGGGCACGTCGATGCCATTGCTGGTGTTCCGGAATCCTTCGTATATGTGGCATTATAGCCATTCTCTTTTCAGTAAATCTAAGTCTTTTTTGAGCTTGCAGCTGCAACAGGTAACATCCACGCTATCGCAACTCAGCAGGACCTACCGAGCATCCACAACTCGGCATGAGGATTACAATGATTGACTTAAGCATAATTAACAATAATTTTACATCACATGATTAACACTAATTAATCACTTACCGCAACTTACTGAGCTCCTCTACCTCTACCGAGCTGCGGTAGTACGGCAAGCAACATATAGCTAGATTTGTCAAAATAGACGTCCGAAGGCCAAATTTTTTTTAGAAAAGATGGCTACAGTGCTAGATATATGAAGGACTGTGCTCTGCAAGCAAAACTGCATTGAAGTATCACTTATTGGTTTAGGTGCAAGAAAATTTAATTTGCCATACAGTGAACACTACTCTGTTTTTATAAAAAGGGCAGTACTACTTTCCAAATGATTGGTTGCTTTTTTTTAATTTGTCCTTCCTTTTGCCCTTAAATGTTGTAGAGTTTTGTTGATATACATAACGTATGCACGTTTGTGATAAACAAAAAAAAAGGAATTAATAGAAACATCATAGCTCATTAGCTTCTGTAGTGAATTTACTGTATACCTATGATCGTGTACGAGTTCATCCCATTGTTTTGTATATCCACCCTAAAAAGGGATTAATTTAACTGGACATGTGCAAATATTAGGTTATTGCAGCCTCGAAAGTGCGTCATTAATTACATCTATGGAACAAAACTATAAAATAGTACATCTGATTAAGTTACACCGGTAGTGTGAAAATTAATCTTACGTTTTTGCAGCCTCGAAAGTGTCTCATTAATTACATACGTGGAACAGGCCTATCAAATAGTGCCTCCGAGATTAAGCTACACCAGTGATTGTCGTCTTCCAGTATTGTCTGTTCTAATCAAGAATGCATTGGTGATTAATTTCGAAGATTGAAAGTGTCAGTTGATGAAAGTATGATATGAGGTGTCTTTTAGCTTCTGGACATGCATGTCGGTGACATCGGCACATCGTCCAGTGCCGGTTGTGAAAGATGTGTCTATGAAGCAGTGCTCTTTGTTGCATGCATCACTATCCGAGTGATCATGTGAATGCCTGACTTGATTGGAAATGAATGGATATATGGATTGCCCCTTACCTTTCGGTGCTTTGGCACGCAATGGGATTTTAGTGTGTGCCTTTACATGCCTTTAGTTTTACTCAAATTTGGTGCATATTTCTTTAACATTTTCGTGCCAGACACAAGGAAAGCGTTCGGCTAGCCCAATCAAAATGTTTTTAGGGTAACCCAATCCAATTTTGTACTAGCTTTTTTTTGGTCTATGGTGATGTTTTTAGCTTAGGATGTGTCATATTTTCGCCAAGTTGTTGCACTTTTGCATGTTAAGGGTATCGCACTGTACCTTCAAAAAAAAGGCTATTGCACTGTTGTCAGCTTGCAACATTTTTATTTAATGTTAGGGTATTGCTTTTTTGGATCTTTTTTGGCATTCTGTTTTTGGTTGAGTTGTATACTCCTGACTTTCGGTAGGATGTAAGAGCGTGGAATATTTGGGGCAATCACGAATGGATAGAATAATGAAGAACTAAATATTACATATATAGACTATGCCAGGTAGGTGAGGAGGAAAGTGTGAGACCATGCCAGGCAGGTGAGGTGGCAAGTGTGAAACAATGCCATGCCTTAAGTATGGACCAGAAACTGAGGCGTCTAACATATTAACCAAGGCGTCTAACACCCCCCGCAGTTGGAGCGTCAGTGGAGCGGACATTCAAACTAGACCGGAACTTGATGAAAACAGAAGTAGGTAGCCCTTTGATGAAGATGCCGGCGTATTGAGATGATGTCTGAACGTGAAGAACGCGATCATGTTTGGTGCGCTAATGTTACACTGGATTTGTTGAGAGATAGACCACACTGACATTGTTGCAGTAGACGAGGGTAGCTCAGTGTAGAGGACTACGAAGTTCCTGAAGAAGTTGGCACAATCAGCATACCTCAGCAACAACATTGGCCATGGCTCGGTACTCAGCCTCCGTACTGGAATGACAGACAGTATGTTGTTGCTTGGAGGACCAGGAGATGAGATTGTCACACAGGAACACAGCATATCCCAAAGTGGATTTGCATGCGTCGGGACAACCAGCCCAGTCAGCATCGGAGTAGACAACCAGATCATCAGAGGATGCTTGGTGAAGAAGTAGGCCGTGGTCGATGGTGCCACGAAGATACCAAAGATACGCTTTACGGTGGCGTGGTGTGGCTCATGAGGATCGTGCATATGGAGACAAACTTGTTGTACGGCGTAGGCAATATCTGAGCGAGTGATATGCGTCATATTTACATATATTTAGCTATCATTTTACCATCATATTCTTCACATTTCGAGATCATTTATCATCTTTTACACGTTTTTCTAAAATTAATTGCTCGATGTATGCATTGTCACAGATGCGTAGGATCAAACTGCGAAGAAAATGGAGCTCTGTGTAACATCCCAAAATTTGGCTTTCTGGAAAAATTTAAATTCAAATTAATATTTTAAAGTAATTGGATTTTACTTGGCTTTTATTGGATTTTCTGGATTTTATTTCAAAATTTAAAGCAAGAAAATGTATCTTAAATATTTTATTAAAGCCAAAAAGAGTTTATTATATTTTTCCTAGCCTTTCCTAAAATTTTAAATATTATTTGAGAATTTTCTGAAATTTAAAATCAATTTTCAAAGCTAAAAAGTATTTTCTAAAATTATTAAATTCAAACCTGAAATTAAAAATATTTTTACTAAGTCTAAAATGCTTCCAGGAATATTTTATGATTTTTCTGGAATTTTTAGACGTTAAATATTATTTTTCCAAGTGTTTATAAAGTTTATAGTAGAGTAAAGTCCATTACCGGTCCTTAAACTTTTTATGTTGTGTCATCCCGGTCCATAAACTTTTAAAGTATGTCATCCCGGTCCTTGAACTTTCAAAGTGTGGTAATATCCTATGTAGTTGTAGCAGTGAACTTTTTATGCTGTGTCATCCCGGTCCATAGACTTTCAAAAGAAATTGCCACACTTTGAAAGTTTAAGGACCGGGATGACATACTTTAAAAGTTTATGGACCGGGATGACACAGCATAAAAAGTTTAAGGACCGGTAATGGACTTTACTCTTTATAGTATTTTCTGAAATTTATTCCGAAAATAAAAATCAAGTTATTCCTAGCCCGCCAAGTGTCGCTCCCAGATTAAATCAATCTCTCTCCACGTTTTAATCCTAGCCACACATGATCATTTACCCCTTGATAACCATCCAAAGGCCCTCATCCACTCACTTGCCACGTGTTGCGAATCCGACGGCCCGTACCCCTTCACTTACTCTCACTCTCTATGACACATGGGACTCATATGTCATATCCTTCTTCAACCTCACCTTCTTCCTCCTCCCACCCTCTCTCTCCTCCACCATTAAAACTGAAAATGAGCTTTGAAATCCCGCCGTTTCTCCCTCTTAAATCCCGATTAAAGCGTGGAAACGGAAGCCCTAATCACTCCCCTCCAATCCGCCGGCCGTTTCCCCTCTTTTAATTCCCCTAATTGCGCTTGTATTAACTCCGGCGAGCTCCAAAACCGCCGGCCTTCCCCTCCTCTCCCCGCCTATAAAACCCCCCCTCCATAGCCTTCTTCGGCACCGCCTCCCACCGCACCTCCTTTTCCCCACCTCGGTCGAGTGTGCAGCCGCCCCGGCCGCCTCTTGTCATCCCGCCGCCGCCCCCAACAAAATCCACCGCCGCCTCCTCCAAGCGCCGCCGCCGGCCGCCCAAACCCCCGCCGCCGCCGCCGGTAAGCGCCGTCGACTCCCCCCATCCGCCGCCGCCACTCGCCGTCCCTCCCGCTGGCCGCCGGCCACCGGCAAGGCCGCCGGCCGGTCATCCTCCCGTGCGGCTGCACGTGCGCCCGCGTGGACGGCCACGTGGCCGCCACCTCGCGCCCGCGTGGCTCCATGTCAGCGGAGCGCCACCTCAGCCCTAATTTTTCCCTGTGAGCTTGGTCCACGGTGGACTGGGCCCGCATGTCATAAAATTCAAATTTCAAAATAGCTGACGTCATAATTAAGTTTTTCCCGTATAAAAATAAATCCCAAAAAATCAGCCTTTTCATTTTCTCTCCTTTGAATCTTTCGGAAGCCACAACTTTCTCATTTTAACTCCGATTTGAGCCGTTCAAATTCCTAAATTTTTCTAAAATCCTAAACTATCCATTTATGTACTCTTTTTTGAATTTTATTTAAATTTTGTTTGAATTTATTTGTTTTGTTTGTCTGTCTTCTCGCGCGTAGATTCCGCCGTCGTTGAAGATTTCGTCGAGTCGCAGCAAGAAGAACCAGTCAGCACTCAAGAAGACAAGTCTCCTTTGATCATCTCGAACCTATGATTTTGAAATGTTTTAATTATTTTAAATTATGTGCATTGCTAATTACATACAAGATTAGTTCAAATATTAAGGTATTAGTTACCCCAATTTTGTTATGCCCTCAGTTGAAATTGAATGCCATGTACCCTTGTCTCCTTAGGATTTCCTTTGGCTCTTTAATGAGATTATTATATTCAGTTGTGAATATTAGAATGGTAGAACAATGCTTAGCCATGCTATTGAATACCTCATAAATCTTGTAAATGGGAAATTATGAATTATTGTAATACCCTTGTGTTTCTAAAGTCTAGTGGTGATTGGAGTTGCCACTAATCCTTTAAAAATAAAACAAAATGTGGAAATTGGTTTAGATTAGGGTGGATGGTTGGTTTGGATTGGTGCAGGAAGCACGAGATCTTGTAAAGTGTATGTTCCACCCTAGTCAACTAAGGACCGACGCTTGTGTTTGTCCAGACTGAGCATTAACCGTACAACCACAAGTCTATATGGGTACGACCTAGCTGACTAACTTATGATAGTCTAGTTTAGGTGCCACCAGTGGAAAGTGGGTGCCAGGGATGGACTGGTTATTCACAGTGAGGGACAGGGATTTACTGTACTCATATGGCGCAAGAGGGGGCTTCGGTTCGGGCAGTTAGCCTACCTGCGGTGAAACCTCAGCGGGTGGTATCTAACTAGATTAGAGTAAGGTAAAAGCTTTGCGATATTTTATCTGGGTCTCATGCCAAAGGAAGTGTGTTGACTTTTAGGATAATTTATCTCTTGTGGGTAAAGTTGTACAACCTCTACAGAGTGTAAAACTATTCGAATAGCCGTGCCCACGGTCAAGGGCGGGCAAGGAATGCTTTCACATGGTAGATTTCTGGTTTTGGTTTTAAAATCAAAGTTTTTGTATTCCGAGAGTGGAGGGAACTCTCGGAAGGGTATCCTGGCGGTTGGAGCCAGAGAGGGTGGATGGAACTCGCAGTTTAAAACTTGACCAATTGCAATTGGATAGCTAGTGTTGGTAGTTGGAACCTTCACTAGAAAGTTAATGTTAGTTCTGTTAAAACAATTACTTTATTAAATTGATGCCTTCGAAAATAATTAGAAGTAATTAAATGAAAATGTTGCTTTGTGCAAAAGAACCCTATATTCTTCCTTTGTCAAGCCTTGCATCTATTGCATTTTTCCCAAGACTTGCGGAGTACTTTATGTACTCACATGCTACACTCAAACATAAAAAGCAGAGGAACACGAAGCTCAAGAGGGAGACTACGACTACTGCTTCGCTTGCGGCTGTGATGGATTTTTCCCGGAGGACTAGGTCGCGCTTCCCCAGTCAATTGCCAGTGGCGTATTGATGGGACATTGCTAAATTTTATCTTACTTCCGCTGTATTCTGGTTGTGTGCGAGGTCTTGAAACCTCAACTGTAATAATGAGACCTTTTCGGTCAGTACTCTCAATTATTGTAATAACACGATGCTGGTGATGTATTCATTTCTGTTTAACTGTGTGCACTAGCTTTGAACTGGGACTAGTGCAGTAATACACAGAGGGTCCGGGTTCGGAAATCCGGGGTCCCGACACTCTGGAGGTCAAATTCTGAAGAAATCAAATAGGGGAAGGACTAGATTGCAATTCTTGAAAACCTGGAGGGCTAAATCGTAAAATTGCCAAATTCCCCACCAGCCCTCAAAAACCTAGCCACCACCTTTGGAGAAGCTGAGCCCGGTTCTTCTTCTTCCCTGCCTCTCTTTGCTTCATCTCATCCCTCCTCCACATTTGGCCGCCATAGCTCGTTAGCACGCCACCTCTCCCTAGCCTCCTTCCTTTGCTTTCCACCACCCATCACTTCAACCCTGCGCCACCTCTTTCTTTCATCCTCCTTTCACCGTGCTCAGTATTTCTTCTTCCCTAGCCCCCATTTGCTCCTCTCCCTACTTCTCAGCTTCTGGCTGCCGGCGAGGCTAGTCGTTCTCGTCGATGCGCCACCATCACCTCCACCGTGCCACCATCTCGGCTGCCTCCTTTCTGTTCTCCCTCCGCCACTACCACAAGGTGCTGCCAAATACCATGTGTCACCGCCTATTCCTCGCCTACCACCCTACTGCCTCTCGTCTCCCCCCAATCCTCCTCCACCTTCGGCCGGTGCGCCACCACACCAGCTCCATTGCTCCTCCCTTCACCTCCCTCCTCTTCTCCTTGGTGACCTCTGCCACTTTCTATCCGTCGGCTGGCCCTCTCCCTCAAGCAGTGCGCCACCCCTGCTGACAACACCCTCCTCTTCTCAATCACCTACTCCCTCCCCCAAATCCGATGAGCTACCGGCCGATCTCCTCTATCCAGGTTATCGGCATCCACCCCAACGCCTCCCCTTCAGCGCCATCAATCATCTCCTCTGCTAATCTACTCCACCGCGCCGACCTCAGCACCGCTACTCAGTAGCTCAACAGCACCGCCATCCACTGCTCCCTCCGTGCGCTAACACCAACAGCAACTTCTTCTTCACCAACCCCGACTGCTGCTACTCCACGGTGCTGCCAACACCTCTCCTCTGTTACTTCTACTCCCTTCGGTTCACTCCAATCCCCAATTCCTCTTGCCTTCCTATTTTTTCTAATTAATGTTTACCTTAATTGTTGTTAATCATTGTTAATTACTATTGTGATGTGTTTGTGAGATATGAACTGTGAATGTGGTTGATGTCTCACTGTGATGTATGTATTTGTGATCAATGCTCATGTAGGCTTTGCCCTATGTTTAGTGTAGTTGTCATTGTTAATTTGTATCTGTGTTGGTTATGTTGCGCAAATTAGCTAGCTGGCAACCGTTTCGCTTCCCATTGCTATCTCGGCTCGCTCTTTGCTTCTAGATCCTACCTTGTGCTTCTCGACCTCCCTCTTTTCTCCTTTCTACAGTCTGTCGATAGTTAGATTGTGTGAGTGTTTGTCATAGTTCTTTGTTGTGTTGTCGTGTGCCACCGTCGTCTACTTAGCCGTTAACCGTTTTCTCCCTCGTTCTCTCTCAACTCCCTCCGTGCTTCTAGACTCCTCCAGAGCTTCTTGACTTCCTCATTCTTTCTCGCGGCCAGAAGTTAGTTAGGTCGTCGGTCGGTAGTCATGTGTTCATTTGCGTAGACATCATTGTCGTTCGTGCGTCATTTGTGTAGTTCATTCGGTCGTATGACGTCCATTCGTACGGTCATTTGTCCCGCCGTCTTTTGATTATTTAGTTCATTCATCATTTCGTCTATGCGAATTAGAGTTCGTTCAGTAGTTTGTTCGTTTGGCTGATTTGGTAGTCATTTTACGTTTAGTTTTCCATTCTATTCCCAATTTCATTTGACCTAGCTTTAGCTGAGCACCGATAGCCTCAGTCTAGTCCCTATGGAGAACATGACACTCGCCGCTATTTAAGTAGCAACTAGTGCACTTGTGGATGCGCTATTTTTGCACTATCAAGTATTTTGGCACCATTGTCGGGGATGTGCTTAAAGCGATAGTGTTAGGCTATAGACTAGGTCGGTGTTTGTTTTGTTTTGCTTGTTTTGTGTTTGTGCTGACCTGTCTTTCATATTGTCATTGTTCATTTTTGTGATATATCGCTAACCCCTAACCCTTTTCCTAGCCATTTCTATTTCTTTTTGTGGTTTTTCTCATCTTGTCCCACAGGGTGATCATTATAGGTTTATATTGAGGATATGGCACTAGTTCATGATCTTTGGACTCTGAGTAGGCAGAGTGCTATGCTAGGGCTAGTTTTGCTAGCAATTGAGGCTAAGGAATTTGAATTGAGGCCTGAACTTATTGGTTTGATTCAGGAAACCTGTTTTGGAGGATTACCCACTGAGGACCCTTATGAGCACATTGCATATTCTTGGAGTATTGTGATACAGTCAAATACCACGGGGTTTCTCAGGATGCTATTAGATGTAGATTATTCATATTCACAAATAAATTAACACTACTACAAAAGAGGCTATACTGGATGGGTACATTATAGGCGGTTCATACGGAACTATCTGTGCTTAAACTATCATAGATAGTTTATAGTAGCAACCGTTTGTGATATTTTTACAGATGGTTATTAACACGAACCGTCTGTGGTAATTGAGACATCATAGATGGTTCGTGTTAATAACCGGCTGTGAACTTTCACAGACGGTTCTTATCACGAACCGTTTGTGATAAGTGAGATATCACAGACGGTTCGTGTTAAGAACTGTCTGTGAAAGTTGCGAACATCATAGACGGTTCATATAAAAAATCGTCTCTGGTATTCTGGACATGACAGATGGTTCTTATAACAAACCGTCGATGATATTACAGACATCATAGACGGTTCTTATTAATAACCGTCTGTGAATTAGCACAGACGGTTATTAATATGAACCGTCTGTGATAATCTGCGCTATTAAATACTGGGCGTACATGGTCGATCTCGACACAGATCTGTCTTCATTGCGCTAGATCGATGGAGCAAGGCGGCCAGCTTTAGAGAGTTCAGTGAAAACATATCGCCGTCTTCTTAGTGATCAGAGGTTAGTACTCAATTGCTTTTAATAACTTATATGCATGCTTTTGTAATGGAAAGAGATGATAGATAGGTTTTTGTTTAGATCTAGCTAGCTAGGTTTAGAAAGATAATGTTAGTTTGCTCAATTTCAGAATGGGTAAGTACTTGTAGTTCACTTCAATATATTCTTGCTTAACATTATTATGTCATGAATACGTGGCTAGCTAGCTACCTACGTAATATATATAAATGTCATGTGTAAGTATAGCTTGTCTGATTTGCTATATAATAGCACTAATAATCATTTTGACACTCATTTGTTACATGTGTAGCGTAGATGGACCAAAGCTGGATGTCCATTGAGAATCGGGTGAGTGAAGAGTACATTAATGGCGTCTCAGCTTTTAGAAGAACGGCCGAGCTAGATATATTGAAGAAGGTGATGGAATATATGTACTGTCCATGCATTGATTGTGATAATCTAAAGATATTTAGCAACTCAGTGTAAATCGAAGCTCACTTGATTCGAAGGGGTTTCATAAAGGGGTACAAATGTTGGACCAGTCACGATGAAGAGAAGAGTACACAAAAAGGTAGTTATGACATCGTCGAGGGAGACAACGATATGCCGGTTGTGGACTGTGCTTTCGATCATATCGATAGGTCGCGGGATAACAATCTGGATCAGATGCTACGTGATGCAGAAGGGAACTATAGTGAGAGAGAGTTTGGTAAATTTGAGGGCTTCGTAGAGGACTCAGAGAAACCTTTGTCCCAGGCTGTAAGCCGCAATACATGAGGTTGTCATCAGTTCTAGAACTGCTAAAATTGAAGGCAAGCAATGGTTGGTTTGACAAGAGTTTCACGGCATTGCTAGGTCTCCTAGAGGACATGCTTCCAAAGGGAAATGTGTTGCCGAGAATCACCTACCAAGCTAAAAAGATTCTTTACCCATTGGGAATAGAAGTAGAAAGAATACATGCATGTCCGAATGATTGTATCTTGTACCATAAATAGTATGCTAGCTTACATGTTTGTTCGGTGTGCAAAGCATCCTGATACAAGTATAAAAATGACTCCGATGATGGGAAGGGCATCGAGGTGAAGCAAGGACCTCCTGCTAAGGTGTTGTGGTATCTTCATGTAATTCCCCGTTTGAAGCGTTTATTTGTAAACTGCAAGGATGCAAGATTGATGCGTTGGCACTGGGAGCAGCGTAAGAAAGACGGAATGATAAGACATGTTGGTGATTCTGCCCAGTGGAGGAACATCGATAGGATGTTTGTAGATTTCAGTGTGGAACCGAGGAATATAAGGTTTGGATTGAGTACAGATGGAATGAATCCTTTTGGTAACATGAGCAGCCGACATAGCACTTGGCCCGTGACTTTGTGCATGTACAACCTTCCTCCTTGGTTGTGTATGAAGTGGAAGTATATTTTGATGTCACTACTTATTTAAAGGCCGAAACAACCTGGGAATGATATTGATGTGTACCTAGCACCATTGGTGAAAGATCTTGTAATACTGCGAAACAAAGGGGTACATGTATGGGATGTGGACAAATAAGAGAACTTCACTCTACGCGCCATGTTGTTCTGCAACATTAATGATTTTCCTGCCCTTGGTAACCTATCAGGGTTGAGTACAAAAGGAGCCAAAGCCTATCCGCACTGCTTCGATTATACCGAGAGTGTGTGGTTGAACAACTCACGCAAAACTGGGTATATGCGTCACCGTAGGTTCCTTCTAAAGTATCACCTATACCGTAAGATGAAGAAACAATTTGACAGAAAAAAGAGGATGACTCAGTACCAAGGCCTTTTAGCAGGAAAGAGGTGTATGATATGGTCATGGATATCAACGTTGTGCTTAGAAAGAGACATAAATTGAGGACCTATTGGAAGAACATGTTGAAGAAGATGTCAATATTTTAGGACTTACCTTATTGGGAGAACATGAAAGTTCGCAATTGCATTGATGTCATGCATGTAGAGAATAATGTATGTGACAGTTTAATTGGTCTCTTACTGAACATTCCTGATAAAACAAAGGATGGTGTCAACGCAAGGCGTGACTTGGTTGCTATGAACATCAGGACCGAGTTAGCACCGATAGAGACCGATAAAGGCCAAACGTACCTTCCCCAGCTTGCTACACTCTATCTAAGTCCGAGAGAACTCAATTGTATCAATCCTTACATGGTGTGAAAGTTTCGTCTGGACACTCCACCAGCATGAAGAAACTTGTTTCCATGGAACATTTGAAATTAATTGGCATGAAGTCTCATGACTGTCATGTGCTAATGATACAAATGCTACCTGTTGCAATTAGAAGTATTTTGCCGAACAAGGTTCGAGTAACAATCATAAGGTTATGTTATTTGTTTAACGCAATTGCTCAGAAGGTCATTGATCCCGATGTACTAGATACTCTGCAGACTGAGGTGGTCACAACTCTATGTCATCAGAGATGTATTTCCCTCCATCATTTTTTGATATCATGGTCCATCTTATTGTCCACCTTGTGAAAGAGATAAAGATATGTAGCCCCATGTTTCTACGTCATATGTACCCATTCAAGAGGTACATGGGAATTAATGACTTAACATTACTCCTAGCGACAGCGTGTGGACTTCGATGAAAGTACAATTGATCTTGACAAACTCGTCAAAATTCGAGGAAATCTCTCCTAATTCTTGTTAGCAGAGGTCACAAAGAAGACTAGAGAGTTCCACCTAGGTGATGGTGATTAGATGTTGAAACATTGGATTCAATTGTAATAACTCAATTGTGTTTGATCAAATAATTCATTCAATTTAATTCATTTGTGAGATCTATGTAATGAATGTTATGCTATATATATGTGATCTACTTGTGTTGTTTCATTCATCTATGAGATTTGTGTAATGATTGTCCCATGCTATTTATACGTGATCTTGCTTGTTTTCAAATGGCATGGATAGCATATCCTGAGGCTAGCTGAAAAAGAGCAATCAACATCGCTATTAAAATAGCTATCACAAACTGTTTGAAACACCGAACCATCTGTGATATGCACGATATCATAGATAGTTTGGAACACCGAACCGTTTGTGATATGCACCATATCACAGGCGGTACGGAACACTGAACCGTCTGTGATATGCACCATATCACAGACGGTTAATAACAAAAACAATCTGTGATATCGAGCATATCACAGATGGTTAATACAAAAAATTGTTTGTGATAGTCGAATATCACAGACGGTTTTTCAGAAAAACCGTCTGTGTTGTAAGTTATCATAGACGGTGTGGGAGCCGTCTGTGATAACCAGCTATTATCATTGTCACACAAATGCAGACTGTTCAAAAATCATCTTTGATGATGGTTTTAAACTATCTGTGATAGCACTGTCTATAGTAGTGACCATCTGTGATGTATCATAGACAGTTCGGAACAAAAACTGTTTGTGATGACCTACTTATCACAAACGGGCCTTTAAGTAGAACTATCTGTGATAATATTTCAACTTACCCACCCTCACTGAGTTTGAATTTCCTACTCATTTTGCTGGATTTGCTCTTTAAGAGAAGGTTCGGTTGTTCTTCTCCTCATCTCCTCTTCTCTCTTCCCACTTCTCCTCCACTTCTCCTCCCCTCGTCTCCTCTTCTCCTCATCTCCTCTTCTCTCTTCTCACTTCTCCTCCTCCACTTCTCCTCACCAAACTTTTCCTTAAAAATAGAAGGCTCAGTCTGCTCTTCTTCTCCTTATCTCGTTGTTGTGGCTACAGACCAAACAGAGAGAGAGATGGTAGTGGAGAGTGAGGGAGATGAGTAATGGCTTGGGTCTTCCCCATGGCCTGTATTCCATATATATATACATGAGGAGTGCTTTTACAATTATACCCTTACAGTTGATCATTCCCCACAGGGGCATTTATGTCACTACACATGGCCTATTCTGGGCCTTATAACTTCCTATCAGGCTTGCTGGGTTTAGGTGGGGGCCACCCCTACAACAGGAGCCTCTCATGGAGAAGGGCTTCACAGGGCCGAAGCCATGTTGCCGAGTCCTTTGGCCCCCTCCGTCCCTGCGGCCTGTGAATTTTTCCGAACTTGACCAGGGGCTGCGGCCGTGGCCGAAGTAGACGCGCGCGCTCCGTCCTCTACCCTGCGAGCGGGCGGCAACGGAGCTGACGCCTAGCCGAAGTAGATGCGCGCGCTCCGTTTCCTATCCTTCGAACGGGTGGCAGCGGAGCTGGCGCCTAGCCGAAGTAGACACGCGCGCTCCGTCCCCTACCCTTCGAACGGGTGGCAGCGGAGCTGGTGCCTGGCCGAAGTAGACGCGTGCGCTCCGTCCCCTACCCTTCGAACGGGTGGCAGCGGAGCGGGCGCCTTGCCGAAATGCGTCGGGGGCGTTACACCGGCGCAGGTAAGCGTAGCGGGCTCTTGGGCCGCCGCGTACGCCTTAGGTAATAAAGGACGCGTTGCGTCATTCGTTCTTCTGGCCGCCCACGTGGTAGGGCGTGCTTGGCTCGGTGCGGGCCTTGAGGCGTCGTGACTATTTATGTAATGACAGACTCCCGGCGGTTGGACTTCCGGCGGTTGGACTTCTGCTGATTGGACTTCCGCCGGTTGGCTCCCCTGCTGATGGGGTATATATACGGCGCTGGCGCGGCGTAGTTCCTGCATGTATTTTGGTGGAAGCTGCTCCCCTAAAATTGGCCCCTTCCATGCATCAGCATTCCCTAGCGCCGCTGAGCGGCTTGGGGAATGTTGATGTACAGATGGAGGTCCATTTTTCTTGGGAGCTTGGCCAACGTCGGTGATCGGTGGCCAGCCGCGCATCCTGCCCGCGCGCTGCATTTCCGCACACGATGGCAAGGTTTGCCCTGTTCTCCTTAGCAGACCTACCTACAGCCGGTGTTCCTGATGGAGCCCGCCCGCATCACTTTGAAAAATGCTGATGCACTGTAGGTGGCCTGTTAAGGAGAACGAGGCAGACTTTGCGGGACATGACTCTCGCCTTTGCCGTTCGCGCGCGCAGGTCCGTTTCTCGAAGGCAGGGTCCAGGCCGAAGCCGTGGCCAGGCTGGTGTGGCGATCGAGAAGACGGCCTCCTACGCACGCGCCGTGCTCTCGTATGAAGATGGCATGGTTTGACTTGTTCTCGTAGGCAGATATGCTTGGGGTCATCTGTGTCCGTTGACCGTGCCACCTGGGGCCATCGTCAAGGAGCATTGATGTACGGAAGCTTATCTGCCTACGAGAACCTGTCAACACCTGCCGCACACCGGCCGCTGTGCTCCCAAAACATGGAGAACCCAGAGGCCTGAATCCTTGATGCCGTAGGTCACGTCGAGGCTGCCGCCGAGGTTGCTTGGCCCGCGGCGGCTTGCCGTTATTCCCCAGCGCAGGGCCGAGGCGGGCGGCGAAGTACCTCCGCTAGAGTCGGGGCCCGCCGGTATCAAGGTGCCGACATCGACACAGCAGGAATGGTGCTAAGCCGGAATAGACGCGCGCGCTCCGTCCCCTACCCTTCTAACGGGTGGCAGCGAAGCTGGCGCCTAGCCGAAATAGACGCGCGCGCTCCGTCCCCTACCCTTCGAACGGGTGGCAGCGGTGCTGGCGCCCAGCCGAAGTAGACGCGCGCGCTTTGTCCCTTGCCCTTCGAACGGGTGGCAGCGGAGCTGGCGCCTAGCCGAAGTAGACGCGTGCGCTCCGTCCCCTACCCTTCGAACCGGTGGCAGCGGAGCTGGCGCCCAGCCGAAGTAGACGCGCGCGCTCCGTCCCCTACCCTTCGAACGGATGGCAGCGGAGCTGGCGCCCAGCCGAAGTAGACGCGCGCGCTCCGTCCCCTACCCTTCGAACAGGTGGCAGCGGAGCTGGCGCCCAGCCGAAGTAGACGCGCGCGCTCCGTCCCCTACCCTTCGAACGGGTGGCAGCGGAGCTGGCGCCCAGTCGAAGTAGACGCGCGTGCTCCGTCCCCTACCGTTTGAACGGGTGGCAGCGGAGCTGGCGCCCAGCCGAAGTAGACGCGCGCGCTCTGTCCCCTACCCTTGGAACGGGTGGCAGCGGAGCTGGCGCCCAGCCGAAGTAGACGCGCGCGCTCCGTCCCCTACCCTTCGAACGGGTGGCAGCGGAGCTGGTGCCCAGCCGAAGTAGACGCGTGTGTTCCGTCCCCTACCCTTCGAACGGGTGGCAGCGGAGCTGGCGCCCAGCCGAAGTAGACGCGCGCGCTCCATCCCCTACCCTTCGAACGGGTGGCAGCAGAGCTGGCGCCTAGCAGAAGTAGACGCGCGCGCTCCGTCCCCTACCCTTGGAACGGGTGGCAGCGGAGCTGACGACCTCGCATCGCGAACAACGCCACGCACGCGGTGACTTGAGATCTCACGATGCAGTCCTACGCTGTAAAGGTTCCTGGAATCGCGCCGGCCCCCGGTTTGCCAGAGCTAGGTTGTCATACCGGGCAATTTGCCTTGGCGCGTGCAGGGCACGCGTCGGCTTGTAACTGGCGCGCGGCGGGACGTGAACGGTTGCGTGATCGCAACTGCTCGCCTCTTCCCTAGGGAAGGGGGACACGGGGCGGTCGGTGAATGGCGTAGCGTCGAAGCTGTTGCGATCCTGTGGCCCATTAATGCGCTTTTAATGGCGGCTGAAGTCGCGTCGACGCGTAGCTTCGCGTGCGCCGGATATTTCGCGCGGGGGTTGGCACGCGGCGGGAGGCGATTGGAGTGTCGTGCTCTGACGGTCCTTGTCGCTGCGGTCGCGCCCCTTGGTCTTCGGATATGGGGGGTTGTGCGGGACGGGCCCTTGTACGACTGCAGTCGTCGCGCCCGGTACACGGACAGTCGCGACGCTTCGGTATTGGGGCGGGGTGGCTTGAAGTAGCCCTCGTGAGTGCGCTCCCGCAGTTGTACGCCCCCTTTCTTGCATCTCCTTCCCTACTCGCGTAGCATTCTTCGCCGCTATATCTCTTCCCGGAGAAGCAATGGCATCTGATGGCAAGCGCGGTCAGGCGGGTGGTTCCTGCGGCATCCGCCAGCGGTCCTCGCCGTTAGAGGTGAAATACGCGCTCAAAGAACGCGACCCGGCGGCGGCGGACAAGCAGTGGCTGGTGGCGGAGGAGGAGGGCACGTTCTCCGGCGAGTTAGGTCCCTCGCTCGTGACCGGGAAGACGATCCAAGCGCTTCTGCGCGCAGGGAAGCTGTTGGAGCGCCAGGCGGTATGATTGCCCGCCGCCGATGAGACGGAACCGCACCCCGAGAGATCGGAGGCAGTCGTATTTGCTACCTTTTTCGAGGCGGGGCTCCGCATCCCGGCGGCGGTGATCGTGGGCGACGTGCTGCGGACCTTGGGGCTGGAGCTGGCGCAACTTACTTCGAACGCCGTGGCCCGGCTCGCGGTGTATAGCTGGGCCTTGCGCTCGGGAGCGTGCTGGCCCAGCGCCTCGTTGTTCGCCTACCTTCACGAGGCACGACGCTAGCCCAAGGATCGGAAGGACGGGACGCTGTCAAGCTTCGGCAGCGTCACCTTTATTCTTCGTTCGACTTGCCACAAGCTCTTCCCCGCGAACTCCACTCGCGGGAAGTGGGAGTCTCACTGGATGAAGCGGTGGTTCTACCACCGCGTGGAGAGCGGGAGCGGTCTTGAGTGTACAGGGCGACCGATCGCGTTCAAGCCCTCGCCCGGCCGGACGCTCGATGATGAGGACAGGCGGAGGGCCCGGCGGCTCGTAGGCGTGGCCACCCGCTTCAACATGCGCGACCTCGCCGAAGAGTACGTGATGTACGGCGTGGTGCCGGTTGCCCGCGACTGGCGTCTTGCTGCCGAGAAGCGTCGAGACGATAATGTTTCGTCGTCGATTTGCTTACTGCCGGCGCCCTCCGACCTCCGTAAGCCTCGATCGTATTTCTCCTTTGTTCACACGAACCGCGTTATATGCTAATGTTATCTCCTTTGCTTCAGGGATTTGTTTGGAGGAGGCGGAGCAGGCCGCGCGCGTATTCCTTGGGCCGTATACCGGCAGGGAGCACGAGTAGCGCGCGTCTGCTATCACCGAGGCGGGGCTGGGGCGGATAAACCGCGTGTGCGAGGCCCTGGGCCTTGCTGTGCTGGACCGTGCCGCTCCGGATGATGGTGCCGCGAGGAGGAAGAAGGCGCCATCTCGGAAGAGGGGCCGCAGCGGGGCGTCTGCCGCGCTTGGTGCGGAAGCTGCTACTGCTGCTGCTGGTGCTCCCGAGGGCGCGGCGGACGCGGAGTCGGATTCGGCGAAGTATGCCGATTCAGGCTTGGATGGCGCAGACGCCGGAGGCGAGGGATCTTCGGTGAGTGCCCTGGATGGCGGGCTTGCCGCGAGCAGCTGGAGCAGGGAGGTCTCGCCACCCGCCACAGTCGCCGAGACAGAATCCGTGCGGACCGGCGATGCCGAGGTGGAGCCTTCGGCCGTGGCCGCCGTAGTGCCGGAGACGCCCTCAGTGGGGGCGCACGGAGCCGTGCTGCCTTTACCGACAGCAGCAGGAACCGAGGTGCCCCCTGCAAAAATTGCCACCGCGGAACCTTCGCCCCCGGGTGCTGCAGCAGCGGGGGCTTCCCCAGCAGCGACTGCGGGGGCGGTGTCGCTGCTGGCCGCCTCGGCTAAGCGGTCGTGTGTGCGACCGGAGCTCCACCGGACGCCGCGGGGATTCGTCGTGGCCACGGACATCAGAAGCTTGTGGGACTCCTATGCAGATGCCGGAGGCCCTGCAGCTTGCACGCCCCCTGCCCCCCTGGCCACGCCGCCCTTCGCGCAGGAACGGCCGCCGCCTGCCCCGAACGCGGAGGCTTCTGCTCGCGGCGGGATCATTCCTTCTGCGGGGGCTTACGCCACCGCAGCCCCGTCTGGGAATAGGGGGGCGAGTCCCCGAAGCCCTTCTTCTGCTACCGGAGGTAGGGTGGCTTAGCTTACCCTGGTGTATTCTTTTATGCCTTGCGGTGCTCACCTGCCTCCCTGTTTGCAGTCTTGCTCATTCCGGAGGAGGAGCGCTTGGCAAAGCACGGGACCTCCGCCCGTGTAAGCCCCGCGGACTTCGTGCCTCCCCCGAAGACGCCGAGGGCGTGGCGCGGGATTGTGGATGATGCGGCTGCCAGCGTCGACCCGCAAGCGCTGCAGGCCTATGGGGCGGGGCGGCTTGGGGACGCCTTCGAGGTGTCTGGGGTGAGGGTAAGTACTCATGCGACAACGCCTGGGCCGGCTGAGCTTGCTAAGTTTTCCCTTGTGGAGACGCTTGTGCTGGGGCAGGCCTTGCAAATGGCCTATACTCGTGGAAAAAAGGCGTTCGAGGATAGGCTGCGGGCCGCCGAGGAGGAGCTACGCGAGGCCTCTGGAGCCCGTTCTGCCCAGGACGCCCGCATCCGCCAGCTGGAAGCGGAATGCACCGAAGCGAAGGCACACGCCGAGGGACTTGTTGCGTCGGCGCGGGAGTCGGCCGCGGAGGCTGCTCAACAGAAGTTTGCGGCGGAGCGGGACGGGCTCCTGGAACAGGTCGCCTCGCTAGAGAAGGAAAAAGGCGAGCTCGCCTTGACTCTAGCGGAGCATAACCAGACGCTTGGCGACGCCTCGGTGGTTGCGTGGGACGCCATGCAAGCGCTGGAGAGCCATCTTCAAGGGCTGGTAGCTGAGGTGCCGGACCGCACCTTTGGCCCGGAGGAGTTGTCTCGGACCCTCCACTGGGTCGGAGATGCGGCCGACGTCGCGCGCGGCGCCGCGACGACCTTCGGTAGCCACTGCGCGTACACGTCGGCATGCCTGGTGTGTGCGCTCCTGCAGCACCGCGGTTGCACGCACGTCGCCGGGCTAGATGACCCCCAGCTGGAGATGCCTCGCGGGGCCGGAGTAATGTCTGGCGCCGTCCGCTCCGCTCGCCTTGCCATCAAGCCCTTCTTCGACCGGATCTGGGATTACGTCGGGCCAGATGCTGCACGGGTCGAACTCCGGAAGTCACTTTACGGGAAGGGGAGCCTCAGCCAATTTCTGGATGGGGTCCCTCGACGCGACGAGGGCGGCGCTGGGTCCTCCGAAGGCGCCGGGAACCCGCAGGTCTGACGCCGTGGTGCCTAGGTGTAGGCGTGTGTTGTAATGCTCCCTCTTTTTGCGAATGAAGTGTGGGCTTGCTTCATAAATTATGACTTTCGCCTATGTCCCGAGCAGCTTCCTTGCTGGGGCCGACTTCTTGCGGCCGACCTTGCGACTCGGCGACGCCTTCAACGCTGGCGAAGGGCCGAAGAGTCGCTGGACTTTTGGGCGGGCCGACCTCCTTCCGGCGGAACCCCGCCCTTATCGCGTGTTAAGGACGAACCTGCCGATTAGCTACTCAGAGCGGCAGGGATGTTGGCGGGGCTTTGTACTCGAAAGATTTTCCCGATATATAGATCTCCTGATAATTAGGACATGCGCGGGCGTGCTGTGTGGAGCCGAGATCCACGCATTCCCAATTCGCCATTAGTGCGAACCGTGCGAGCGTTGCCTCCTGCTGAAAGTCCGTAGACTGGCGCATGCGAAGGCGGACCTCCGCACTACGACCTATTTAGAGTCTGTAGACTGGCGCGTGCGAAGGCGGACCTCCGCACTCTGACCTGCTTAGAGTCCGTAGACTGGCGCGTGCGAAGGCGGACCTCCGCACTACGACCTGTTTAGAGTCCGTAGACTGGCGCGTGTGAAGGCCGACCTCCGCACTACGACCTGTTTAGAGTCCGTAGACTGGCGCGTGCGAAGGCGGACCTCCGCACTACGACCTGTTTAGAGTCCGTGGACTGGCGCGTGCGAAGGCGTACCTCCGCACTACGACCTGTTTAGAGTCCGTAGACTGGCACGCGCGAAGGCGGACCTCCGCACTACGACCTGTTTAGAGTCCGTAGACTGGTGCGCGCGAAGGCGGACCTCCGCACTATGACCTGTTTAGAGTCCGTAGACTGGCGCGTGCGAAGGCGGACCTCCGCACTACGACCTGTTTAGAGTCCGTAGACTGGCGCGTGCGAAGGCGGACATCGGCACTACGACCTGTTTAGAGTCCGTAGACTGGCGCGCGCGAAGGCGGACCTTCGTCCCCCCACCCCGGGGTGGGGGCAGCCTCTGGTGTGTCGCATATTCCGCGTGCGCGCCGGCGCTGGGGCCAACTTGTGGCGCGCAGCGTCGGTACTCTGGAACTCCCGGCATTGGTTTCCATAGTGCCCCCTGCTTATACCGCGCATGGTGTGCGAAGGCGAGCCTCAACGCGCTGAGGTGCGTGATTGGCAACCGCGCAAGATTCGCGTGGGGTCGGCGTCCACGTCTGATTTATACTCCTGGTAGTACGCACAAGGACGAAGTCCTTGGCGTGCGCGGGGTTCGCGTCTTGTTTATACTCAGTAGAGTGCGCAGGGAGAACATCCGCGTCTTATTTATACTCCGTAGAGTGCGTGCAGAGGCGTCCCCCCACACGTCTTTGTTTATACTCATGCCCGTATCTTTGACGGAGAGTGCACACGCGAACGTGCGTCTTTGTTTATACTCATGCCCGTGTCTTTGACGGAGAGTGCACACGCGGACGTGCGTCTTTGTTTATACTCATGCCCGTGTCTTTGACGGAGAGTGCACACGCAGACGTGCGTCTTTGTTTATACTCATGCCCGTGTCTTTGACGGAGAGTGCACACGCGGACGTGCGTCTTTGGTTTATACTCATACCCGTACCCCTGGCTACGAAGAGTGCACACGCGGACGTGCGTCTTTGGTTTATACTCATACCCGTACCCCTGGCTACGGAGAGTGCACACGCGGACGTGCGTCTTTGGTTTATACTCATACCCGTACCCCTGGCTACGGAGAGTGCACACGCAGACGTGCGTCTTTGGTTTATACTGCGGGAGCACACGCGTAGGCGAGGCCTCCGCGTGTGCTCACCGCGTATTTTTGCACAACGGTAACGTATTGGCGACAAACGGAACTTTATTATATTCCCGTTTGCGCGGGTAAGCGATTACATACAACGGGGTGGGGGGTACTAACCGTTTGTGCTCAGCGCGGCCGGAGCCTCTAGTAGTTGCACTATCGGCAGGGCTTGCGGAGTCACCCCCGGATGGCGCCGTGGGCCTTCGCACGGCGGTGCCAATCCTAGGTGTGCCGCTACCTGCCGCGACGGGGACATCTGGTGCCGTGCTCGATGCGCCGGGCCATGTCCTGGTCGCCCCGAACGGTGATGATGGCCCGTGGCCCCGGGAGCTTCATGCACAAATAGGCGTGATGCGGTACTGCCCCGAAGGAGTTGAGGACCGGCCGCTCCAGTATGGCATTGTAAGGGTATGCGAGGTCGACGACGTCGAATGTAGCGTCCTCGACCCTTTCATTGTCACCCTGACTGAAAGAGACCTGCAGGCATATTTGGCCGAGCGCCCGCAGAGGCTGTCCGCCGAAGCCCTACAGCGGGACTCCCGACGGGCCGAGGTGGCTTCGGGGGATCCCCATCTGGTCGAAGGCTGCAGCGAACAGAATGTTCGCAGAGCTGCCGCCATCAACTAGGGCGCGTCTCACGTCGCATCCTGCTATGACGACCCGGACGACCAGGGGGTCGTGGTGAGGAAGCTCCACTCCTTGGGCGTCGGCGGGGTTGAATGTGACCTCCTGCTGTGCCCAGCCCGGCGGTGCTCGCGCTGGGTACGCCGCCACGTGGTGTAGCCTCCGCACGTAAGCCTTCCGCTGCCGTGCCGAGGCGAACTCCTCCGAGGAGCCTCCGGAGATGACATTGATAACCCTACGGTTGGTGGCCTCCAGAGCCTGTAGCTACAGAAAGCCCTCCTGAGGCTGCCGCACGTGGGCCTGGATCCACAGAGGGCCCTTGTGGGGCTGCGTTCCTTGCGCCTGGATATGCACGGGGGCTTCGTATGGGTGCTGTGCGTGGGCCAGCACGGGCGAACGTGCTTCCAGGTTCCTGTCCCTGGTGACGCTGTTGCGGAGCGTCGCGATAGAGGTGCATGCGCGGGTGTCGTGGTTGCCGCGACCGTGGACTACGCACCAAAGCCCCTGGTGTTGGTCGTCGTAATCTCCCCAGCCTCTATCGTCGCGGCCCCGGCCACGGCCGCGTCCCCGGCCTCGGCGCCCCCGACCGCCCCGACCCGCGGGAGCGCTGTCGTCGGAACCGCCTTCGATGTCGAGGACGTACCGACCTCGCCGCGACATCTGTTGACCACGCTTAGACCTATCGGACGGCTCCTTGTGCGGGGCGTCCTTGCGGTCGGGCGCATCCTTGAACGACTCCTGCTTACGTTTTCCCTTCGAAGAACCGTCTTTTGACGGATCTTTGGCTTTTGCCGAGGCGCCGGCCTGGTTGGTGTCGGAGTCGTCGCCTTGTCGTCGCCGTGCGTCCTCTTCCGCCCTGGCGTATTCCTCCATTTTGTCAAAGAGCTTCGTCACTGTCTTGATTGGCTTCCGCGCGTTATACTCGGCCATCGGGCCCGGACGAAGGCCCTGTATGGCCGCGTTGACCACGGTGGTTTCGTTAACGTCTTTGACTTGACAACGTATCTTCGCGAAACGTTTGAAGTAGTCCCGGAGTTTCTCTGAAGGTTTCTGCTTCACGGCGAAGAGCTGGTCCGCGTCGACCCGCTCGACATAATTTCCTTGAAAGTTGTTGTGAAGGCGGTCGCGAATCTGCCCCCACGCGTAGATGGAGTTCGGCTCTATGGTAAAAAACCAGGAGAGCGCCACTCCTTGCAACGCGAGGGGGAGGCCCTTCGCCTTTGTGGTGTCATCTCCGCCCGCGGCTTCGATCGCAGTTTCGTACACGCGCACGAACTCGCGGGGGTCCGTGTCGCCTTTGTACGACTCGATGACGCTGGGGAACTTGAAGTCTTCGGGCCACGCCGCCTGCTGCAGCCCGGCCGAAAGCGGGGACTCCGGGTCGACGCGCCGCAGCGGCACACGGCTGGATGTGGGGGCGTCTCGGCTGTCCGCCCTTTCCGGCGTGGTCTCTAGCGCGACCACTGGCGCGGCCTGCTGGCTCCGAGCCTCTTGTATGTCGCGGACAGCCCCACGAAGATCCCCTAGCTCCTGCTGGAACGCCTTGAGGGCCGTCAGCAGGGCGCTTTCCACCGCCTGTGCAGGCGGGGCCGCCGGCACGCCCAGTGGACGGACCGGCGCGGGCACGACCGCGTCGCGAGCTCCCGAGCTGCCGGTCACTCCGTTGTGGCTACCTCCAACTGCCCGGTCCGCGCTACCGGCGAGCGTCACGGCGAAGGCGGTGAGGTTGGTTGCTGTCGCGTCGGCGGGTCGGTCGCCGCAGTGCCGGTGACGTGATTGGTCGTTGCAGCGCCGGTGACGGGGTCTGCTGCCGCAGCGCCGGTGGCGGGGTCGGTCGCCGCAGTGCCGGTGACGTGGTTGGTCGTCGCAACGCCGGTGACGGGGTCAGCTGCCGCAGCGCGGGCGTCAACGTCCTCGACCGCCGCGCCCGCGGCAACTGATGCCGAAGCCCTGGTACTCACGCGACGCTCCACCCCAACCGTCTTCTTCCCCTTCGCCGCCGCCGATGAAGCTTTTTTCTGTGCCATCCTCCTTCGAACTTCGGGCTTGCTCCTATCCCTCCCCACGGACGGCGCCAACTGTTGTGGCTATAGACCAAACAGAGAGAGAGATGGTAGTGGAGAGTGAGGGAGATGAGTAATGGCTTGGGTCTTCCCCATGGCCTGTATTCCATATATATATATATATATATATATATATATATATATATATATATATATATATATATATATATATATATATATATATATATATATATATATATATATATATATATATATATATATATATATATATATATACACACATGAGGAGTGCTTTTACAATTATACCCTTACAGTTGATCATCCCCCACAGGGGCATTTATGTCACTACACATGGCCTATTCTGGGCCTTATAACTTCCTATCAGGCCTGCTGGGTTTAGGTGGGGGCCACCCCTACAACACTCGTCTTCTCTCTTCTCACTTCTCCTCCTCTCCTTTCCCACCTCTTCTATAATCCAATCCATCCGATTTTGCTATAACTTGGATGCCAAAAAATTTGGCTGCCTAGATTTTTATCATGGCTTGGATACCCAAAAATTTGGCTATGTCTGGATTTTTACCATGGCTAGGATGCCCAAAAATTTGGCCAAGCCACGGTAAAAATGAAGACTTAGCCACAATAAAATAACCCACTTTTTTTGAGCTCTGGTATAACTATCACAAATGGTTTTTACCAATAATTATCCGTGATAACTGATATTACATATGATTTTAGTTTTGAACCTTTTGTGATAAAGAACGATCATAGACGATTCTAGTTCCGAATCATATATGATACAGTTTTCATAACGGTTCAAAAACCATTTATAAATAACCCTATTATCAGTGACCCATGAAGTCAGATGCTGGTTCAAGGAACCGTCTGTGATGAACTTTTCTGTGGTAGCGGGATAAAGATATGATATCTATTACTTGGACGATTTCATAGCATTTGAGATTAGTATTTGAGTTATAGAGCAAATATTGAGAACATTAATATTATCTTTGGAAAGCTTAGAATTCCAATCCATGGTAGTATGCAAATCTAAATTCTTGCCTTACTTAATCCCATTATCTTGCTAATTTCTTAGTTGGCATAAATTAAACAAGATTAAATATCTAGCACTTTTAATTTGCAAAAACCTTTAATTTAGCTTCATAATTAAATTTTTGTCTCAACATTCTGTTTATGGAGGCTATGCTAATTACTTTAATTTCACAACATTTCTTTCTAATTAGGAAAACAATTCGTGGCATAATCTTTCTTTACTTAATCTTATATGAGGACTAATGTATTAATCTTTATTGGCAAGCAAATAACCAAAGTTAAGTTTTTAATTTAATTTGCATGAACTTGCATTATAATGTCATAATTAATTTTTATTCCCAATATTATTTATAACTCATATTTTATAAGATTGCTCATTTGAACATTTTCTAACCATGAGATTCACAAATTAGCTAGATGCAAAAAGAAACTAAGATATGCATGCAAGAACTGGGCATTTAACTACCCGGGCCACTTGTCATGGTGGGAGAAAGAGTAGGGGAATTCAGCTATAGAGAAACAAGGAAGGCAGAGAGAGGCGCGCGGCCAAGGGGTTGGCAGTGTTTGAGGAGGAGGGGGAATGAACTAAGGTGAGCATGAGGAAAAATAGGCCACGAGGAACTCATTGGTAGCGACGGCTTGGCCGGGGAGGTGTCGAGTTGAGCTGGCATCGTGTGTGGGCAGCGACACAGGGAGGACACCGCGGAGGCGACACTTGGGCGGGGGAGAGCTTCAACCAATAGCGGGGAACCTCGAGGGTGCCATGTAGATGCTCCATGAGCGAGGAATTGGCTGGGGGTGGCCGGGGAGGGGATTGCGGAGGTGGAGGTGGTTCTGGCTAACGTTGGGGAAGAACGACTTTTGCACAAGCTCTAGCCATAGTACCCCAATCAAATGGTAGGGAGAGATGAGCAAGCTCAGGAATGTGGTTTGACACGAGCGCTCTTGGACGAGGTCCACCGGAGTGGTCAGAACGGTGGCCGGCACAAGGTGCGATGCGCGGGCACGGGTTCGTTCGCATCGACTCACCTTGAGGGGGAGGGAATGGAAATAGTTGGACCAAATAGGGAGCACGAGGCTTAAAATAGTCGAGGGGATGAAAGCATCTAGGCCCCTAAAAATAGTTTTGGTAATTAATAAATTTATGTGAATATGGGACTAACATGTTTAATGAGTGGTTAAAGGATTAGTCTATAAGTGATCAACAAGATGCAGGCTATGGATCAATGTGAAGACCAAAGATGTCTCAAGACAAAGGTGTACTTAGAATATGATCCCTTTTATTTTTACCGGTCTTAGGAGAAAAGGTGGAACACCGGATTATAGGGTAAATAATCATATCATAAAGAGGGATCATGGCAAGTAGCTTGATAGCAAAATTTATGTGCCAATTGGATCAAACTAGGAGCATGCATTCATTAAAAATATTTTTTAAAAAGCCAATCTGTGCTCTGTCTGGAAGAGCGGTAGTACCGCAGATTTGAACGTCAGAACTACCGCAGAGCGAAAGTTCCGTAGACAAAATCGGTATTACCGGCGACCGGAAGCTCCCAAATCTAAGCCGAGCCTTTTTTCCAGAGAGCACGCTCCGAGTGACATTTGAGATTTTGTGGGGTCAGAAGTACTAGCGATTTCAACACCGAAACTACCGCTGAGTGTGGTAGTTCTGTAGTTTAGAACGGTACTTCTGGAGCCCAGAAGCTCCGGAGGTATAGCGGAGCCTTTTTTCCAGAGAGCACCAAGTTTGGGGAGTTTTGGGGTTTGGCACAAGCAATAGTACCACGCCGACTTTGCGAAACTACCGCAGAGTGGTAGTACTGGATTTTATAACGGCGGTATTACCGTGTCAACTTTGCGGAACTACCGCAGAGCGGTAGTACCGGATTTTATAATGACGGTAATACCACGCCGACTTTCCAACGATTACTGCAGAGCCTCTAACATAGCCGTTCTGCCGCGCCAGAAGGGGAGCGGAACTACCGGCCTCAGGCCGGCGGTAGTTCCGCTCGCCGTGAATTTTCTGGAATTTGTTCCAAATGGCTAGTTTTGGTTGGTGAGGGGTATAAATACCCGTACGACTGCTCAAGGACAGATAGAACATTTCTTGAGCATAGAGCATTCACTCCACACCTCCATTTCACTTTGAGCATTAAATTTGAGGTGGTTGAGCAAAAAGTGCATTGCGTTCATTAGTTGATCCTTTGGCACTCATTTGCAAATCAAGTGGAGCCCTGGCTTATTACTCTTGGTGCTTGCCGGCACCTGGACGATTGGGCGGAGGAGTGATCTTTGATCTTCTTAAAGGAGCTTGTGAGAAGACCTGGTATTCCTGTGAAGGTTGGAGCTCACCTACCGGAGCATGGAAGAGCTACCTCTAGTGATTGAGGTGTTTCGGCTTAATTCATTAAGCCGGTCTGATTTGTTCGGGCTAACCTCAACGTGGATTAGGGGAAATCGGCAAGTTTCCGAGCACCACGGTAAAACATCGGTTGTGTACTTCTCTCTCTTATTTTCTTCTAGCTCTTTTTGTCAGCATTAGTGTGATTATTTGCTTGATATAGAGCTAGTGATATTTCTATCTTGACTAGAATTGTGTAGGCTTATTGCTTTACATTCTTGCTAGACTAAGATTGTAGAAAACTATTTAGGAGAAAAGAAAATTTTAAAAACCTCCTATTCACACCCCTCTAGTCGGTATCCTTGATCCTACAAGTGGTATCTGAGCTTGGTCTCTCATTATTAGACTTAACCGTCTAGAGAGAAAGGTTGGCTAGTGAGGGGTTTGCGATAGGTAAAGCACCATTCTTTGATGGCTCAAATTATGCATATTGGAAAATTAGAATGTCTATTTATCTTAAGGCCATGAGTCCAAATATTTGAAAAATTGTAAATGAGGGCTACGTCATGCCTCTTGATCTATTGCACCTCACGGAACAAGACAGACGTAACGCTCATTTAGATGCCCAAGCCATGAATGCTTTATTTGGGGCTTCAAACGCGGACGAGTTCAATAGAGTGAGCAACCTAGAAATGGCTCACGGTATTTGGACAACCCTTTCCGAAATTCATGAAGGGACGTCCACGGTTAAAAAGGCCAAATTGCATAGGCTTAGGATCAAATATGAGACATTTACAATGTTGCCCCATGAGGACATTAATGAGAAGTACACACGGCTCAACAACATTGTGAATGAACTCAAAGGCCTTGGTACTAACCTTTCCGATCTTGATATTGTAAGGAAAAAGCTTAGGTCTTTGCCGAAAAAATACGAGATGTTGGTGACACTCTTCCTCAACTCACCGGAGTTGGCAAGAATGACATCAACTCAACTATTGGGCAACCTCATTACAAATGAGTTGTACAAGAAGGACAAGGAGGAGCTTTTGGAGCAATCCACCTCCAGTGGGAAGGCGGTGGTAAGTGAGGAATCCGAAGACGAAGAGGAGGATTCCGAAGAGGAGTTGGCCTTCTAGTGAAAAGAATGAACAAATTCATGAGGAGGCGTTCAAACCAAAGCGCAAGTCATGAAAAGGCAAAGAAGGGGCACTCCTACTCCAACAAGCGTTATAGCAACATCCGTTGTTATGAATGTGATGAGAAGGGACATATTGCTTCTCAATGCCCTACCAAGAAAGATGACAAGGAGAAGTCATCAAAGAAGAAGAGTTACAACGGCAAGAACAAGTTTTTCAAGAAGCTTCACAAATATGGCAAGAATAAAGCCCACATTGGCGAGTGGGATTCCGAGGAGGAGTACTCCGACTCTGACTCAAGTGAAGACGAGTCTCTCAAGAAGAAGGGGCTCATTAGCATCGCCATCAAGGAAGCTTCACCACTATTCTCCACTCCTACATGCCTTATGGCTAAAGGAGAGAAGGAAAATGCTTGATGATGATGAACCTTTATATGATGATCTCATGGACATGCTTATTGAATTGAATGAGTTTCTTGGAAAAAAAAATCAAAATTTAAGGTCTTGAAGAGAGAACACATATCTCTACAAGAATCTTATGAGGAGCTAAAGGAAGCTCATGATTTACTTCTCCAAGAAAATCAAAAGAAATCTTGTACTAGCATTGGAATTACTTGTGATATTTTAAATGACATGCCTAGTATAGAGATATCAAAATCTAGCATGTCTACATCTTGTGATGACTTAATAGCTATGCCATGCTCTTCAAATATTGATTCCAAAAATGCATTAGCTTTTGCTTATGATGATATGCTTGTTAATGAAAATAAGAATTTAAAGGAACAAGTATTAAAATTGAACAAAAGTTTAGAAAGAGCATTCAAGGGAAAGGCCACCCTTGATAAATTGTTGAGTGATCAAAGATGCTCATTCAACAAGGAAGGCCTTGGATACATTCCCAAGAAAGGTATGAAACCGGCATACAAGCCCACAAGGTTTGTAAAGAAAAATGGTAAGTATTGCACAAAATGCCGGGAAGTAGGACATGAACAACATAATTGTCCTAAAAATAATATTCAGCCCATTGGTTTATATGACTCATGTTATATGCTTAAAAAATCTAAAAATGGAAATGTTATTGCTCATTTTATTGGCCCTCGATTTTGGGTGCTAAAAAGAAAGCCATTTGGGTACCCAAAACCTTGGTTACTAACCTCCAAGGACCCAAACAAATTTGGGTGTCTAAAAGAACTTGATTTTCTTTTGTAGGTGAACTACAAGACCGGTGGAAGGCATTGGGTGCTTGATAGTGGGTGCACTCAACACATGATCGCAGGCCAGAAAATGTTCACCACATTTGAAAGCAGGAGAAATGAGAAAATCACCTTTAAGGACAATAGCAAAGGAAAGGTATTTGGATTGCGTAAAATTGCTATCTCAAATGACCTTTCAATTTCAAATGTATCTTTAGTAGAAACATTGAATTTTAATTTGTTATCCATTGCTCAATTGTGTGATTTACGCTTAACTTGCTCCTTTTCTAAAGAAAATATAATTATTTCAAAAGAAAATGGAAATGAACTTGTTTTCAAAGGTTTTAGATTTGGAAATCTCTATTTAGTAGATTTTTCTTCAAATGAATCTTGCTTGAAAACTTGTTTAATAGCAAAAACATCTTTGGGACGGTTATGGCATAGGAGGCCAGGTCATGTGGGCATGGTACAACTTAAAAAGTTTTTCAAACATGACTTAGTTGTTGACTTGAAAGATGTGAAGTTTGAGAAAAATAGACTTTGTAGTGCTTGCCAAGCCGGGAAGCAAGTTGCAAATTCTGATCCTTCCAAAAGTATCATGTCAGCATCTAGGCCATTAGAGCTCTTACATATGGATTTGTTTGGGCCAACAACCTATAAGAGCATCGGGGGCAATAGTTATTGTTTAGTCATTGTAGATGATTACTCGAGGTATACATGGGTATTCTTCTTAAATGACAAAAGCGAAGCCTCCGAGATTTTCAAAAGTTTTGCAAAAAGGGCCCAAAATGAATTTGATTTTAAAATAAAGAAAATTAGGAGTGACAATGGTTCCGAGTTCAAAAACACTAAAATTGAAGATTTTTGTGATGAACTTGGAATAAAGCATGAATTTTCCACAACCTACACTCCGGAGAAAAATGGAGTTGTAGAAAGGAAAAATCAAAAATTAATTAAAATGGTTAGGACAATGCTTGATGAATATAATACTTTCGATAAATTTTGGGCGGAAACTATTAACACCACTTGTCATGCCATAAATTGCCTTTATTTGCATTGTCTTTTGAAAAAGACTTCCTATGCACTTCTCATTGGAAGAAAACCGAACATATTCTACTTCAGAGTATTTGATTGCAAATGCTATATCATAAGAAATGGTGTTCGGCTTTCTATATTTCAAAGTCGATGTGATGAAGGATTTTTATTAGGCTATTCTTCAAATAGTAAAGCATATAGAGTTTTTAATAAAAATTCGGGTTTAGTAGAAGAGTCTTGTGATGTTCAATTTGATGAAACTAATGGCTCTCAAGAAGAGCAAGAGAATTTGGATGATGTAAGGGATGAAGGACTACACAAAGCCATGGAGAACATACAAATTGGTGACATCAAGCCAAAGGAAGATTAAACATCACCTACCTCATCAAGACAAGTTGAACCACCATCCTCTTTTACAATGAGCAATATTCAAGTCATAGAAGATGAAGAAAAGGATCTACAACCTACTACATTCAAGATCCACAATGCAATCGCCAAGGATCATCTAATAAATCAAATATTGGGTGACGTGAGTAAGGGTGTTCAAACTCGCTCTAGAGTAGCTTCATTTTGTGAATATTACTCTTTTGTGTCTTCTCTTGAACCAAAACATATAGATGAAGCTCTAGATGACCCGGATTGGATTAATGCCATGCATGAATAATTAAACAACTTCACTCAAAATAAAGTATGGACTTTGGTGGAAAGACCCAAGGAGCACAATGTGATTGGTACAAAATGGGTTTTCCGAAACAAGCAAGATGAAAACGGAGTTGTGGTAAGAAATAAAGTAAGGTTAGTTGCTCAAGGTTATACTCAAGTTGAGGGTTTAGATTATGATGAGACATTTGCACCCGCAGCTAGACTTGATTCAATTAGTGTAGGGACCCCGGATTTCCGAACCCGGACCCTCTGTGTATTACTACACTAGTCCCAGATCAAAGCTAGTGCACACAGTTAAACATAAATGAATACATAACCAGCAACGCTTTATTACAATATTAAAGAGTACAGACCGAAAGGTCTCATTATTATAATTGAGGTTTCAAGACCTCGCACACACGAAACACAGCGGAAGCAAAAGATAAACTCGGTGAAGACCCATCAATACGCCACAGGCAATTGACTGGGAAGCACGACCTAGAACTCCTGGAATCCTTCATCGAATCCACCCGCGAAGAAGTCGTAGTCACCTTCTTGAGCTTCGTACTCCTCTAGTTATTATTTTTGAGTGTAGCATGTGAGTACATAAAGTACTCCGCAAGTCTTGGGAAAAATGCAATAGATGCAAGGCTTGACAAAGGAAGGCTATATGGTTCTTTTGCACAAAGCAACATTTTCATTCAATTACTTCTAATTATTTTCGAAGGCATCAATTTAATAAAGTAAATATTTTAGCAGAAACTATCATTAACTTTCTAGTGAAGGTTCCATCTACCAACACTAGCCAACCAATTACAATTGGTCAAGATTAAAACTGCGGGTTCCATCCACCCTCTCTGGCTCCAACTGCCAGGATACCCTTCCAAGAGTTCCCTCCACTCTCGGAATACAAAACTTTAATTTTGAAACCAAAACCAAAAAGCTACCATGTGAATGCATTCCTTGCCCGCCCTTGACCGTGGGCACGGCTATTCGAATAGTTTTACACTCTGCAGAGGTTGTACAACTTTACCCACAAGAGATAAATTATCCTAAAAGTCAACACGCTTCCTTTGGCATGAGACCCAGATAAAATATCACAAAGCCTTTACCTTATTCTAATCTAGCTAGATACCACCCGCTGAGGTTTCACCGCAGGTAGGCTAACTGCCCGAACCGAAGCCCCCTCTTGCGCCTTATAAGTACAGTAAATCCCTGTCTCTTACTGTGAATAACCAGTCCATCCCTGGCACCCACTTTCCACTGGTGGCACCTAAACTAGACTATCATAAGTTAGTCAGCTAGGTCGTACCCATATAGACTTGTGGTTGTACGGTTAATGCTCAGTCTGGACAAACACAAGCGTCGGTCCTTAATTGACTAGGGTGGAACATACACTTTACAAGATCTCGTGCTTCCTGCACCAATCGAAACCAACCATCCACCCTAATCTAAACCAATTTTCACATTTTTTATTTTTAAAGGATTAGTGGCAACTCCAATCACCACTAGACTTTAGAAACACAAGTTATTACAACAAATCATAATTTCCCATTTTCAAGATTTCAAAGATATTAAATAGCGTGACTAAGCATTATACTACCATTCTATTATTCACAAATGATTATAATACTCTCATTAAAGAGCCAAAGGAAATCCTAAGGAGACAAGGGTACATGGCATTCAATTTCAACTGAGGGCATAACAAAATTGGGGTAACTAATACCTTAAGATTTGAACTAATCTTGTATATAAATAGCAATGCACATAATTTAAAATAATTAAAACATTTCAAAATCATAGGTTCGAGATGATCAATGGAGACTTGCCTTCTTGCAGGTTCTCTGGGTCTTCCTGCTGCGAAGTGGAGAGATCGTCGACAATGTTGGAATCTACGCGAGAAAAGACGAAGCAACAAAACAAATAAATACAAACAAAAATTCAAATAAACTCAAAAATTCAAATAGAGGCCATATTTGGATAGATTATGATTTTAGAAGAATTTAGGAGAAAGGTTCAGCGGATTTGGGGTTCACACGAGGGAGAACGAATATCTTGAAGATCGGTTGGGAAAAGAAATTACTGAGACAATATTTGGACCAAGGAAAATAGAATGGATTTTATGGAGACTTTGCAAGATTTGAATTTGAATTTTGAAAGTGCACAGAAAATTTGGAATGGAACTGAGGCTTTGAAATTAAACTAGGTATTGGAATTTGAAATTTAAATATTTAAAATATCAAATAAATTTCAAATATTTGAAAGGATGAAATAAATGGATAGTTTGGAATTTTTGATGAATTTAGAAATTTGAATGGGCTCAAACGGAGTTACGATGAAGGAGAACGGGCTTCGGGAAGTTTAAATTCAGAGAAAAAGAAAAAGGGGAATTTCTGGAATTATTTTTTTAAAAGAAAAATAATTTATGACCTCAGCATTGCATCAGCAGGGATTTTCTTTTTGGTCAATTTATTTTTCAACGGAAAAATCGGTTTACTGCGCCACGCTGACGTCAGCCCTGAGGGGGTCTGACTGACCGGTGGGCCCGGTCCATGTGGACCGAGTCCACGGCCCGTGGGGAGCGCTGAGGTGGCACGGGGCTGACGGGGACAGAGGGAGCCGAGGTGGCGCCCACCGAGCAGCCACGCGGCGGCCACGTAGGCGGGGCGTGCTGACGTGGCCTGGCCGGCCGAGGTAGCGCTCGAGGACGGTGGGCTCGCCGGCGCTCCGGCGGGCCGTGGCCGGCGGTGAGCGGCGCAGGAGGGAGAGGGGGGGACCGAGGGGAGTGCGGTGGTGGGGCGGCCGGAGTTGAGCCGGCGGCGAGGAGAGGCGGCGGCGGTGTTTGGGTGGCGACGGGGAGGGGACTCTGGTGGCGAAGAGGGGCGGCCGAAGAGCGGAGGGGGTCGGGGGCGTCGCGGTGAAGCTGAAGGCGGCGTTGGCGAAGCTCGGGAGCGACCGGAGCGGTGAGGGGAGCTCGCCGGAGGGTGGCCGTGGCTCAGAGAAAGAGGAGCGCGGTGGCTGGGACGCTCGGGAGCTCGGGAAGGGCGGGAGAGCGCAGAGGGAGGTGGAGCGAGGAGAGGGGACGCCGGAGGCGGTATTTATAGGGGTCGGGGAGGGGCAGGGCGCCGGGAATCGCTCGCCGTAGATCTCGGCGGCCGGCGGCAATTGCAGGGAGAAAAAGGGAAAGCGGCGCGGGGGAAGGGGGATTCGGGCGCGGGGATGACGGGGTCGGGTCGGGGAAGAAGAGAGGGGAAGAAAGGAAGGGAATCTGGCGAGCGGGGAGGCGGCGGAAATGGCGGCGGTGAACGCGCGGCCGAGCGGGAGGAAGGAGACGGTGCGCGGGGAAGAGAGGTTTGACAGGTGGGCCCCGCGCGCAGAGATAGAGAGGACGCGAGGAGGAGCAGCGTCGGATGGCGATCGGAGGGCTGGCGCGAAGGGGTGGGGGCGTGTGGCGGGATGGGCCGGGCGCGTGGGGGCGGGAGGATTTGGCCGCGTGGCCAAGGGCAGGATCGGGCGGCGGAGGGAGAAGCGAGGGCGGACGGGGCGGATGGGAGCGAGGGGCGGCGTGGCCGCATCGGGCTCGACCACGTGGCAGCCGGGGAGGGGAGGGAGGCGGGATGGAGTGGGTGGCGGTGATGGGCCGGAGAGAAGGGACGTGGGCAGCATCTGGCCGTCCACGTGGCGGCCAGAGGGGAGGGGAGAGGGATTTAAATTTCAAAATTTGTTTTTGATTTTCAGAAAGGCCCAAAAAATCCAATAAAGCTCAGAAAAATATGAAATAAAATCCAAAAATTCCGGAACAATTCACAGAAGTTCCTGGATAAGTTTTGGACTTAATACAAATACTTCCAACTAATGTTGGTATTTAAGTTTCATACTTGAAATACTTTTTATTTTCAAAAATAGGTTTTAAACTCCAGAAAATCCAGGAAACCAAATAAAAGCCAAATAACTCCAAATAATTAATTTGAATTAGGATTTTTATAGAAATTCAAAATATCTTTTTATTTAACAATATTTTTAGGTTTTACTTAAAATTCTTTTCAAATCCAGCTTTTTCAAAAACAGAAATTCAGGGCAAATCCAAATAAAACTCAAATACTTTAAAATAATTAATTTGAATTTAAATTTTTCAGAAAGCAAATTTTTGGGATGTTACAATTAGAATCTTGCTTGCTTTTGCATCTAGCTTTGATATTAAACTATTTCAAATGGATGTTAAAAGTGCCTTTTTAAATGGAACAATCTCCGAACTAGTATATGTTGAACAACCTCCGGGGTTCGAAGATTCTAAATATCCTAATCATGTTTATAGACTCTCAAAGGCGCTATATAGTTTAAAACAAGCTTCTAGAGCATGGTATGAGCGCCTTCGAAATTTTCTGGTCTTAAAAGGTTTTAAAATTGGAAAAGTAGATATAACATTATTCACAAAAATCATTGGTGATGATTTCTTTGTACGCCAAATTTATGTCGATAATATTATATTTGGTTCTACTAACCAAGATTTTTGTGAAGAATTTGGTGAAATGATGTCGAGGGAATTTGAGATGTCAATGATAGGTGAACTAAGCTATTTCCTTGGACTTCAAATCAAGCAACTCAAAGATAGGATCTTCATAAGCCAAACAAAGTATGTCAAAGACCTTTTCAAGAAGTTTGGCATGGAAGATACAAAACCATCAAGACACCAATGGCAACAAATGGGCATCTAGACTTCGACAAAGGAGGTAAGTCGGTAGATACAAAACTTTATAAATCTATGATTGGTAGTTTGCTTTATCTTACCGCATCTAGGCCCGATATCATGTTTAGTGTATGCATGTGTGCTCGCTTTCAAGCTTCTCCAAAGGAGTGTCATTTAAAAGCCATAAAAATAATTTTGAGATATTTAAAACATTCCTATAACATAGGGCTTTAGTATCCTAAAGGTGCTAAATTTGAATTAATTGGATATTCGGATTCCGATTATGCGGGTTGTAAAGTGGATAGAAAAAGCACCTCGGGAAGTTGTCAAGTTTTAGGAAGATCTTTAGTGTCTTGGTCCTCTAAGAAACAAAATTCCGTAGCACTTTCAACCGCCGAAGCTGAATATATTTCCGCCGGAAGTTGTTGTGCTCAATTGCTATGGATGAGACAAACTTTGATGGATTGTGGAATTAATTTTGATAAAGTGGCTCTTTTGTGTGACAATGATAGTGCGGTCAAAATATCCAATAATCCAGTCCAACATTCAAGAACCAAGCATATAAATATACGCCACTATTTCTTGAGGGACCATGTTAGCAAAGGAGATATTTGCATTAGCCACATCCAGACCGAATACCAATTAGCGGATATATTCACCAAGCCTTTAGATGAAAGCCGCTTTTGCAAATTAAGTAATGAATTAATGTCATAGATTATTCCAACATTGCATAAATTTATGACACATTTAAATGTATGCTCACTTGAAGTAGCTTGAGAGTCTTTGTGCAAAAGATTTTATGCAAAACAATTTTGATTTTAATCAAATGCAAAAAATTATTTGAAGCTATTATTTTGGTATATTTAATGCATAATGATCCTTAATGATTTTAGTTGAGTGCAAAAACTAGGGATCATTTGCATCTACTCTCATTCCAATCCATTCCCTTCAAGTTCCAGAAAAATCGGAACAATCGCTGTTTCCCTGCGGTACTTTTGTTGACTGGAACTACCGGCTGTGTAAGCGGTACTTCCGCTAAGCGGAACTACCGGCCATCATGGCGGTACTACCGCATCTGACTTGAGTGGAAAAACCGCCCGAACCTAAGGCTTACTTGCAAGTCCCCCTCTCTCTCTGCGGTTATTCTGCACCATACTCCACCCGTGCCTGTACAAGCCGCCTTCAACCTCTTTCTCTCTCCTTCTCAAAATCCCACCAAAAACCGTCCCCTAGATCCGCATATCTAGTGGGTTTTTCTTCAAATCTTCGAGGTCTCTCATTTGCAAAGGGTTCAACTCCTCCGATCCTCAAGGTATTTCGGATCAAATCCCTCTCTTTGATCTCCTTTTGAACCCTAGGTCAATTTTCTAGATTTGAACAAATGTAGATGATTTTGCGCAATTAATCTAGGACAAATGAATTATTTTGGTGTTTAATGGTGTTTTCACACCTATTCCATAGATTCAATCCAAGAAAACACCAAAATCGCACGCACATTGCTTAGCCCTAGAATCAATCAGGGGGAGCGGAACTACCGCTCGACAAGTGCGGTACTACTACAGTGCGGTACTACCGGCCCCTGAATAGCCGTTCCTCCTTGTTCTTAGATGCCTAGGACAAGGAATGTGGGCCGGAGGATGTACTCATCTGCCACTTTTGGAGATTCCTCCGGTGCTCCTGCCCTTCCATCTACGGTTCCATCAGAGGCAGCTCAGAAGGCTGCACAAGATAAGGGAAAGGGACCAGCTTTTGAGTCAGACTCAGAGACAGAGTCTGAGCAGGCAGTGAGCTCACCCATGGAGGAGTCCGAGGAGGACTTGGCAGATAGGAAGGACCCTCAGATAGACCTGAGGAAACTTACAGCTGACGAATATGCTAGACTTAGGAACAAAAACCGGTTTGAGCTCCCCTCCAACTCCATAATCCAAAATTCCACACCAAGGTCCAGGAGCAGATATTTGAGCAGCTGTATGGGAAGAACATGCTCTTTACAGATCATAAGTATGTCGACTGAGATCACCTTGACTCAATCGACAAATATGATGGGACTTACAGATTGTTTTAACGAGAAGGTCTGCATCAGCTTGTGGCACTAAAAACTGATTATAATGAGGAGATCATAAGACAGTTTTATGCCATAGTTCACATCACTCCTGACTTCCAGCAGCTCACTTGGATGACTGTTTGCCAGAAGCTGGAAACAAATAAACTTGATTTTGAGCTTGCTTTGAGGGCAGAATTGAGTGCATATGAGAAGGTATATGACAAGCAAGCTCTTGACCTTCCCGACATTTCAGTCTACTATGATGCTGCATAGAGGTTTATACCAGGCAAGTTAGTTGGACTGCTTCCCATTCCTAGCCTGGTAAACAGGATAATTAACCACACTATCTTCCCTAAGAGTGGGAATTTCGATGCCATTAGAGGTCATGCCTGGAAACGCATTGATTATATCATGAAGGGTCAAAAGTTTGATGTAGTGGATGTGATAATCAGGGAGATAGCTTCCTCCAAAAATGACAGAATCAAGCGCATCAACTACACTCCATATATTATGGCATTGATCAATAGGAAGTATGAGTTCTGAGGTGGCTTAGGAGGGGTTCACAAACCTTACAAATTCAGGCCAGAACCTCCTATTCCCACATCTGTTCGAGCTCAGTGCCTAGATCCAGCAGCAGCAGGTTCCTCAGCAGCAGCAGCAGCCGGAGCAGCGCCATCAGCACAGCCCAAGGAGGCAGGCCAGCCCTCGCTTTCTCAGATTTACTCAGCCATCCTTCAGCTACGTGACTCCCAAGCTGAGGGCTTCACCTCCCTGACCTCCAGGATGGATTCTTTGGATGGGAGGATGACTTCACTAGATGGCCGTGTTGCAGCCATTAAGCAGTCCCTTTCCTAGTCCCCGTCACCTCTGCGCTACACTCACCGACGCCGCCGTGATCCTTCTCCTCCAAGACCTTAGGAGTAGCTCTTTTTGGTACTTGATGCCAAAGGGGGAGAAGAGTGGAGAAGGTGGAGAAGATGGGCTAGTTGGGGCTAGGATGGGTCTGTTGGGCTATATTTATTTATGTAATGAACTTTGTTTTCTTTTGGATGCTTGTTTACTTTTGGATGCTTATGGATGATTATTGGATGTAATGACTTTATCACTTATGTTCATTTATTTCCATGATATGATATTTTTATGTTATGTGCATCTTGTCTCATATGTGATGTTTTTATCCTCTTTATATAACATGCACATGTTTAGGGGGAGCTTCTCCTCACTAGGACCTTAAAAAGGAGATAATTCATCATATGCTAAAACAAAAGTTTATTGCAATAATTACTCTCTTTTAAAGTCACAATAGAATATACAACTAGTTGTCAAACAAGTTGTATATTCAAAACATTATTTCTCACAAAAAACGTGTGTTGTCATCAATTACCAAAAAGGGGAGATTGAAAGTATCTAGGCCCCTAAAAATGGTTTTAGTAATTAATGAATTTATGTGAATATGGGACTAACATGTTTAATGAGTGTTTAAAGGAGTAGTCCATAAGTGATAAACAAGATGCAGGCTATGGATCAATGTGAAGACCAAAGATGGCTCAAGACAAAGGTATACATAGAATAGGATCCCTTTTATTTTTACCAGTCTTAGGAGAAAAGGTGGAAGACCAGATTATAGGGTAAATAATCGTATCATAAAGAAGGATCATGACAAGTAGCTTGATAGCAAAATTTATGTGCCAATTGGATCAAACTAGGAGCATGCATTCATTAAAAATCTGTTTTAAAAAGCCAATCTGTGCTCTGTCTGGAAGAGCGGTAGTACTGCCGATTTCAACGTCGGAACTACCGCAGAGCAGAAGTTCTGCAGGCAAAATTGGTACTACCGGCGACCAGAAGCTCCAAAATTTGAGCGGAGCCTTTTTTCCAGAGAGCACCCTCCGAGTGACATTTGAGATTTCGCGGGATCGGAAGTACCGACGATTTCAACGCTGGAACTACCGTTGGGTGCGGTAGTTCCGCAGTTTAGAGCGGTACTTCCGGAGCCCGAAAGTTCCGAAGGTAGAGCGGAGTGTTTTTTCTAGAGAGCACCAAGTTTGGGGAGTTTTGGGGTTCGGCCCAAGTGGTAGTACCGCGCCGACTTTGCAGAACTACCGCAGAGCGGTAGTACCGGATTTTTTAACGGTGGTAGTACCGCACCGACTTTCCAACGGTCACTGCAGAGCCTCTGACATAGCCGTTCTGCCGCGCCAGAAGGGGAGCGGAACTATCGGCCTCAGGCCGGCGGTAGTTCCGCTCGCCCTGAATTTTCAGGAATTTTTTCGAAACGGCTAGTTTTGGTTGGTGAGTGTCACATCCCAAAAATTCGCTTTCTGAAAATTTTAATTTTAAATTAATTATTTTAACGTATTCGGATTTTATTTGGATTTATCTGGATTTATTCGGATTTATTCGGAGTTTATTTAAAATTTTAAAAACAAGAAAATGCATTAAAATATTTTATTAAAGCTAAAAAGAATTTATTTTATTTTTTTCTAGCCTTCCCTAAAATTTTAATTAATTTTAGAGAATTTTCTGGAATTTAAAATCAATTTTCAAAGTTAAAGAGAATTTTATAAAGTTATAAAATATAAATCTGAAATTAAAAATATTTTTTTAATAAGTCTAAAATGCTTCCAGGAATATTCTATGATTTTTCTGGAATTTTTAGGCATTAAATATTAATTTTCCAAGCTTTTATAAAGTTTCTAGTAATTTCTGAAATTTATTCCGAAAATAAAAATCCAATTATCCCTAGCCCGCCACGTGACGCTCTCAGATTAAATCAACCTCTCTCCACGTTTTAATCCTAGCCATCCACCACAACTTACCCCTTCATAAAATCCAAAGCCTCTCATACACCCACTTGCCACGTGTCACGAATCTAACGGCCCATACCCCTTCACCATTTCACCCTCTCTATGACACATGGGGCCCCCTTGTCATATCCTTCTTCTACCTTCCTTTCTTCCTCCTCCCACCCTCTCTCTCCACCTTCATTAACCCGAAAATGGAGCTTGGATTGCGGCCGTTTTACTCGCTTTAATTCCCGAATAAAACATGGTAACGGATCCTCTATCAATTCCCTCCTCTCCCCCGGCCATTTCCCCTCAAATTACGCCCCTAAATCGCGGGGGCAATAACTCCGGCGAACTTCCAAAAAAATGGCCGGCCTTCCTCCTCCACTTGCCTATAAATACCGCCTCCCCTCCCCTCCCTCACCCCGCCTCCCACCGCCCTCCTCCTCCTCTTCTCGGCCGGCCACCCAAAAACCCACCGCCGGCCACCCAAAAACCCGCCGCCGCCTCTCACCGCCGCCGCCTCCTAGCGCCGCCGCCGGCCGCCCACACCCCGTCGCCGCCGCCGGTAAGCGCCGGCGCCTCCTCTCACCCGCCGCCGCCGTTCGCCGCCCTCCCGCCGGCCGCCGGCCACCGGCAAGGCCGCCGGCCGGCCATCTCCCGTGCGGCCATGGTGCGCCCGCGTGGCGGGTTGTGCCCGCGTGGCCGGCCATGTGGCCGCCACCCCGCGCCCGCGTGGCGCCATGTGGCCGGTGCGCCACGTAGGCAAGGCCCATGGTCCATGGATCCGGTCCACGGTAGACCGGACCCACCCGTCATTCAAATATCTTTCCCGCTCAAGAAATTCGAAATTTGCTGACGTCATAATTGGCATTTTCCAATACAAAAATAATTCCCGAAATCAGCTTTTTCCTTTTTCCCTCCTATTTAATCTTTCGGAAGCCATAACTTTCTCGTTTTAACTCCGTTTGAGCCCATTCAAATTTCTAAATTCATCAAAAATTCCAAACTATCCATTTCTTTCATCCTTTAAAATATTTGAAATTTAAAAATTTAAATTTCAAATTCCAATGCCTAGTTTAATTTCAAAGCCTCAGTTCCATTCTAAATTTTCCGTGCACTTTCAAAATTTAAATTCAAATCTTCCAAAATCTCCATAAAATCCATTCTATTTTCCTTGGTCCAAATATTGTCTCAGTAATTTCTTTTTCCAACCGATCTTCCAGATATTCGTTCTCCCTCGTGCGAACTCCGAATCCGTTGATTCTTTCTCCTAAATTCATCTAAAATCATAACCTATCCAAATATGGCCTCTATTTGAATTTTGGATTTTATTTGTATTTATTTGCTTCGTTTGCTTCGTTTTTTTCCCGCGTAGATTCCAACGTTGTCGAAGACCTCTCCGCTCCCCAGCAGGAAGACCCTGAGAGCGTACAAGAAGGCAAGTCTCCTTTGATCATCTTGAACCTATGATTTTGAAATGTTTTAATTATTTTAAATGTTATGCATTGCTATTTACATAAAATGATAATTCAAATCTTAAGGTAGTAGTTAATCCAACCTTGTTATGCCCTCCATTGGAATTGATTGTCATGTACCCTTGTCACCCTAGAACTTCCTTTGTCTCATTAATGAGATTATTATTTATTCTTTGACAATGATAGTATGGTAGTATAATGCTTAGTCATGCTAAATATATACCCTTGGAACTTTGAAAATGGGAAATTATGATTTATTGTTGAAACCCTTGTGTTTACAAAGTTAGTGGTGATTGGAGTTACCACTGTTTCCTTTAAAATAAAATAAAAATGTGAAAGATGGTTTAGATTAGGGTGGATGGTTGGTTTGGCTTGGTGCAGCTAGCACGAGATCTTGTTAAGTGTATGTTCCACCCTAGTCAATTAAGGACCGACGCTTGTGTTTGTCCAGACTGAGCATTAACCGTACAACCACAAGTCTATATGGGTACGACCTAGCCGAATAACTTATGATAGTCTAGTTTAGGTGCCACCAGTGGAAAGTGGGTACCAGGGTTGGACTGGTTATTCACAGTGAGGGACAGGGATTTACTGTACTCATATGGCGCAAGAGGGGGCTTCGGTTCGGGCAGTTAGCCTACCTGCGGTGAAACCTCAGCGGGTGGTATCTAGCTAGATTAGAGTAAGGTAAAAGCTTTGTGATATTTTATCTGGGTCTCATGCCAAAGGAAGCGTGTTGACTTTTAGGATAATTTATCTCTTGTGGGTAAAGTTGTACAACCTCTGCAGAGTGTAAAACTATTCGAATAGCCGTGCCCACGGTCAAGGGCGGGCAAGGAATGCATTCACATGGTAGATTTCTGGTTTTGGTTTTAAAATCAAAAGTTTTGTATTCCGAGAGTGGAGGGAACTCTCGGAAGGGTATCCTGGCAGTTGGAGCCAGAGAGGGTGGATGGAACCCGCAGTTTTAATCTTGACCAATTGTAATTGGTTGGCTAGTGTTGGTAGATGGAACCTTCACTAGAGAATTAATGATAGTTTCTGCTAAAACATTTACTTTATTAACTTGATGCCTTCGAAAATAATTAGTAGTAACTGAATTTTAAAATGTTGCTTTGTGCAAAAGAACCATATAGCCTTCCTTTGTTAAGCCTTGCATCTATGCATTTTTCCCAAGACTTGCGGAGTACTTTATGTACTCACATGCTGCACTCAAAAATAATCCCCAGAGGAATATGAAGCTCAAGAAGGTGATTACGACTACTTCGCGTGTGGATTTGATGAAGGATTCCCGGAGTACTAGGTCGCGCTTCCCCAGTCAATTGCCTGTGGCGTATTGATGGGTCTTCGCCGGATTTGTCTTCTGCTTCCGCTGTGTTTCGTGTGTGCGAGGTCTTGAAACCTCATTTGTAATAATGAGACCATTCGGTCAGTACTCTTAATTATTGTAATAAAGCGTTGTTGGTTATGTAATCATTTCTGTTTGACTGTGTGCACTAGCTTTGATCTGGGACTAGTGCTGTAATACACAGAGGGTCCGGGTTCGGAAATCCGGGGTCCCGACTGAGATGGTATCAGAGCCAATTTGACTGTAGGACGTGACCTAGTTAGAATGGTCATTAAAAGAAGAGCTTCAAAATTTATTTTATGAAGTAAAAATTTAATAATGTGCTATCCTTGTCTTTTCCTGTCTTTCTATCCTTACCTTCGTCATGGCATTCTCTCTTATCTATCTGCTTATTTCCTTTTTGGAATGGTAATTGTACCCCTTCCCTTTGTAATTTCTATAGATAGCTCAGTAAGGTTGCGTCTAAGAAGCACTTGGAAAAGCTCGTCATCATGAAGGAGCGAGGACTAGTTCTTTAGTTGTAGTACCCAAGTAAAGTCTTACGATTTTAGAACGCTTATATATTACTTGCTTGTGTGTTAGGTGGACTGTACCAAGTCTTTGTATACTTGTAGTACAGCCATCCTTAAAAACTATTTTGATTTCAAGTTAAGTTTCTTCTAAGTTGTTGCTTGTTTCTTTCTGTGTGTTGGTTCGGGATGTTGTTTAGTTTCCCCTAATCTCTTACCTATGCTAGTTCCCTCTTATCTTTTGCTGTCCCCGGATCACTTCAGATGGTGAACACAAGGAGTAACCCTGGCAGCAGCCGTGATGCCAATGCCCAGCAAGACAACAACATTCCACCACCTCCAGCTCAAGCCCCCAACTTGGAACAGATGATGGCCATGCAGTTGCAACTACTCCAAGCCCTTGCCCAGAATCAAGTGCAACAAGCCCCGCAGGCACCCAACCAAGCTTCTCAGTCTAAGTTGGGAGAATTTATGAGGACAAGGCCTCCTACTTTTGCTGGATCTGTAGACCCCATGGAGGAAGACGATTGGATCAAGGATGTGGAAAGGAAGTTGGTCCTAGCTCAGTGCAGCGGCAATGAAAAAGTGTTGTATGCAGCCCACCAACTCAAAGGAATCGCTGCTAACTGGTGGGAAAATTTCCGCGCCGCCCATCAAAACGCGCAAGCTATCACATGGGATGAATTTGTTGAGGCTTTCCGCACTGCGCATATTCCTACGGGAATCATGGACATGAAGAAAAGAGAATTCTACCAACTGCAGCAGGGAAACCTCAGTGTTTCCGAATATCTGAACAAGTTCACCCAGCTGTACAGGTATGTATCTGAAGAGATCACATCGGAGGCAACGAAGATCTGGAGGTTCATGCAAGGACTCGACCCCAACCTCAAGGTGCAGTTGGTGTCCAAAGATTATCCGACATTTCAGCATATGGTGAATAAGGCCCTTGTCCAGGAAGATGCTCAATATCAATTACAGGACTCTCGTAAGAGAAAGATGGCTTGTCAGACACAGTATAATGCAAGTAGTTCAAGACCCCGAATGAATCCACCCCAGTTCAACACAGCTCCAGCAGCAACAAATGCACCAAGAACTCCAGTATCTGTGCCCCGTTCAGAGATGCAAGAACCCCACATCTTTACCGGAGTCCGTCCTCAGAAAAGCAACACCTCAGCCGCAGGAGTGCAATGTTTTCGATGTCATGAGATGGGGCATTATGCAGGCAATTGCCCACAGAAGCCTCAGGTTACCACTCCAATTCCTTTCAACTTGGGAAATACACCAGTGCGAACTCCAGTTGCAGGACAAGGACGGGAAGTATCTCTAACTGCAGGAAAGCCTCCAAGAACTGCGCAATCACAAGGAAGAGGACGAGTTAACCACATCACCACAAAAAGTGCCCCGGAGGCAGTAATCACGCAAGGTAAGCTTCAATTTGGTTCAAAGAAAGAAGCAGCTTGAGAGCACAACAAAGAAATCAAGAGTTGCGTTTTCCTCTCCTTTCTTTTTCCTAGTCCGTCCAAATCTCGGGGTCGAGATTCTTTCTAAGGGGGGTAGGTTTGTCACATCCCAAAAATTCGCTTTCTGAAAATTTTAATTTTAAATTAATTATTTTAACGTATTCGGATTTTATTTGGATTTATCTGGATTTATTCGGAGTTTATTTAAAATTTTAAAAACAAGAAAATGCATTAAAATATTTTATTAAAGCTAAAAAGAATTTATTTTATTTTTTCTAGCCTTCCCTAAAATTTTAATTAATTTTAGAGAATTTTCTGGAATTTAAAATCAATTTTCAAAGTTAAAGAGAATTTTATAAAGTTATAAAATATAAATCTGAAATTAAAAATATTTTTTTAATAAGTCTAAAATGCTTCCAGGAATATTCTATGATTTTTCTGGAATTTTTAGGCATTAAATATTAATTTTCCAAGCTTTTATAAAGTTTCTAGTAATTTCTGAAATTTATTCCAAAAATAAAAATCCAATTATCCCTAGCCCGCCACGTGTCGCTCTCAGATTAAATCAACCTCTCTCCACGTTTTAATCCTAGCCATCCACCACAACTTACCCCTTCATAAAATCCAAAGCCTCTCATACACCCACTTGCCACGTGTCACGAATCTAACGGCCCATACCCCTTCACCATTTCACCCTCTCTATGACACATGGGGCCCCCTTGTCATATCCTTCTTCTACCTTCCTTTCTTCCTCCTCCCACCCTCTCTCTCCACCTTCATTAACCCGAAAATAGAGCTTGGATTGCGGCCGTTTTACTCGCTTTAATTCCCGAATAAAACATGGTAACGGATCCTCTATCAATTCCCTCCTCTCCCCCGGCCATTTCCCCTCAAATTACGCCCCTAAATCGCGGGGGCAATAACTCCGGCGAACTTCCAAAAAAATGGCCGGCCTTCCTTCTCCACTTGCCTATAAATACCGCCTCCCCTCCCCTCCCTCACCCCGCCTCCCACCGCCCTCCTCCTCCTCTTCTCGGCCGGCCACCCAAAAACCCACCGCCGGCCACCCAAAAACCCGCCACCGCCTCTCACCGCCGCCGCCTCCTAGCGCCGCCGCCGGCCGCCCACACCCCGTCGCCGCCGCCGGTAAGCGCCGGCGCCTCCTCTCACCCGCCGCCGCCGTTCGCCGCCCTCCCGCCGGCCGCCGGCCACCGGCAAGGCCGCCGGCCGGCCATCTCCCGTGCGGCCATGGTGCGCCCGCGTGGCGGGTTGTGCCCGCGTGGCCGGCCATGTGGCCGCCACCCCGCGCCCGCGTGGCGCCATGTGGCCGGTGCGCCACGTAGGCAAGGCCCATGGTCCGTGGATCCGGTCCACGGTAGACCGGACCCACCCGTCATTCAAATATCTTTCCCGCTCAAGAAATTCGAAATTTGCTGACGTCATAATTGGCATTTTCCAATACAAAAATAATTCCCGAAATCAGCTTTTTCCTTTTTCCCTCCTATTTAATCTTTCGGAAGCCATAACTTTCTCGTTTTAACTCCGTTTGAGCCCATTCAAATTTCTAAATTCATCAAAAATTCCAAACTATCCATTTCTTTCATCCTTTCAAATATTTGAAATTTAAAAATTTAAATTTCAAATTCCAATGCCTAGTTTAATTTCAAAGCCTCAGTTCCATTCTAAATTTTCCGTGCACTTTCAAAATTTAAATTCAAATCTTCCAAAATCTCCATAAAATCCATTCTATTTTCCTTGGTCCAAATATTGTCTCAGTAATTTCTTTTTCCAACCGATCTTCCAGATATTCGTTCTCCCTCGTGCGAACTCCGAATCCGTTGATTCTTTCTCCTAAATTCATCTAAAATCATAACCTATCCAAATATGGCCTCTATTTGAATTTTGGATTTTATTTGAATTTTATTTGTATTTATTTGCTTCGTTTGCTTCGTTTTTTTCCCGCGTAGATTCCAACGTTGTCGAAGACCTCTCCGCTCCGCAGCAGGAAGACCCTGAGAGCGTACAAGAAGGCAAGTCTCCTTTGATCATCTTGAACCTATGATTTTGAAATGTTTTAATTATTTTAAATGTTATGCATTGCTATTTACATAAAATGATAATTCAAATCTTAAGGTAGTAGTTAATCCAACCTTGTTATGCCCTCCATTGGAATTGATTGTCATGTACCCTTGTCACCCTAGAACTTCCTTTGTCTCATTAATGAGATTATTATTTATTCTTTGACAATGATAGTATGGTAGTATAATGCTTAGTCATGCTAAATATATACCCTTGGAACTTTGAAAATGGGAAATTATGATTTATTGTTGAAACCCTTGTGTTTACAAAGTTAGTGGTGATTGGAGTTACCACTGTTTCCTTTAAAATAAAATAAAAATGTGAAAGATGGTTTAGATTAGGGTGGATGGTTGGTTTGGCTTGGTGCAGCTAGCACGAGATCTTGTTAAGTGTATGTTCCACCCTAGTCAATTAAGGACCGACGCTTGTGTTTGTCCAGACTGAGCATTAACCGTACAACCACAAGTCTATATGGGTACGACCTAGCCGAATAACTTATGATAGTCTAGTTTAGGTGCCACCAGTGGAAAGTGGGTACCAGGGTTGGACTGGTTATTCACAGTGAGGGACAGGGATTTACTGTACTCATATGGCGCAAGAGGGGGCTTCGGTTCGGGCAGTTAGCCTACCTGCGGTGAAACCTCAGCGGGTGGTATCTAGCTAGATTAGAGTAAGGTAAAAGCTTTGTGATATTTTATCTGGGTCTCATGCCAAAGGAAGCGTGTTGACTTTTAGGATAATTTATCTCTTGTGGGTAAAGTTGTACAACCTCTGCAGAGTGTAAAACTATTCGAATAGCCGTGCCCACGGTCAAGGGCGGGCAAGGAATGCATTCACATGGTAGATTTCTGGTTTTGGTTTTAAAATCAAAAGTTTTGTATTCCGAGAGTGGAGGGAACTCTCGGAAGGGTATCCTGGCAGTTGGAGCCAGAGAGGGTGGATGGAACCCGCAGTTTTAATCTTGACCAATTGTAATTGGTTGGCTAGTGTTGGTAGATGGAACCTTCACTAGAGAATTAATGATAGTTTCTGCTAAAACATTTACTTTATTAACTTGATGCCTTCGAAAATAATTAGTAGTAACTGAATTTTAAAATGTTGCTTTGTGCAAAAGAACCATATAGCCTTCCTTTGTTAAGCCTTGCATCTATGCATTTTTCCCAAGACTTGCGGAGTACTTTATGTACTCACATGCTGCACTCAAAAATAATCCCCAGAGGAATATGAAGCTCAAGAAGGTGATTACGACTACTTCGCGTGTGGATTTGATGAAGGATTCCCGGAGTACTAGGTCGCGCTTCCCCAGTCAATTGCCTGTGGCGTATTGATGGGTCTTCGCCGGATTTGTCTTCTGCTTCCGCTGTGTTTCGTGTGTGCGAGGTCTTGAAACCTCATTTGTAATAATGAGACCATTCGGTCAGTACTCTTAATTATTGTAATAAAGCGTTGTTGGTTATGTAATCATTTCTGTTTGACTGTGTGCACTAGCTTTGATCTGGGACTAGTGCTGTAATACACAGAGGGTCCGGGTTCGGAAATCCGGGGTCCCGACAGTGAGAGGTATAAATCCCCGTACCACTGCTCAAGGACATATAGAACATTTCTTGAGCATAGAGCATTCACTCCACACCTCTATTTCACTTTGAGCATTAAATTTGAGGTGGTTGAGCAAAAAGTGCATTGAATTCATTAGTTGATCCTTTGGCACTCATTTGCAAATCAAGTGAAACTCTGGTTTATTACTCTTGGTGCTTGCTGGCACTTGGACGATTGGGCGGAGGATTGATCTTTGATCTTCTCAAAGGAGCTTGTGAGAAGACCCGGTATTCTTGTGAATGTCGGAGCTCGCCTACCCGGAGCGGGGAAGAACTACCTCTAGTGATCGAGGTGTTTCGGCTTAATTCGTGGAGCCGGTCCGATTTGTTCGGGCTAACCTCAACGTGGATTAGGGAAACCGGCAAGTTTCCGAGCACCACGGTAAAACATCGGTTGTGTACTTCTCTCTCTTATTTTCTTCTAGCTCTTTTTGTTAGCATTAGTGTGATTATTTGCTTGATATAGAGCTAGTGATATTTCTATTTTGACTAAAATTGTGTAGGCTTATTGCTTTACATTCTTGCTTGGCTAAGACTGTAGAAAATTATTTAGGAGAAAAGAAAAATTTAAAAACCTCCTATTCACCCCCTCTAGTCGGTATCCTTAATCCTACAGGGGATGCGGCACTGCACTATTGTTCCACAGTGTGATGCTGTGGAGCAGCAGCGCCGGGCGGCACGGGTAGTTGGCGGATCAACACATAGCGCGAGCACGTGGGCGGCGGGGCGTAGAGGCGTGTAGGGGTTTGGCGCGGGCGACGGAGGTGGGTCAGCCTGGTGTGGGCAGCTGGGCAGCGCATGGCACATCGAGGGCGCCAAGGTTGGGTCAGCCTGGCGCGATCAAGGGGAGAAAAGGAGAGGAGAAAGAAAGAGAGAAAGAGGGGTCTGGTGGCAATTAAAGAGAGAGGAGAGAAAGGAAGAGAGGGAAGGAGAAATGATAGCAAATTTTTGGAATTTGGATTCTTGCTGAATTTCCAAATTCAATATTTGGATTAGATTTTGAATTTGAAGTCTTGGTTCAATTATTTGGACGTAAAATTTAATAACCCTTTACTTTTTATTAATTTAATTTCAAAAAACAACTCTCGATTTGAATTTACATTTCAAATTTTTCTCAAATAAATTTCTAAATATTTTGGCTCTTGATCCAGTTTTTTATTTTTATTTAAATTATTTAGCACAAATCCAAATTAAGAAACTCGAACGAATGTAGAAAATTTAAAATAATACTGGAAATTGACAAAAGATTTTGAATTTTCTCAATTACACTATTCCCATATTTGGGATGTTACATGGGTTGATGCGACGTAGCGCACGGGGGAAAGAGTGAGAGGGAGAGGGGGAGGGGTCCGGGCACACGTAGGCGGCACACTAGGCAGCTCAGCTCAGCGCGTGTTAGGGGGGCAAAGTGTTGCAATAGAAAGAGTACAAGTGTATGTGATGAACTGTTGATCCATTCATTAGTCAAGAATCTGTACATGTTGATACATATATATATATATATAGATGATCATGGGGTGGCTTGAATAGATGTCTGTCTGGAAAGACATCTGTACATGGAGGCACCTATACATTTGGGCACTTTTACTTTTTGCATGTAACACTCCCCCTTGACAAATGTATCTTCATATGATCATCTTGATTCATCATCTTGGAAAAACTTCTCCAAAACCCTGTAGGGAAAAATATGAGGAGAACCTATAAAGTAGATATGCCATGAAAAACTCCTTTAAAACCCAATGGAAAATTTAAGGAGAAAATTTGATATGGCATATATATGATTATATCTCCTTAAAAACCCCTGTGGGGAAAATAGAGATATAATATATTTATGATTACGTTGTCATATTGCCTCATTAAAAACCTTAATGAGAAACCTTAGAGGAAAAACTCATAAAGGGAAAAGAGTACAATATTTATATTGAACGGGTTAAATCTTAGGAGATTTCTCCCCCTGATATCTGCAAATCACGTAGTCTTCGCATACCAATTCCATGAACACATTTTTGGAATGTGGAAATTGGTAATGACTTGGTGAATAACTCCGCGAGATTATCACAAGATTTAGTTTGCAGAATATTTATTTCCCCACTCTCTTGCAATTCATGTGGGTAAAATAATTTAGGTGCAATATGTTTTGTGATATTGCTCTTTATGTAACCCGTTTGCATTTGGACAACGCAAGCAGCATTATCTTCGTAGATAATGGTAGATGATGCGATAGCACCTATACTACATGTATGTGGTTAATCATTCTGCGAAGCCATACACATTCACGTGATACTTCATATAATGCAATTATTTCAGAATGATTAGTGGATGTAGCCACTAGAGTCTGTTTCGAAGACTTCCAAGATATGGCTGTTCCACCATGTAAAAATACAAAGCCTGTTTGAGATCTGGTATTATGGGGATCTGATAAATAGCCAGCATCAGTATATCCTATTAAATCCACATTTTTATTCTTCTGGAAGAATAGACCGAGATCTTTAGTGCCTTGAAGATATCTAAGGATATTCTTCACTCCTACCCAATGTCTTTTGGTTGGAGTAGCGCTATATCTAGCAAGTAGATTTACCGCAAATGCAATATCCGGCCGGGTGCAATTTGCAAGGTACATAAGCGCTCCGATGGCACTGAGATAGGGAACCTCGGGTCCCAATAGCTCTTCATTATCATCTTGGGGTCTAAATGGATCTTTGTCCCTGTCGAGAGTTCGAACAACCATAGGGGTTTTCGATGGATATGCTTTGTCCATATTGAATTTCTCCAATATTTTCTGGACATAGGCTGATTGATGCACTAGGGTGCCTGTATGAAGGTGCTCAAGTTGTATACCTAAGAAAAATTTGGTTTTACCCAAATCCTTCATTTCAAATTCCGTCATAAGATGATTACGTGCTTCATCTATATCCCGTGTGTTACCAATGATATTTAGATCATCAACATACACAGATATAATGCAAAATCCTGTCGAGGATCTTTTAATGAACACGCATGGGCAATCATCATTGTTGGAGTATCCCTTTTTGGTTAGGAACTCACTTAGTCGGTTGTACCACATTCTACCCGACTATTTCAAGCCGTATAAAGACTTGTTCAATTTTACATAATACATATTGCGATTTGCGTTCGGATTCGGAATTGAAATTCCATCGGGAACTTTTATGTATATGTCCGAATCAAGTGACCCATAAAGATATGCCGTCACTACATCCATCAACTGAAAAGATAGATGATTTTTAACTGCCAATGAGATTAAGTATCGGAATGTTATTCCACTCATTACTGGAGAATAAGTTTCATTGAAATCAATGCCGGGTCTCTGCGTGAACCCTTGTGCTACAAGCCTTGCTTTGTATCTCACCACCTCATTGTTTTCATTCCGTTTGCAGACGAAAACCCATTTGAAACCGACAGGGAATACTTTGGGAGGTGTATGTATCACTTTGGTGAATACATTTTCTTTTCTTGAGCGAGGCTAACTCCTCTTGAATTGCATCCTTCCATTGAATCCAGTCCGAGTGCTGTTTGCACTCTGCCATGGTCTTGGGATCTGGATCATTTTGAAGGTTGTTTGCAATTGTTGTGGAGAAATAAATGTCGACAATTGTAGTCTTACGATCGTATGATTCTCCAGAATCAGTATAGTTTGTGGAAATTTCTTGGACCCTTGATGACTCAATGTTATTTCCCAAAACATTTGAGTCGGGGTATTCCGATGTCCCAGGATCAGTAATTGAGTGCACTGTTGATCTGGGTTTAAGGATCCTTTGGTGTCTATCAACTTGAGGTTGATCTGCATTTACATTCTTTTGTTTCCTTTGTCGCTTGTTAGAAGTTGTATCCGCCGTTTGTACCGTACTTCTCCCCCTCTTATTTTGAACTGGGAGTTGAGTGGTATTTTGCGGTACCTCCACTCTTTCAGGTACATTTCTGGCAGGATTATAGGATTTTGTGACACCCTTATAATCAGTAAATGCATCTGGCAGGTTATTTGCAATGTTTTGCAAATGAATGAGTTTCTAAACTTGAAGTTCAGTCTCTCTGGTACGTGGGTCTGAGGCAAGAATGCCTTGAACATTCCAATTAATTGCCTAGCATTCAGTTTGGTACTTGTTGTCTCCCCCTAATGCCGGGAAATGTTCCTCATTAAATATGCAATCAGCGTACCAGGCCGTAAACAGGTCCCCTGTTAGGGGCTCGAGGTATTTTATGATTGACGGAGATTTATACCCAACATAGATCCCAAATTTCCTGTAAGGTCCCATTGAGGTACGCTGCGGTGGTGAGATCGGTACGTATGTAGCGCAACCGAACTTTCGCATATGGGAAATATCTGGTGGATTTCCACGTAGTAATTGTAGCGGGGAAGTGCTATGATATGCAGTTGGACGCAATTGGATTAAGTCAGCAGCGTGTAAAACTGCATGACCCCAACATGATGTTGGTAAGTTGCAATTCTGTAGTAATGGTCTTGCAATGAGCTTGATTCTCTTGATAAGAGATTTTGCTAAACCATTTTGTGTATGGACATATGGAACAGAGTGTTGAACTTGTATCCCAAGAGCCATACAATCGTCATGAAAGGCATGGTATGAAAATTCAACAGCATTGTCCATTCGAATTGATTGAATTCGATATTCAAGGGTAATTCGCTCGTAATTGGATAATTTTACCAATTAACTTAGCAAATGCATGGTTTCGTGTGAATAAAAAACACACATATGACCATCTAGTAGATGCGTCAATTAAAACCATGAAGTACCTGAACTGTCCACATAATGGTTGTATAGGACCACATATATCTCCTTGAATGCGTTCAAGGAATTTAAGTGGTTCAGCTCTGATTTTAAGATAAGAGGGTCTTAAAATCAATTTTCCGGTGGCACAGGAAGTGCACACAAAATCTGAGGATTCCGGAAATTTTGTCTTGAGGTATGTATGACCAATTGAATTGCTAATAATTTTCCTCATCATTCCAATGCCTAGGTGGCCAAGGCGATCATGCCATGTTTGGAATGTGTTAATGTTTTGGAAAATTACCATGTACGCAATATGTTGAACGGATTTGATGTATGTATAGTACAATCCGGAGGGTAAAGATGGAATTTTTTTCTAGTACTTGTGTGCCATATCCGTTGTTTTTGGTTAAGAGGAGATATTCCACTTTGTTGTCATTTTGGGTTTCAATATGGAAACCATTCTGACGGATATCTCTATAACTAAGTAGGGTACGTGTTGAATCGGGATACAAGAGTGCATCCTCAATTTTCAATTGTGTACCCATAGGGTGAGTGATAGAGGCGCGACCAGAACCTACTATCGTTGCATCGCGTCCAGCGATTGTTAAAATATTTACTTTCCTCCTAGTAAGAGTTAGGAAATATTTTGTGTCCCTAAGTATAGAGTTTGTGGTACCACTATCCACAAGGCATAATTCCTCCTCCATTGGATCGACTCCAAAAATGTATATATACAAAAGAAGAATTTAATGAAATTCTTATAGTATATATAGAATACATACAAACTTTATTTTACAATACCGAATATGTTCGATATATGATTGTAGCATAGAAGCTTACAATATAGATGACAACATTATTTATATTGCAACACTATAGTACTTATTAGCTATGGAACGAGGAGTCTAACTGAGATCTCCAAACATGTCTTGAGAATGAAATTCTTCAAGTGTGTCATCGGTGCACATGAGATCATCCTTCTTTGTAGAAGCACATATGTCTTTGAGTTCTTGAAGAAACTATTGAGAGCATCCGGCTTCATCATTGTTGGATGTGAGATTGAAGTGTGCTTCAAATCTCTTCTCTTGAGCATTCTTGCCGTGAGCCAAAAACTGGAGGTAGAGTTCACAAGATGCTTCGGGGTGCGGTATTTCTTGGTAGGATGGTTGTAGCAACCACATTGTTGACAAATTTCAGTTTTGTCAACTCTCTTACCAAAATTGCCTTACCTTTCTTGAATCCACTTGGTTTTTGCTTCATGTTGCGCTTGTGTTTACCTTTAAAGTTCTTGGAGTGGTCTTTTGAACCACGGAACTTATTGTTATTTTGATTAGCATGTACTTCAGGAAGTGGAGCAGCCCCAATGGGATGTTGCTGATGGTTCTTTAAAAGAAGTTCAGCATGCTTTTCTGCCTGAAGTATAGTATGCATAAGATCAAAATAAGTTTGGTAATTCGCAGCACGCCATTGCTGCTGTAGGACCCTGTCAGATGGGAGCATAGTCGAGAGAGTCTTCTCTATTTTGTCCGCATCCGTTGGTTCCTTGTCACAAAACCGCAATTTGGAGCAAATTGTATGAAGGGCATGGTTATATTCTCCAATAGATTTGAAATCTGGGAGTCTAAGATGTGCCCATTCATGATTAGCCTCAGGTAATATAACAACTTTCTGTTGTTCATATCTATTTTTGAGGGCTAACTATAATGTGAGTGGATTTTCCTGATACAGATACTCCGCCTTTAAATCGGGATGGATGTGATTCCGTATTATGCTCAAAACGGAATATATCACAATATCTGGAGGAATTTGATCAGCTGGAGGATCAAATATCACCCTTTGCAACCCGCTGTGGTGAGGTTGATTTTTATGTCCATAGCCCATGTAGGGTAGTTGGCACCATCGAGAGCAAGAGGCTCAAAATCTTTGGTAGCCATTTAAAACCTTCATGAAAAGTACACCATAAATGATTAATTTACATGAGGTAAATTAATGTGTATGGTAATGTTGTAATAAAATGCAAAATATGTGGAAAACAATATGAGTATTGTAATCCAAATGAATATATACCCAAATTAAATATAACATATGGTTATATTTATAATACCGTTAATCACAATGTTGGTGGTAAACACCAATTTATTGTATGGCATAGCGTACAAATAAATGTAGCAAAGTGCCATAAATTGTGATTTTTGGTATTTATTGTAGGTATGTGTTTATAATATTTTGCAAAAAATTCCAAATTATGAAGTTTCACTTGTGTGTAAATGCGTCGTGTCGCTCGATTTGGAGAGAAACGTGACTGATAACGTGTTGCAATAGAAAGAGTACAAGTGTATGTGATGAACTGTTGATCCATTCATTAGTCAAGAATCTGTACATGTTGATACATATATATAGATGATCATGGGGTGGCTTGAATAGCTGTCTGTCTGGAAAGACATCTGTACATGAAGGCACCTATACATTTGGGCACCTTTTACTTTTTGCATGTAACACAAAGGACGTGCGCTTGACGGGGAGGGGTTGGGCGAGTGTGGCTCTTGGATTACCTTTTTACCTTTTACCTCCTAGGATTACCTTGGGCTCTTGGAGGAGCCTCCTGTTAGTAAAGATAAAAGATTGCACGCCTACAAACGAGTAGCACTCGGATTCTTGGACGAGCACTATATATATAGAGAGACACACACATACATACACACACATATAGGACGTTGAAATGGGACACCAGGGTGTCCGGGCACCAAGCCTTCCTGTCTTTAGATTGCTTTTAGATGCGTGCAAGTGCAATGATATATAATATCAGGATGAAAAGTCTTAATTATAAATGAAAATTCTAAATCATGGAGCCTTATACTATATATATATATACCGTTTTGCTTTTTTCAATTCCTAGCTATTTTTTCTTTTTCTGATTAATATGGTATTTTTAGTCCTTTTGCCGCCTAGGACTAATATAGAGGCTTCTGGAGGAGCGTCCAGTTAGCATAGATATAGATAGATGGATATATAACTATAGATTGCACTGCTATCAGATTGCGTTTTTCGAATGTTATGGTGTTGCATTTTTTTTTCTATTTTACGGTATTGCTTTATTTATTGTGTTTTTGTGTTCTGACTTGTTGGTGAGGGTTTGGGTGGAAGTGTAACTTTTACATCTAAAATGTGATATTTTGTACCATAGCTATGAGCCTATGACCATATATATACTGAGTATTTTAAACAGAAACCTGCGTGTACTAATGAAAAAAGGATAGCTTTAGTTTAGGTTACAAAATGCAGAAATGTGAGGTGAATACCGAAGGAAACTCTGTGCTTGTGTGCTTCTTATACGTATTTTTGTCCAAGGGCCAATTTTGCCTTAAATAAAAAATAGTACTACTAGAGCTATAGGCAGCAAAAGCATGGAGATTCAAGCATTTTTACCTTCTGACATTCTGTTTTTACTTATATAGAAGAAAGAGAAAAAAATAACTCCACACGTATATGGAGGTACATATACTATCTTAGCTCTGTAACGTGCCTCATGATATGCAAATGACAAAATGATGGGTTGGTGGTTTGAATTTTGAAAGTTTTGTATCAATTTTGAGGCACATTCGATGATAGCGATAGTATATAGACATCCATTGATAAGTGAGAAAATCATTCTTATGGAGAAATTACTTTACGGGGAAGAAAGTTGCACAAAAGAAACTTGCAGAGCTTACATACATCGATAAATAGACACATCACACACGCACACACACTTCTCTAGAACAAAGCGTATGCACTGTCTCGATCCAATAAATAGACACATCACACAAACACGCACACACACATGGAGATGCATATATGTCTCACACTTGTCAAATGACAACCTTTATTCCGCAGGGCCAAAAGGGCTGGAAATAATGCAAAGACCAAACGATCCATGCGATTGATGAATGCAACATCACTGACCATCCTTCAGCTTTGCAAGCTAAGGAGTACGTGTGGATGAAACAGATTCAGTGGTAGATCGGAGAACTCGGGGACGGTGGTGCATTACCGTACTCCGGCGACGGTTCCGGCTTGGGGTCCGGCTTGGGCACCGGCTTGGGGTCGGGCTTCAGAGGCACGGGCTTCTTGTGGAAATAGTCGAAGAAGTGCTTCAAAATCGGGTGGTCACAGAGGAACGCCGAGGTGCATTCAGCAGATGAGTAGTGCATCTTGCCGGCGACGGCAACGAAGGTGTTCTTGCCGTGGACGTTGTCCTCGGATACCGGAACGATCTTGGACGGCTCCTGCCCGGGGCACGGCGTGCTTTCCGCACTGTGGAGCTGCGCGAGGCAGTCGGTGCTGTGGAAGTCGGCTGGGAGGGGGACGCTGAAGGCGCCGGAGCCGTCGAGCTTGCCGACGGCCTTGCTCTCGTACTCGCCGTTGTCGTTCATGCACTTGATGGCTACTTGAAGACCTGAACATGGTAACAAGTTAATGTTAATTACCAACTAGTAAGTGAAGGAGATGACTAGCTAGCTAGTTTATAAATCTACCCTTGAAAGCATCCTCAGCTTTCATGTTCTTCCTCGTGCAGTCAGCACACTTAGCCAAGCCGACGACGACCGACCTCGCCTCGCCGTCTGCAGCGTTCGCAACGGCGATCGCCATTAAGATGGCGCAAACACCATAGATTAGGCCTCTCTGTGCAGCTCCCATTGTGCAACCCTAGCTAGCTATGACTTCTGTGGAGTGGTAGTGGAGCTGGGTGGAGAGCAAGGAGAGGCCATGCATGGTTTATATAGGGGTCTGCATTGATCATACGGCTCGATGAGGACGAGGAAGAGTGCGTGATATGATCTGAGAGGTCAGCTAACTTTTAGCGCCGAATTTACAGGTCGCAAATTAATGCCGTCCGTACGTACCGAATCGATATGATCTCGTCACAGTTCTTATGTCAACTCGGCTGCAGCAGCTGGTAGGTTACGTACGTATCACAGATAGCGTTTGCTGCAGCACATACATGCATGCATTGCATGCAGCGTGCAAGGACACTGTACATGCATGGCACGTGGAATCCTTTGTACATGTGGCATTATAGCCATTCTCTTTTTAGTAAATCGTCTTCCCTAATCTTGGCAGCTGTAACAGGTGACATCCACGCTACCGCAACTCAGCAAGACCTACCGAGCATCCACACCTCGGCATGAGGACTACAATTATTGACTTAAGCATAATTAACTCTAATTTTACATCACACGATTAATACTAATTAATCACCTGTCGCAGCCGACTGGCTCGCCATGTTGTGCTGCCGAGCTCCCCTACCTCTATCGAGCTGCGGTAGCGTAGCTAGCAACACATAGCTAGATTTACCAAAATAGACGTCCAAAGGCTAAATTTCTTTTAAAAAGGTGGCTACAGTGCTAGATATACGAAGGACTTGTTGCTCTGCAAGGAAAGCTGCATTGAAGTATCATTTATTGGTTTAGGTGCAAGAAAATTTAATTTGCCATATAGTGAACGCTACTCTGTTTTTATAAAACGGGCAGTACTACTTTCCAAATGATTGCTTGCTTTTTTTTAATTTGTCCTTCCTTTTGCCCTTAAATGTTGTAGAGTTTTGTTGATATACATAATGTATGTACGTTTGTGATAAACAAAAAAAAGGAATTAATAGAAACATCGTAGATCATTAGCTTCTGTAGTGAATTTACTGTATACCTATGATCGTGTACGAGTTCATCCCATTGTTTTGTATATCCACCCTAAAAGGGATTTGTTGTAGGGGTGGTCCAACCCCCTGTGACTGGGCCGTGCAACTAGTCCAACATATAATAGGCCCAATAGTGTAGAGAAATATACCAGTGTAAATATACCAGTACGAGTACGAGTACGAGTTCATCCCATTGTTTTGTATATCCACCCTAAAAAGGGATTAAATATTAGGTTATTGCAGCCTCGAAAGTGCATCATTAATTACATCTATGGAACAAAACTATAAAATAGTACAGCCGATTAAGTTACACCGGTAGTGTGAAAATTAATCTTAGGTTTTTGCAGCCTCGAAAGTGTCTCATTAATTACACGTGGAACAGGCCTATCAAATAGTGCCTCCAAGATTAAGCTACACCAGTGATTGTCGTCTTCCAGTATTGTCTGTTGTAATCAAGAATGCATTGGTGATTAATTTCGAAGATTGAAAGTGTCAGTTGATGAAAGTATGATATGAGGTGTCTTTTAGCTTCTGGACATGCATGTCGGTGACATCGGCACATCGTCCAGTGCCGGTTGTGAAAGATGTGTCTATGAAGCAGTGCTCTTTGTTGCATGCATCACTATCCGAGTGATCATGTGAATGCCTGACTTGATTGGAAATGAATGGATATATGGATTGCCCCTTACCTTTCGGTGCTTTGGCACGCAATGGGATTTTAGTGTGTGCCTTTACATGCCTTTAGTTTTGTTAGGAAACTGGGCCCATGGCCAAGAGTCCTGACATATTTGGGCACCCCACCGTAGACTATAAATAGAGAGCCATACCCCCTCATTATGTACGCATGAAAGAAAAGCAATAAAGAAAGACCGGGAGTTCTCTCTATCTCTCTGTGTGTTCAATCTATTCTCTCTGTGATTCTGTGATTGATTCGTTCTTGTTCTAAGCAGAGGAATCGTTCGGACTGGTCGCCAGCGACGGTTTCTCAACACGTTATCAGCACGACTTCGCTCCGGTGAACGAGGTAATCATCGAAGCACAGATTGAATTTTCTAGATCGCTTTTGAATCTGTATTTTCTTTTCGCGTTCTAGATTGAAATTCTACGGTGCAAATCCGCCCTAATCTACCGCGAGCAGACTTGAAGTCGCCGGCACAATGCCGATCGGTAGATTGTGAAACGGGGTAGATGTTGATTGCATTGTAGAACGATGCAAATCCGCCCTAAATCTACCGCGAGCAGATCTGAAATCGGCGGCACAATGTCGATCGGTAGATTCAGAAAAAAGGGCAGATGTTGATTGCATCATAGAAACAGGAAATTTATGCATTATTTTCTGTTCAATAATTGCACGAGAATTTTGCATGTTCCCTGTTCGGTTTTGCATGATCATTGCATAGAAAAAAAAAAGGGAAAACAGGGCAGTGCACGGCTTGAAAGCACGACCGCCGGACCCCGCACGGCCGGCCGCCACACCACGCCTGCGCCCGTATGCGCTCGCACCGGCGCCGCCGCATCGCGACGTCTGTCGCCTGCATGCGCCTCCGCCGCCTGCCGCCGGCCTCCCCGCGCCCGCGCCTGCGCTTGCATGCGCCGGCGCCGCCACCGGCCTCCCCGTTCCGGCGCCTGCATGCGCCGGCGTCAACGCCGTCTCGGCCTCCTGCTTCAGCCGCGGCCACCGCTCGCGCTGGCCCCGGCCCCGCCGCCAGCAACACGGCCGCCTCCGAGCAGCGCCCCCGAACGGGCTCCTCCCACCGCGCGCCGGCCCGCCGACCCCAGTCGCCTCCTCGCCCCCGCACGGGCCCACTTGGCCGCCGCCGACCTCGGTCGCCTTCGCACCGCGCCCCCGTATGGGCTCCTTCCAGCGTCGTCGGCGAGGCCGCCTCCTCCCGTGTGCCGCCCGCAACCACCTTGGCCTCCATGTGCATCGCCGGCTTGAAGCTGGCTCACCTGCCCCGCGCCTGTACGCGCCTGGCCGGCCACCTCGCACGCTCCTCGCGCCGCCGCACGGCGCTTGGCCTTCTCCCGCGCCGCCGCACGGCGCCCGGCCGCTCCCGCGCCGCCGCATGGCGCTTGGCCTTCTCCCGCGGCCCCGCCGGCGCCGGCATGCGCCCGCGCTCTGCCCGCCCGGATTTCCTGCTGCCGCCGCCGGCCCGAACGCCGCCTCGGCTTCCCCGCTGCGCCCGGGCGCGCGTTGGCCCGCCGCCTCGGCCTCCCCGCCGTGACGGCACCCGCGCCGGCCCCTGCCACCTCGCCTTCCGCGCCCGCATGCGCAATCGGCCGCATCCTCGCCGCCCCGAACGGCGCCCCCGGCCGCCGCGCCGGCTCCGCCCGGTCCCCCGTTCGGCCGCCCGTACGCGCCGCACGCCTGCCCCGCCGGCCCCGCCGCTCGGCCGCCCGTACGCGCCGTGCACCGCCGCTCGGTCCCGCCGGCACCCGACGCCCAGCTGCCGCCGAACCGGCCCTGGCCGCAGACCGCCGATGGCCCCTCTCCGCACCCGCTCGCACTGGTCTTAGGCCGAACGGCCGTGGCGCCGCCGCCTCCTGTGAATGATGGGTAGGGGAAACCCTACCCACTAATTTTTGTGCCGGCCGAACAGGCCTTATGGGCTGCGGGACGATGGGCCAAAAGAAGGAAGGCCCGAACCGGGTATGGGGTGGAATTTTGCATTAAACACTCCAATTTCCGGGGAATTGCTGATGAGTCCTTAATTTTTGCATATGGGTCCAGAATTTTGCAGAGAGGCCTCGGTAATTCCGACAATTACGTATAAGCCCTCCAATTTACGAGTGGGTCCAGAATTTTACAGAAAACCCCTCGGTAAATCAGAAAATTGTGCGAATTTTTCTCTGAACTGAAATTTTGCGCATAACCCCTAGAAAGTGCAGAATTTGCTGAAATTTCATATTTTAGCATAAAAGGGCCTCGGGAATCCGAATTTTGCATCAATTTTTGCATTGAAGCTTATTTATTTATGCCTTTATTATTCTCTGTATTTTCTGTATTTATTTACTGTTTTTGGTTAATTGTAATTGTTTTAATTGCTTTTAATCACCGAAATTAGCAGTAAAATTATAGAAAATGCATAGAAAAATCTGGAACATTGCGAGAACCTTTTGTACCATTTATTTACCCGCAGTGAATTATTGCATGCATGTCTACCAGCAGTAGACTTATACACATTTAGATGACTAGCATCACGAACTGGAAGTTCGAGGAGCTGGCCCAGCATGGCCAAAACTATCTGATGTAGGCATCCGATGTCGAGATTGTGCTTGGAGCCAGGAAGCTCCGCGCGACTATTGGGATTGGCGGACTGAATGACGCCTAATCCATGCCTAAAAAGAATGATCAGACACTTCATTTTCTCAGGCACCACTTCTGCCTCACTCTCAAGAATGAGTACATGGTAGAGAATAGTGCGCTAGCACTCTAGGACCGCACCCAAGAAGCAGGTTTGAGAGGCTAAAGTACACCATTCTTCCTCAAGCAGAGTAGGAGTGGATCAGACTAAGGTTTGCCGACTTTAAGACGGTCAGGGAATACAATTCTGCCTTGCACAGGATTTGTACCCCAATACAGAAAATTGAGAAAATCCTTCCACCCAAATGAAGTACAATCCGCACGCAATTATCGTCAAGATGGCTATGAGGAATACGCCGAATTGACCGATATGATGCTAGTTGCGGAGGCTCGAGACAAAGTTCTCTGTAAGAACTACGTCACTCAGCCACCTGGGAGCTCCGTTGGTCGTGAAGCCAACACCGGGAGCAACAAGGTGCGAAAGCCCTTGATAAAGAAAAGGGGAAAGAAGGGTAAGACCGTAGCCCAGAAAGGCAAATTAGATGCTCCACGTGAGAATAAGGCTATAAAGCCAAAACGGGATGGCAAAGGGCACATGAAGCCCACTCTGCATCGGTTGAGGGGGAGCGTTCTGAGCAGCTGCCTGCGCTGATGGTGTTTGAGACCATTACGACAGCAGCACCCCTCTCGACCTAGAAGCAGCCACCGTCCTGATTTCTCTTGAAGAGAATGTCAACCCCGAGAAAATAGCAGAAGAAGTCTTGTGCACTGAATGCATTTAGACTTTAATTGTCATTTATTTTGTGTGGAAGAATATGTTAGAATTTGCATGAATGGTACTTAAGAATTGTTATCTTTCTTGTGATGGTTGGATGATGTTTGAAAGAATTCATTCATTTATTCAGTTTATAATGGCACGATATGTTCTGATATTGGAGTATCTTATTTATGTGTTGATTGCCTTCTCATGCATGTTAATAAAATACCCTATATTAGAACACGTGTAGCGCCCTATAAAGGAAGTGTGCTTAGCCAGCAGCGGCACAACGCATACCATCTTAAGAGAGATTAAGTATTTCCAGTCGATCCGTAAGAGCACTGGAAGCCTTACGACAATCGCCGGAAGCGATACATGTATAATTGGTTCAGGAAGAGCCATAATGGGCACAACTTTGGTTATTGAAAAAAAACCTTATTGTATCCAGAATCGACTAGAACTCTCCTAAGTTTGATGGATATTTGCGCCAATGGTTTCCACGTTGAGACTGAAGAAGAGTACGGTAAGGAATACCTGCTCATTATAAAGCGCGCAGATAATGAAAAGAAAACGTGTATTAGAAAAACTTCCTTCAATAGAAACTGGGCTATATTATACCAACATTAAAGCGCCTGCAGCGTACACTGTTCTGAAAACAGTATTTAGAAGCTCTGAACTCTTCTGTCTCTAGCATGATAGATTAGGCCATCCAGGTCTTAGAATGATGAGAAACATAATCAATAATCCAAGGGCATAATATTAATGTGAAGAATTTCCCGAATCATGAAGATTTTGTGTGCCCTGCATGTGCCACCGGGAAACTCATAACTAGACCTTCCACTCTGAAAGTGAAGGATGAAGTCCCTGCATTCCTGGATCGTATCCAGGGAGACATTTGCGCGGTCCCATTCAGCCCATCTTAGGGTCATTTAAGAATTTTATGGTGCTCATTGACGCTTCCTCGAAGTTGTCATATGTGGGTTTTGTTGTTCACAAGGAACCTCGCCTTTGCAAAATTGATCTCGCAGATCATTCGCATTAGAAATGTGTTTCCAGATCATCATATCAAGTCCATCAGAATGGACAATGCCGGAGAATTTACTTCGAAGGCATTTAATGATTATTGCATGGCGATGGAAATTACAGTTGAGCATTCGATACCGCATGTCCATACCCAGAACGGTTTGGAAGAGACTTTAATTACAAGAATCAAGTTTATTGCCCAACCCTCTTGCATAATTGAAATCTAGCAGCTACATATTGGGGACACGTAGTCCTTTATGCAGCGAATCTCATCAACCTTAGACCTTTGGCCTACAACATCCATTCACCTATGCAATTAGCGTAAGTGTCACCACCGAAAATTTCCCAACATTAGGGGGAGGAAATCAACCCCTTGATGAAGAATGTCGGGAAATTATGTGGCAAGCCTGGGGAATCCATGCAGATGACCCGCGCACTAGAGAAGTCCAGAAGACATTACATGGCAAGCCACGGGAATTCATGCAGATGACCAGCGCATTAGTGAAGCAAAAAGAGAAGTCCAGAAGACAAGAGAAGTCTAGAAGACAATCGATTTGCAAGAACTAGCAAATCAACTGCCTAATCACTTTAGTGATTTGAAGAGCGTGACTAAATCGCATGTGCCTGCATGCACTGCACCGGAGAGGGTTGAAATACCAAAGAAAGCAGAAGGTATCCCTAATCTCGTCCAGAGGCCTCAGAAAAATAAAAAAAGAGGACGAGAACTCCGGTTCCTCGAATCCTTAGTAACCGGGGACGCCTAGCGAAAAAGGATAAAAGGGATTTATCACAGCCGATCATTGAAGTCCCCCAGAATGAGAAGGGGAGCCAGTTGAGACCTGGCACAAGTATGACACCTTCCGAAAAGGACATACCGGATCTGAATATCCCCATCGGCATGGATGTGTGCGCACACATCGGAGCCGAAAAACTAAAGGGACTTGCCACCGCAATTGAAAGAAGCGATGCGCAAGGTGAAGCTCCAGAAGAAGCAACTCATGAAGAAATAGCTATAAATTATGTGCACACGGGAGAGTCCCTGAATAGGACAACAGCTAATATCGATATCTACTTCGCAAAGAAAATTGCCACCATCATCGATCTTGATTCCAAGCCTGCATCGCTCGCTGAATGCAAGAAAAGATCAGATTGGGAAGATTGGAAGAAGGCAATAGCAACTGAATTGCTATCTCTGAATAAAAGAGAGGTGTTTGGGCCCGTATGCCGCACACCTCCCCACATACACCCCGTTGGGCACAAGTGGGTATTTGTTCGAAAGAGAAATGAAAGAAATGAAGTAGTAAGATACAAAGCAAGGCTGGTAGCCCAAGGTTTCACTCAACGTCCTGGAGTTGATTATGAAGAAACCTACTCCCAAGTCATGAGTGGAATTACCTTTAGATACTTGATCTCAATGGCAGTGAACTTGAATTTGGAAATGAAATTGATGGATGTTGTGACTGCATACCTTTACGGTAACTTGGATTCGGAGATTTATATGAGAGTCCCTGAAGGAATCCCTCTCCCGAACCAAGACAGAGCAAATAGAAATCTGTACAGTGTAAAACTCAGAAAGTCACTGTATGGACTGAAACAATCTGGAAGAATGTGGTATAATCGCTTAAGCGACTTTCTCTGCAAGAAAGGCTACACGAACAATGAAGACTGTCCTTGTGTATTTATACGGCGATCCCAGAATGGGTTCTGTATAATATCCGTGTATGTAGATGATCTGAACATCATCGGGACAGCCGAAGACATAAAAGAAGCAAGCTCCTACTTGGAGTCAGAATTTGAAACGAAAGATTTGGGCAAGACCTAGTTTTGCTTAGGCCTGCAGCTTGAGCATATCCCTGAAGGAGTCTTGGTACATCAGTCGACCTACACCCAGAAGGTGCTTGAAAGGTTTGGCTTCAAGAAGACATTTCCCTCGAAAGTACCGATGATCGGTAGGTCTTTACAGCAAGAAAAAGATCCTTTCCGACCTAGGGAAGAGGGGGAGGAAGTCCTGGGACCGGAATTCCCATACTTGAGTGCAGTGGGAGCACTCATGTATTTAGCAAACTGCACTAGACCGGACATTGCATTTGCCGTGAACCTCTTAGCAAGGTACAGTGCAGAGCCCACCAAAAGGCATTGGCAGGGCATAAAGGACATTTTCCGATACCGCCAAGGTAGCAAGGACCTCGGATTGTTTTACAGAAAGAATCAAGATCTGAACTTGATTGGCTATGCAGATGCTGGGTTTCTGTCAGACCCGCATACCGCTAAGTCACAAACAGGTTATGTATTTCTGTGTGGTGGAACTGCAATTTTATGAAAATCGTCTAAGCAAAGCCTTGTAGCTACTTCGACGAACCACTCAGAAATTATAGCACTGTATGAAGTCGCACGAGAGTGCGCTTGGTTCCGCTGAACGGAGCACCACATCCAGCAGTCATGTGGAATGAACATTGTGCAAACCCTCACAATTATCCAAGAAGATAATGCAGCTTGCGTTACACAAATGAAGACGGGCTATGTAAGCATATCAACCCCAAGTCCCTCTATGCTCATGAATTGCAAAGATGGACAAAATTGAAGTACTACACACTAAGTCATGAAGACTTATTCACCATGACACTCCCCGCATCTAACTTTGAAAGGTGCGTGTGAGGGATTGAAATGATGAGACTTAGAAAAGTGCAGAATTCAGGGGGAGAATTCTCTCAAGCCCATTATTAAATCTTGATCATGAAGATTAAGTACCCAAAGGAATAAAGTCCTGAAGACCAAATGAAATTGGGTGAATTGTACTCTTTTTCCCTTGACGAGTTTTCCATGAAGTTTCTCGACCAAGGTTTTTAATGAGGCAATTCGTGCATCGCAACATCATGTATCATGTACTCTTTCTCCAAATTTTTCCCACTGGGTTTTTATGGAGTTTTGACGAGGCATGAGCATGTTGGGTGAGTGCCCAAGGGGGAGTGTTAGGAAACTGGGCCCATGGCCAAGAGTCCTGACATATTTGGGCACCCCACCGTAGACTATAAATAGAGAGCCATACCCCCTCATTATGTACGCATGAAAGAAAAGCAATAAAGAAAGACCGGGAGTTCTCTCTATCTCTCTGTGTGTTCAATCTATTCTCTCTGTGATTCTGTGATTGATTCGTTCTTGTTCTAAGCAGAGGAATCGTTCGGACTGGTCGCCAGCGACGGTTTCTCAACAAGTTTTACTCAAATTTGGTGCATATTTCTTAAACATTTTCGTGCCAGACACAAGGAAAGCGTTCGGCTAGCCCAATCAAAATGTTTTTAGGGTAACCCAATCCAATTTTGTACTAGCTTTTTTTTGGTCTATGGTGATGTTTTTAGCTTAGGATGTGTCATATTTTCGCCAAGTTGTTGCACTTTTGCATGTTAAGGGTATCGCACTGTACCTTCAAAAAAGGCTATTGCACTGTTGTCAGCTTGCAACATTTTTATTTAATGTTAGGGTATTGCTTTTTTGGATCTTTTTTGGCATTCTGTTTTTGGTTGAGTTGTATACTCCTGACTTTCGGTAGGATGTAAGAGCGTGGAATATTTGGGGCAATCACGAATGGATAGAATAATGAAGAACTAAATATTACATATATAGACTATGCCAGGTAGGTGAGGAGGAAAGTGTGAGACCATGCCAGGCAGGTGAGGTGGCAAGTGTGAAACAATGCCATGCCTTAAGTATGGACCAGAAACTGAGGCGTCTAACATATTAACCAAGGCGTCTAACACCCCCCGCAGTTGGAGTGTCAGTGGAGCGGACATTCAAACTAGACCGGAACTTGATGAAAACAGAAGTAGGTAGCCCTTTGATGAAGATGCCGGCGTATTGAGATGATGTCCGAACGTGAAGAACGCGATCATGTTTGGTGCGCTAATGTTACACTGGATTTGTTGAGAGATAGACCACACTGACATTGTTGCAGTAGACGAGGGTAGCTCAGTGTAGAGGACTACGAAGTTCCTGAAGAAGTTGGCACAATCAGCATACCTCAGCAACAACATTGGCCATGGCTCGGTACTCAGCCTCCGTACTGGAATGACAGACAGTATGTTGTTGCTTGGAGGACCAGGAGATGAGATTGTCACACAGGAACACAGCATATCCCAAAGTGGATTTGCATGCGTCGGGACAACCAGCCCAGTCAGCATCGGAGTAGACAACCAGATCATCAGAGGATGCTTGGTGAAGAAGTAGGCCGTGGTCGATGGTGCCACGAAGATACCAAAGATACGCTTTACGGTGGCGTGGTGTGGCTCATGAGGATCGTGCATATGGAGACAAACTTGTTGTACGGCGTAGGCAATATCTGAGCGAGTGATATGCGTCATATTTACATATATTTAGCTATCATTTTACCATCATATTCTTCACATTTCGAGATCATTTATCATCTTTTACACGTTTTTCTAAAATTAATTGCTCGATGTATGCATTGTCACAGATGCGTAGGATCAAACTGCGAAGAAAATGGAGCTCTGTGTAACATCCCAAAATTTGGCTTTCTGGAAAAATTTAAATTCAAATTAATATTTTAAAGTAATTGGATTTTACTTGGCTTTTATTGGATTTTCTGGATTTTATTTCAAAATTTAAAGCAAGAAAATGTATCTTAAATATTTTATTAAAGCCAAAAAGAGTTTATTATATTTTTCCTAGCCTTTCCTAAATTTTTAAATATTATTTGAGAATTTTCTGAAATTTAAAATCAATTTTCAAAGCTAAAAAGTATTTTCTAAAATTATTAAATTCAAACCTGAAATTAAAAATATTTTTACTAAGTCTAAAATGCTTCCAGGAATATTTTATGATTTTTCTGGAATTTTTAGACGTTAAATATTATTTTTCCAAGTGTTTATAAAGTTTATAGTAGAGTAAAGTCCATTACCGGTCCTTAAACTTTTTATGTTGTGTCATCCCGGTCCATAAACTTTTAAAGTATGTCATCCCGGTCCTTGAACTTTTAAAGTGTGGTAATATCCTATGTAGTTGTAGCAGTGAACTTTTTATGCTGTGTCATCCCGGTCCATAGACTTTCAAAAGAAATTGCCACACTTTGAAAGTTTAAGGACCGGGATGACATACTTTAAAAGTTTATGGACCGGGATGACACAGCATAAAAAGTTTAAGGACCGGTAATGGACTTTACTCTTTATAGTATTTTCTGAAATTTATTCCGAAAATAAAAATCAAGTTATGCCTAGCCCGCCAAGTGTCGCTCCCAGATTAAATCAATCTCTCTCCACGTTTTAATCCTAGCCACACATGATCATTTACCCCTTGATAACCATCCAAAGGCCCTCATCCACTCACTTGCCACGTGTCGCGAATCCGACGGCCCGTACCCCTTCACTTACTCTCACTCTCTATGACACATGGGACTCATATGTCATATCCTTCTTCAACCTCACCTTCTTCCTCCTCCCACCCTCTCTCTCCTCCACCATTAAAACTGAAAATGAGCTTTGAAATCCCGCCGTTTCTCCCTCTTAAATCCCAATTAAAGCGTGGAAACGGAAGCCCTAATCACTCCCCTCCAATCCGCCGGCCGTTTCCCCTCTTTTAATTCCCCTAATTGCGCTTGTATTAACTCCGGCGAGCTCCAAAACCGCCGGCCTTCCCCTCCTCTCCCCGCCTATAAAACCCCCCCTCCATAGCCTTCTTCGGCACCGCCTCCCACCGCACCTCCTTTTCCCCACCTCGGTCGAGTGTGCAGCCGCCCCGGCCGCCTCTTGTCATCCCGCCGCCGCCCCCAACAAAATCCACCGCCGCCTCCTCCAAGCGCCGCCGCCGGCCGCCCAAACCCCCGCCGCCGCCGCCGGTAAGCGCCGCCGACTCCCCCCATCCGCCGCCGCCACTCGCCGTCCCTCCCGCCGGCCGCCGGCCACCGGCAAGGCCGCCGGCCGGTCATCCTCCCGTGCGGCTGCACGTGCGCCCGCGTGGACGGCCACGTGGCCGCCACCTCGCGCCCGCGTGGCTCCATGTCAGCGGAGCGCCACCTCAGCCCTAATTTTTCCCTGTGAGCTTGGTCCACGGTGGACTGGGCCCGCATGTCATAAAATTCAAATTTCAAAATAGCTGACGTCATAATTAAGTTTTTCCCGTATAAAAATAAATCCCAAAAAATCAGCCTTTTCATTTTCTCTCCTTTGAATCTTTCGGAAGCCACAACTTTCTCATTTTAACTCCGATTTGAGCCGTTCAAATTCCTAAATTTTTCTAAAATCCTAAACTATCCATTTATGTACTCTTTTTTGAATTTTATTTAAATTTTGTTTGAATTTATTTGTTTTGTTTGTCTGTCTTCTCGCGCGTAGATTCCGCCGTCGTTGAAGATTTCGTCGAGTCGCAGCAAGAAGAACCAGTCAGCACTCAAGAAGACAAGTCTCCTTTGATCATCTCGAACCTATGATTTTGAAATGTTTTAATTATTTTAAATTATGTGCATTGCTAATTACATACAAGATTAGTTCAAATATTAAGGTATTAGTTACCCCAATTTTGTTATGCCCTCAGTTGAAATTGAATGCCATGTACCCTTGTCTCCTTAGGATTTCCTTTGGCTCTTTAATGAGATTATTATATTCAGTTGTGAATATTAGAATGGTAGAACAATGCTTAGCCATGCTATTGAATACCTCATAAATCTTGTAAATGGGAAATTATGAATTATTGTAATACCCTTGTGTTTCTAAAGTCTAGTGGTGATTGGAGTTGCCACTAATCCTTTAAAAATAAAACAAAATGTGGAAATTGGTTTAGATTAGGGTGGATGGTTGGTTTGGATTGGTGCAGGAAGCACGAGATCTTGTAAAGTGTATGTTCCACCCTAGTCAACTAAGGACCGACGCTTGTGTTTGTCCAGACTGAGCATTAACCGTACAACCACAAGTCTATATGGGTACGACCTAGCTGACTAACTTATGATAGTCTAGTTTAGGTGCCACCAGTGGAAAGTGGGTGCCAGGGATGGACTGGTTATTCACAGTGAGGGACAGGGATTTATTGTACTCATATGGCGCAAGAGGGGGCTTCGGTTTGGGCAGTTAGCCTACCTGCGGTGAAACCTCAGCGGGTGGTATCTAACTAGATTAGAGTAAGGTAAAAGCTTTGTGATATTTTATCTGGGTCTCATGCCAAAGGAAGTGTGTTGACTTTTAGGATAATTTATCTCTTGTGGGTAAAGTTGTACAACCTCTACAGAGTGTAAAACTATTCGAATAGCCGTGCCCACGGTCAAGGGCGGGCAAGGAATGCTTTCACATGGTAGATTTCTGGTTTTGGTTTTAAAATCAAAGTTTTTGTATTCCGAGAGTGGAGGGAACTCTCGGAAGGGTATCCTGGCGGTTGGAGCCAGAGAGGGTGGATGGAACCCGCAGTTTAAAACTTGACCAATTGCAATTGGATAGCTAGTGTTGGTAGTTGGAACCTTCACTAGAAAGTTAATGTTAGTTCTGTTAAAACAATTACTTTATTAAATTGATGCCTTCGAAAATAATTAGAAGTAATTAAATGAAAATGTTGCTTTGTGCAAAAGAACCCTATAGCCTTCCTTTGTCAAGCCTTGCATCTATTGCATTTTTCCCAAGACTTGCGGAGTACTTTATGTACTCACATGCTACACTCAAACATAAAAAGCAGAGGAACACGAAGCTCAAGAGGGAGACTACGACTACTGCTTCGCTTGCGGCTGTGATGGATTTTTCCCGGAGGACTAGGTCGCGCTTCCCCAGTCAATTGCCTGTGGCGTATTGATGGGACATTGCTAAATTTTATCTTACTTCCGCTGTATTCTGGTTGTGTGCGAGGTCTTGAAACCTCAACTGTAATAATGAGACCTTTTCGGTCAGTACTCTCAATTATTGTAATAACACGATGCTGGTGATGTATTCATTTCTGTTTAACTGTGTGCACTAGCTTTGAACTGGGACTAGTGCAGTAATACACAGAGGGTCCGGGTTCGGAAATCCGGGGTCCCGACACTCTGGAGGTCAAATTCTGAAGAAATCAAATAGGGGAAGGACTAGATTGCAATTCTTGAAAACCTGGAGGGCTAAATCGTAAAATTGCCAAATTCCCCACCAGCCCTCAAAAACCTAGCCACCACCTTTGGAGAAGCTGAGCCCGGTTCTTCTTCTTCCCTGCCTCCCTTTGCTTCATCTCGTCCCTCCTCCACATTTGGCCGCCATAGCTCGTTAGCACGCCACCTCTCCCTAGCCTCCTTCCTTTGCTTTCCACCACCCATCACTTCAACCCTGCGCCACCTCTTTCTTTCATCCTCCTTTCACCGTGCTCAGCATTTCTTCTTCCCTAGCCCCCATTTGCTCCTCTCCCTACTTCTCAGCTTCTGGCTGCCGGCGAGGCTAGTCGTTCTCGTCGATGCGCCACCATCACCTCCACCGTGCCACCATCTCGGCTGCCTCCTTTCTGTTCTCCCTCCGCCACTACCACAAGGTGCTGCCAAATACCATGTGTCACCGCCTATTCCTCGCCTACCACCCTACTGCCTCTCGTCTCCCCCCAATCCTCCTCCACCTTCGGCCGGTGCGCCACCACACCAGCTCCATTGCTCCTCCCTTCACCTCCCTCCTCTTCTCCTTGGTGACCTCTGCCACTTTCTATCCGTCGGCTGGCCCTCTCCCTCAAGCAGTGCGCCACCCCTGCTGACAACACCCTCCTCTTCTCAATCACCTACTCCCTCCCCCAAATCCGATGAGCTACCGGCCGATCTCCTCTATCCAGGTTATCGGCATCCACCCCAACGCCTCCCCTTCAGCGCCATCAATCATCTCCTCTGCTAATCTACTCCACCGCGCCGACCTCAGCACCGCTACTCAGTAGCTCAACAGCACCGCCATCCACTGCTCCCTCCGTGCGCTAACACCAACAGCAACTTCTTCTTCACCAACCCCGACTGCTGCTACTCCACGGTGCTGCCAACACCTCTCCTCTGTTACTTCTACTCCCTTCGGTTCACTCCAATCCCCAATTCCTCTTGCCTTCCTATTTTTTCTAATTAATGTTTACCTTAATTGTTGTTAATCATTGTTAATTACTATTGTGATGTGTTTGTGAGATATGAACTGTGAATGTGGTTGATGTCTCACTGTGATGTATGTATTTGTGATCAATGCTCATGTAGGCTTTGCCCTATGTTTAGTGTAGTTGTCATTGTTAATTTGTATCTGTGTTGGTTATGTTGCGCAAATTAGCTAGCTGGCAACCGTTTCGCTTCCCATTGCTATCTCGGCTCGCTCTTTGCTTCTAGATCCTACCTTGTGCTTCTCGACCTCCCTCTTTTCTCCTTTCTACAGTCTGTCGATAGTTAGATTGTGTGAGTGTTTGTCATAGTTCTTTGTTGTGTTGTCGTGTGCCACCGTCGTCTAGTTAGCCGTTGACCGTTTTCTCCCTCGTTCTCTCTCAACTCCCTCCGTGCTTCTAGACTCCTCCAGAGCTTCTTGACTTCCTCATTCTTTCTCGCGGCCAGAAGTTAGTTAGGTCGTCGGTCGGTAGTCATGTGTTCATTTGCGTAGACATCATTGTCGTTCGTGCGTCATTTGTGTAGTTCATTCGGTCGTATGACGTCCATTCGTACGGTCATTTGTCCCGCCGTCTTTTGATTGTTTAGTTCATTCATCATTTTGTCTATGCGAATTAGAGTTCGTTCAGTAGTTTGTTCGTTTGGCTGATTTGGTAGTCATTTTACGTTTAGTTTTCCATTCTATTCCCAATTTCATTTGACCTAGCTTTAGCTGAGCACCGATAGCCTCAGTCTAGTCCCTATGGAGAACATGACACTCGCCGCTATTTAAGTAGCAACTAGTGCACTTGTGGATGCGCTATTTTTGCACTATCAAGTATTTTGGCACCATTGTCGGGGATGTGCTTAAAGCGATAGTGTTAGGCTATAGACTAGGTCGGTGTTTGTTTTGTTTTGCTTGTTTTGTGTTTGTGCTGACCTGTCTTTCATATTTTCATTGTTCATTTTTGTGATATATCGCTAACCCCTAACCCTTTTCCTAGCCATTTCTATTTCTTTTTGTGGTTTTTCTCATCTTGTCCCACAGGGTGATCATTATAGGTTTATATTGAGGATATGGCACTAGTTCATGATCTTTGGACTCTAAGTAGGCAGAGTGCTGTGCTAGGGCTAGTTTTGCTAGCAATTGAGGCTAAGGAATTTGAATTGAGGCCTGAACTTATTGGTTTGATTCAGGAAACCTGTTTTGGAGGATTACCCACTGAGGACCCTTATGAGCACATTGCATATTCTTGGAGTATTGTGATACAGTCAAATACCACGGGGTTTCTCAGGATGCTATTAGATGCAGATTATTCATATTCACAAATAAATTAACACTACTACAAAAGAGGCTATACTGGATGGGTACATTATAGGCGGTTCATACGGAACTATCTGTGCTTAAACTATCATAGACAGTTTATAGTAGCAACCATTTGTGATATTTTTACAGATGGTTATTAACACGAACCGTCTGTGGTAATTGAGACATCATAGATGGTTCGTGTTAATAACCGGCTGTGAACTTTCACAGACGGTTCTTATCACGAACCGTTTGTGATAAGTGAGATATCACAGACGGTTCGTGTTAAGAACTGTCTGTGAAAGTTGCGAACATCATAGACGGTTCATATAAAAAATCGTCTCTGGTATTCTGGACATGACAGATGGTTCTTATAACAAACCGTCGATGATATTACAGACATCATAGACGGTTCTTATTAATAACCGTCTGTGAATTAGCACAGACGGTTATTAATATGAACCGTCTGTGATAATCTGCGCTATTAAATACTGGGCGTACATGGTCGATCTCGACACAGATCTGTCTTCATTGCGCTAGATCGATGGAGCAAGGCGGCCAGCTTTAGAGAGTTCAGTGAAAACATATCGCCGTCTTCTTAGTGATCAGAGGTTAGTACTCAATTGCTTTTAATAACTTATATGCATGCTTTTGTAATGGAAAGAGATGATAGATAGGTTTTTGTTTAGATCTAGCTAGCTAGGTTTAGAAAGATAATGTTAGTTTGCTCAATTTCAGAATGGGTAAGTACTTGTAGTTCACTTCAATATATTCTTGCTTAACATTATTATGTCATGAATACGTGGCTAGCTAGCTACCTACGTAATATATATAAATGTCATGTGTAAGTATAGCTTGTCTGATTTGCTATATAATAGCACTAATAATCATTTTGACACTCATTTGTTACATGTGTAGCGTAGATGGACCAAAGCTGGATGTCCATTGAGAATCGGGTGAGTGAAGAGTACATTAATGGCGTCTCAGCTTTTAGAAGAACGGCCGAGCTAGATATATTGAAGAAGGTGATGGAATATATGTACTGTCCATGCATTGATTGTGATAATCTAAAGATATTTAGCAACTCAGTGTAAATCGAAGCTCACTTGATTCGAAGGGGTTTCATAAAGGGGTACAAATGTTGGACCAGTCACGATGAAGAGAAGAGTACACAAAAAGGTAGTTATGACATCGTCGAGGGAGACAACGATATGCCGGTTGTGGACTGTGCTTTCGATCATATCGATAGGTCGCGGGATAACAATCTGGATCAGATGCTACGTGATGCAGAAGGGAACTATAGTGAGAGAGAGTTTGGTAAATTTGAGGGCTTCGTAGAGGACTCAGAGAAACCTTTGTCCCAGGCTGTAAGCCGCAATACATGAGGTTGTCATCAGTTCTAGAACTGCTAAAATTGAAGGCAAGCAATAGTTGGTTTGACAAGAGTTTCACGGCATTGCTAGGTCTCCTAGAGGACATGCTTCCAAAGGGAAATGTGTTGCCGAGAATCACCTACCAAGCTAAAAAGATTCTTTACCCATTGGGAATAGAAGTAGAAAGAATACATGCATGTCCGAATGATTGTATCTTGTACCATAAATAGTATGCTAGCTTACATGTTTGTTCGGTGTGCAAAGCATCCCGATACAAGTATAAAAATGACTCCGATGATGGGAAGGGCATCGAGGTGAAGCAAGGACCTCCTGCTAAGGTGTTGTGGTATCTTCATGTAATTCCCCGTTTGAAGCGTTTATTTGTAAACTGCAAGGATGCAAGATTGATGCGTTGGCACTGGGAGCAGCGTAAGAAAGACGGAATGATAAGACATGTTGGTGATTCTGCCCAGTGGAGGAACATCGATAGGATGTTTGTAGATTTCAGTGTGGAACCGAGGAATATAAGGTTTGGATTGAGTACAGATGGAATGAATCCTTTTGGTAACATGAGCAGCCGACATAGCACTTGGCCCGTGACTTTGTGCATGTACAACCTTCCTCCTTGGTTGTGTATGAAGTGAAAGTATATTTTGATGTCACTACTTATTTAAAGGCCGAAACAACCTGGGAATGATATTGATGTGTACCTAGCACCATTGGTGAAAGATCTTGTAATACTGCGAAACAAAGGGGTACATGTATGGGATGTGGACAAATAAGAGAACTTCACTCTACGCGCCATGTTGTTCTGCAACATTAATGATTTTCCTGCCCTTGGTAACCTATCAGGGTTGAGTACAAAAGGAGCCAAAGCCTATCCGCACTGCTTCGATTATACCGAGAGTGTGTGGTTGAACAACTCACGCAAAACTGGGTATATGCGTCACCGTAGGTTCCTTCTAAAGTATCACCTATACCGTAAGATGAAGAAACAATTTGACAGAAAAAAGAGGATGACTCAGTACCAAGGCCTTTTAGCAGGAAAGAGGTGTATGATATGGTCATGGATATCAACGTTGTGCTTAGAAAGAGACATAAATTGAGGACCTATTGGAAGAACATGTTGAAGAAGATGTCAATATTTTAGGACTTACCTTATTGGGAGAACATGTAAGTTCGCAATTGCATTGATGTCATGCATGTAGAGAATAATGTATGTGACAGTTTAATTGGTCTCTTACTGAACATTCCTGATAAAACAAAGGATGGTGTCAACGCAAGGCGTGACTTGGTTGCTATGAACATCAGGACCGAGTTAGCACCGATAGAGACCGATAAAGGCCAAACGTACCTTCCCCAGCTTGCTACACTCTATCTAAGTCCGAGAGAACTCAATTGTATCAATCCTTACATGGTGTGAAAGTTTCGTCTGGACACTCCACCAGCATGAAGAAACTTGTTTCCATGGAACATTTGAAATTAATTGGCATGAAGTCTCATGACTGTCATGTGCTAATGATACAAATGCTACCTGTTGCAATTAGAAGTATTTTGCCGAACAAGGTTCGAGTAACAATCATAAGGTTATGTTATTTGTTTAACGCAATTGCTCAGAAGGTCATTGATCCCGATGTACTAGATGCTCTGCAGACTGAGGTGGTCACAACTCTATGTCATCAGAGATGTATTTCCCTCCATCATTTTTTGATATCATGGTCCATCTTATTGTCCACCTTGTGAAAGAGATAAAGATATGTAGCCCCATGTTTCTACGTCATATGTACCCATTCAAGAGGTACATGGGAATTAATGACTTAACATTACTCCTAGCGACAGCGTGTGGACTTCGATGAAAGTACAATTGATCTTGACAAACTCGTCAAAATTCGAGGAAATCTCTCCTAATTCTTGTTAGCAGAGGTCACAAAGAAGACTAGAGAGTTCCACCTAGGTGATGGTGATTAGATGTTGAAACATTGGATTCAATTGTAATAACTCAATTGTGTTTGATCAAATAATTCATTCAATTTAATTCATTTGTGAGATCTATGTAATGAATGTTATGCTATATATATGTGATCTACTTGTGTTGTTTCATTCATCTATGAGATTTGTGTAATGATTGTCCCATGCTATTTATACGTGATCTTGCTTGTTTTCAGATGGCATGGATAGCATATCCTGAGGCTAGCTGAAAAAGAGCAATCAACATCGCTATTAAAATAGCTATCACAAACGGTTTGAAACACCGAACCATCTGTGATATGCACGATATCATAGATAGTTTGGAACACCGAACCGTTTGTGATATGCACCATATCACAGGCGGTACGGAACACTGAACCGTCTGTGATATGCACCATATCACAGACGGTTAATAACAAAAACAATCTGTGATATCGTGCATATCACAGATGGTTAATACAAAAAATTGTTTGTGATAGTCGAATATCACAGACGGTTTTTCAGAAAAACCGTCTGTGTTGTAAGTTATCATAGACGGTGTGGGAGCCGTCTGTGATAACCAGCTATTATCATTGTCACACAAATGCAGACGGTTCAAAAATCATCTTTGATGATGGTTTTAAACTATCTGTGATAGCACTGTCTATAGTAGTGACCATCTGTGATGTATCATAGACAGTTCGGAACAAAAACTGTTTGTGATGACCTACTTATCACAAACGGGCCTTTAAGTAGAACTATCTGTGATAATATTTCAACTTACCCACCCTCACTGAGTTTGAATTTCCTACTCATTTTGCTGGATTTGCTCTTTAAGAGAAGGTTCGGTTGTTCTTCTCCTCATCTCCTCTTCTCTCTTCCCACTTCTCCTCCACTTCTCCTCCCCTCGTCTCCTCTTCTCCTCATCTACTCTTCTCTCTTCTCACTTCTCCTCCTCCACTTCTCCTCACCAAACTTTTCCTTAAAAATAGAAGGCTCAGTCTGCTCTTCTTCTCCTTATCTCGTTGTTGTGGCTACAGACCAAACAGAGAGAGAGATGGTAGTGGAGAGTGAGGGAGATGAGTAATGGCTTGGGTCTTCCCCATGGCCTGCATTCCATATATATATATACATGAGGAGTGCTTTTACAATTATACCCTTACAGTTGATCATCCCCCACAGGGGCATTTATGTCACTACACATGGCCTATTCTGGGCCTTATAACTTCCTATCAGGCTTGCTGGGTTTAGGTGGGGGCCACCCCTACAACAGGAGCCTCTCATGGAGAAGGGCTTCACAGGGCCGAAGCCATGTTGCCGAGTCCTTTGGCCCCCTCCGTCCCTGCGGCCTGTGAATTTTTCCGAACTTGACCAGGGGCTGCGGCCGTGGCCGAAGTAGACGCGCGCGCTCCGTCCTCTACCCTGCGAGCGGGCGGCAACGGAGCTGACGCCTAGCCGAAGTAGATGCGCACGCTCCGTTTCCTATCCTTCGAACGGGTGGCAGCGGAGCTGGCGCCTAGCCGAAGTAGACACGCGCGCTCCGTCCCCTACCCTTCGAACGGGTGGCAGCGGAGCTGGTGCCTGGCCGAAGTAGACGCGTGCGCTCCGTCCCCTACCCTTCGAACGGGTGGCAGCGGAGCGGGCGCCTTGCCGAAATGCGTCGGGGGAGTTACACCGGCGCAGGTAAGCGTAGCGGGCTCTTGGGCCGCCGCGTACGCCTTAGGTAATAAAGGACGCGTTGCGTCATTCGTTCTTCTGGCCGCCCACGTGGTAGGGCGTGCTTGGCTCGGTGCGGGCCTTGAGGCGTCGTGACTATTTATGTAACGACAGACTCCCGGCGGTTGGACTTCCGGCGGTTGGACTTCTGCTGATTGGACTTCCGCCGGTTGGCTCCCCTGCTGATGGGGTATATATACGGCGCTGGCACGGCGTAGTTCCTGCATGTATTTTGGTGGAAGCTGCTCCCCTAAAATTGGCCCCTTCCATGCATCAGCATTCCCTAGCGCCGCTGAGCGGCTTGGGGAATGTTGATGTACAGATGGAGGTCCATTTTTCTTGGGAGCTTGGTCAACGTCGGTGATCGGTGGCCAGCCGCGCGTCCTGCCCGCGCGCTGCATTTCCGCACACGATGGCAAGGTTTGCCCTGTTCTCCTTAGCAGACCTACCTACAGCCGGTGTTCCTGATGGAGCCCGCCCGCATCACTTTGAAAAATGCTGATGCACTGTAGGTGGCCTGTTAAGGAGAACGAGGCAGACTTTGCGGGACATGACTCTCGCCTTTGCCGTTCGCGCGCGCAGGTCCGTTTCTCGAAGGCAGGGTCCAGGCCGAAGCCGTGGCCAGGCTGGTGTGGCGATCGAGAAGACGGCCTCCTACGCGCGCGCCGTGCTCTCGTATGAAGATGGCATGGTTTGACTTGTTCTCGTAGGCAGATATGCTTGGGGTCATCTGTGTCCGTTGACCGTGCCACCTGGGGCCATCGTCAAGGAGCATTGATGTACGGAAGCTTATCTGCCTACGAGAACCTGTCAACACCTGCCGCACACCGGCCGCTGTGCTCCCAAAACATGGAGAACCCAGAGGCCTGAATCCTTGATGCCGTAGGTCACATCGAGGCTGCCGCCGAGGTTGCTTGGCCCGCGGCGGCTTGCCGTTATTCCCCAGCGCAGGGCCGAGGCGGGCGGCGAAGTACCTCCGCTAGAGTCGGGGCCCGCCGGTATCAAGGTGCCGACATCGACACAGCAGGAACGGTGCTAAGCCGGAATAGACGCGCGCGCTCCGTCCCCTACCCTTCTAACGGGTGGCAGCGAAGCTGGCGCCTAGCCGAAATAGACGCGCGCGCTCCGTCCCCTACCCTTCGAACGGGTGGCAGCGGAGCTGGCGCCCAGCCGAAGTAGACACGCGCGCTTTGTCCCTTGCCCTTCGAACGGGTGGCAGCGGAGCTGGCGCCTAGCCGAAGTAGACGCGTGCGCTCCGTCCCCTACCCTTCGAACCGGTGGCAGCGGAGCTGGCGCCCAGCCGAAGTAGATGCGCGCGCTCCGTCCCCTACCCTTCGAACGGATGGCAGCGGAGCTGGCGCCCAGCCGAAGTAGACGCGTGCGCTCCGTCCCCTACCCTTCGAACAGGTGGCAGCGGAGCTGGCGCCCAGCCGAAGTAGACGCGCGCGCTCCGTCCCCTACCCTTCGAACGGGTGGCAGTGGAGCTGGCGCCCAGTCGAAGTAGACGCGCGTGCTCCGTCCCCTACCGTTCGAACGGGTGGCAGCGGAGCTGGCGCCCAGCCGAAGTAGACGCGCGCGCTCTGTCCCCTACCCTTGGAACGGGTGGCAGCGGAGCTGGCGCCCAGCCGAAGTAGACGCGCGAGCTCCGTCCCCTACCCTTCGAACGGGTGGCAGCGGAGCTGGTGCCCAGCCGAAGTAGACGCGCATGTTCCGTCCCCTACCCTTCGAACGGGTGGCAGCGGAGTTGGCGCCCAGCCGAAGTAGACGCGCGCGCTCCATCCCCTAGCCTTTGAACGGGTGGCAGCGGAGCTGGCGCCTAGCAGAAGTAGACGCGCGCGCTCCGTCCCCTACCCTTGGAACGGGTGGCAGCGGAGCTGACGACCTCGCATCGCGAACAACGCCACGCACGCGGTGACTTGAGATCTCACGATGCAGTCCTACGCTGTAAAGGTTCCTGGAATCGCGCCGGCCCCCGGTTTGCCAGAGCTAGGTTGTCATACCGGGCAATTTGCCTTGGCGCGTGCAGGGCACGCGTCGGCTTGTAACTGGCGCGCGGCGGGACGTGAACGGTTGCGTGATCGCAACTGCTCGCCTCTTCCCTAGGGAAGGGGGACACGGGGTGGTCGGTGAATGGCGTAGCGTCGAAGCTGTTGCGATCCTGTGGCCCATTAATGCGCTTTTAATGGCGGCTGAAGTCGCGTCGACGCGTAGCTTCGCGTGCGCCGGATATTTCGCGCGGGGGTTGGCACGCGGCGGGAGGCGATTGGAGCGTCGTGCTCTGACGGTCCTTGTCGCTGCGGTCGCGCCCCTTGGTCTTCGGATATGGGGGGTTGTGCGGGACGGGCCCTTGTACGACTGCAGTCGTCGCGCCCGGTACACGGACAGTCGCGACGCTTCGGTATTGGGGCGGGGTGGCTTGAAGTAGCCCTCGTGAGTGCGCTCCCGCAGTTGTACGCCCCCTTTCTTGCATCTCCTTCCCTACTCGCGTAGCATTCTTCGCCGCTATATCTCTTCCCGGAGAAGCAATGGCATCTGATGGCAAGCGCGGTCAGGCGGGTGGTTCCTGCGGCATCCGCCAGCGGTCCTCGCCGTTAGAGGTGAAATACGCGCTCAAAGAACGCGACCCGGCGGCGGCGGACAAGCAGTGGCTGGTGGCGGAGGAGGAGGGCACGTTCTCCGGCGAGTTAGGTCCCTCGCTCGTGACCGGGAAGACGATCCAAGCGCTTCTGCGCGCAGGGAAGCTATTGGAGCGCCAGGCGGTATGATTGCCCGCCGCCGATGAGACGGAACCGCACCCCGAGAGATCGGAGGCAGTCGTATTTGCTACCTTTTTCGAGGCGGGGCTCCGCATCCCGGCGGCGGTGATCGTGGGCGACGTGCTGCGGACCTTCGGGCTGGAGCTGGCGCAACTTACTTCGTACGCCGTGGCCCGGCTCGCGGTGTATAGCTGGGCCTTGCGCTCGGGAGCGTGCTGGCCCAGCGCCTCGTTGTTCGCCTACCTTCACGAGGCACGACGCTAGCCCAAGGATCGGAAGGACGGGACGCTGTCAAGCTTCGGCAGCGTCACCTTTATTCTTCGTTCGACTTGCCACAAGCTCTTCCCCGCGAACTCCACTCGCGGGAAGTGGGAGTCTCACTGGATGAAGCGGTGGTTCTACCACCGCGTGGAGAGCGGGAGCGGTCTTGAGTGTACAGGGCGACCGATCGCGTTCAAGCCCTCGCCCGGCCGGACGCTCGATGATGAGGACAGGCGGAGGGCCCGGCGGCTCGTAGGCGTGGCCACCCGCTTCAACATGCGCGACCTCGCCGAAGAGTACGTGATGTACGGCGTGGTGCCGCTTGCCCGCGACTGGCGTCTTGCTGCCGAGAAGCGTCGAGACGATAATGTTTCGTCGTCGATTTGCTTACTGCCGGCGCCCTCCGACCTCCGTAAGCCTCGATCGTATTTCTCCTTTGTTCACACGAACCGCGTTATATGCTAATGTTATCTCCTTTGCTTCAGGGATTTGTTTGGAGGAGGCGGAGCAGGCCGCGCGCGTATTCCTTGGGCCGTATACCGGCAGGGAGCACGAGCAGCGCGCGTTTGCTATCACCGAGGCGGGGCTGGGGCGGATAAACCGCGTGTGCGAGGCCCTGGGCCTTGCCGTGCTGGACCGTGCCGCTCCGGATGATGGTGCCGCGAGGAGGAAGAAGGCGCCATCTCGGAAGAGGGGCCGCAGCGGGGCGTCTGCCGCGCTTGGTGCGGAAGCTGCTACTGCTGCTGCTGGTGCTCCCGAGGGCGCGGCGGACGCGGAGTCGGATTCGGCGAAGTATGCCGATTCAGGCTTGGATGGCGCAGACGCCGGAGGCGAGGGATCTTCGGTGAGTGCCCTGGATGGCGGGCTTGCCGCGAGCAGCTGGAGCGGGGAGGTCTCGCCGCCCGCCACAGTCGCCGAGACAGAATCCGTGCGGACCGGCGATGCCGAGGTGGAGCCTTCGGCCGTGGCCGCCGTAGTGCCGGAGACGCCCTCAATGGGGGCGCACGGAGCCGTGTTGCCTTTACCGACAGCAGCAGGAACCGAGGTGCCCCCTGCAAAAATTGCCACCGCGGAACCTTCGCCCCCGGGTGCTGCAGCAGCGGGGGCTTCCCCAGCAGCGACTGCGGGGGCGGTGTCGCTGCTGGCCGCCTCGGCTAAGCGGTCGTGTGTGCGACCGGAGCTCCACCGGACGCCGCGGGGATTCGTCGTGGCCACGGACATCAGAAGCTTGTGGGACTCCTATGCAGATGCCGGAGGCCCTGCAGCTTGCGCGCCCCTGCCCCCCTGGCCACGCCGCCCTTCGCGCAGGAACGGCCGTCGCCTGCCCCGAACGCGGAGGCTTCTGCTCGCGGCGGGATCATTCCTTCTGCGGGGGCTTACGCCACCGCAGCCCCGTCTGGGAATAGGGGGCGAGTCCCCGAAGCCCTTCTTCTGCTACCGGAGGTAGGGTGACTTAGCTTACCCTGGTGTATTCTTTTATGCCTTGCGGTGCTGACCTGCCTCCCTGTTTGCAGTCCTGCTCATTCCGGAGGAGGAGCGCTTGGCAAAGCACGGGACCTCCGCGCGTGTAAGCCCCGCGGACTTCATGCCTCCCCCGAAGACGCTGAGGGCGTGGCGCGGGATTGTGGATGATGCGGCTGCCAGCGTCGACCCGCAAGCGCTGCAGGCCTATGGGGCGGGGCGGCTTGGGGACGCCTTCGAGGTGTCTGGGGTGAGGGTAAGTACTCATGCGACAACGCCTGGGCCGGCTGAGCTTGCTAAGTTTTTCCCTTGTGGAGACGCTTGTGCTGGGGCAGGCCTTGCAAATGGCCTATACTCGTGGAAAAAAGGCGTTCGAGGATAGGCTGCGGGCCGCCGAGGAGGAGCTACGCGAGGCCTCTGGAGCCCGTTCTGCCCAGGACGCCCGCATCCGCCAGCTGGAAGCGGAATGCACCGAAGCGAAGGCACACGCCAAGGGACTTGTTGCGTCGGCGCGGGAGTCGGCCGCGGAGGCTGCTCAACAGAAGTTTGCGGCGGAGCGGGACGGGCTCCTGGAACAGGTCGCCTCGCTAGAGAAGGAAAAAGGCGAGCTCGCCTTGACTCTAGCGGAGCATAACTAGACGCTTGGCGACGCCTCGGTGGTTGCGTGGGACACCATGCAAGCGCTGGAGAGCCATCTTCAAGGGCTGGTAGCTGAGGTGCCGGACCGCACCTTTGGCCCGGAGGAGTTGTCTCGGACCCTCCACTGGGTCGGAGATGCGGCCGACGTCGCGCGCGGTGCCGCGACGACCTTCGGTAGCCACTGCGCGTACACGTCGGCATGCCTGGTGTGTGCGCTCCTGCAGCACCGCGGTTGCACGCACGTCGCCGGGCTAGATGACCCCCAGCTGGAGATGCCTGGCGGGGCCGGAGTAATGTCTGGCGCCGTCCGCTCCGCTCGCCTTGCCATCAAGCCCTTCTTCGACCGGATCTGGGATTACGTCGGGCCAGATGCTGCACGGGTCGAACTCCGGAAGTCACTTTACGGGAAGGGGAGCCTCAGCCAATTTCTGGATGGGGTCCCTCGACGCGACGAGGGCGGCGCTGGGTCCTCCGAAGGCGCCGGGAACCCGCAGGTCTGACGCCATGGTGCCTAGGTGTAGGTGTGTGTTGTAATCCTCCCTCTTTTTGCGAATGAAGTGTGGGCTTGCTTCATAAATTATGACTTTCGCCTATGTCCCGAGCAGCTTCCTTGCTGGGGCCGACTTCTTGCGACCGACCTTGCGACTCGGCGACGCCTTCAACGCTGGCGAAGGGCCGAAGAGTCGCTGGACTTTTGGGCGGGCCGACCTCCTTCCGGCGGAACCCCGCCCTTATCGCGTGTTAAGGACGAACCTGCCGATTAGCTACTCAGAGCGGCAGGGATGTTGGCAGGGCTTTGTACTCGAAAGATTTTCCCGATATATAGATCTCCTGATAATTAGGACATGCGCGGGCGTGCTGTGTGGAGCCGAGATCCACGCATTCCCAGTTCGCCATTAGTGCGAACCGTGCGAGCGTTGCCTCCTGCTGAAAGTCCGTAGACTGGCGCATGCGAAGGCGGACCTCCGCACTACGACCTGTTTAGAGTCTGTAGACTGGCGCGTGCGAAGGCGGACCTCCGCACTCTGACCCGCTTAGAGTCCGTAGACTGGCGCGTGCGAAGGCGGACCTCCGCACTACGACCTGTTTAGAGTCCGTAGACTGGCGCGTGTGAAGGCCGACCTCCGCACTACGACCTATTTAGAGTCCGTAGACTGGCGCGTGCGAAGGCGGACCTCCGCACTACGACCTGTTTAGAGTCCGTGGACTGGCGCGTGCGAAGGCGGACCTCCGCACTACGACCTGTTTAGAGTCCGTAGACTGGCACGCGCGAAGGCGGACCTCCGCACTACGACCTGTTTAGAGTCCGTAGACTGGCGCGCACGAAGGCGGACCTCCGCACTACGACCTGTTTAGAGTCCGTAGACTGGCGCGTGCGAAGGCGGACCTCCGCACTACGACCTGTTTAGAGTCCGTAGACTGGCGCGTGCGAAGGCGGACATCGGCGCTACGACCTGTTTAGAGTCCGTAGACTGGCGCGCGCGAAGGCGGACCTTCGTCCCCCCACCCCGGGGTGGGGGCAGCCTCTGGTGTGTCGCATATTCCGCGTGCGCGCCGGCGCTGGGGCCAACTTGTGGCGCGCAGCGTCGGTACTCTGGAACTCCCGGCATTGGTTTCCATAGTGCCCCCTGCTTATACCGCGCATGGTGTGCGAAGGCGAGCCTCAACGCGCTGAGGTGCGTGATTGGCAACCGCGCAAGATTCGCGTGGGGTCGGCGTCCACGTCTGATTTATACTCCTGGTAGTACGCACAAGGACGAAGTCCTTGGCGTGCGCGGGGTTCGCGTCTTGTTTATACTCAGTAGAGTGCGCAGGGAGAACATCCGTGTCTTATTTATACTCCGTAGAGTGCGTGCAGAGGCGTCCCCCCACACGTCTTTGTTTATACTCATGCCCGTATCTTTGACGGAGAGTGCACACGCGGACGTGCGTCTTTGTTTATACTCATGCCCGTGTCTTTGACGGAGAGTGCACACGCGGACGTGCGTCTTTGTTTATACTCATGCCCGTGTCTTTGACGGAGAGTGCACACGCGGACGTGCGTCTTTGGTTTATACTCATACCCGTACCCCTGGCTACGAAGAGTGCACACGCGGACGTGCGTCTTTGGTTTATACTCATACCCGTACCCCTGGCTACGGAGAGTGCACACGCGGACGTGCGTCTTTGGTTTATACTCATACCCGTACCCCTGGCTACGGAGAGTGCACACGCAGACATGCGTCTTTGGTTTATACTGCGGGAGCACACGCGTAGGCGAGGCCTCCGCGTGTGCTCACCGCGTATTTTTGCACAACGGTAACGTATTGGCGACAAACGGAACTTTATTATATTCCCGTTTGCGCGGGTAAGTGATTACATACGACGGGGTGGGGGGTACTAACCGTTTGTGCTCAGCGCGGCCGGAGCCTCTAGTAGTTGCACTATCGGCAGGGCTTGCGGAGTCACCCCCGGATGGCGCCGTGGGCCTTCGCACGGCGGTGCCAATCCTAGGTGTGCCGCTACCTGCCGCGACGGGGACATCTGGTGCCGTGCTCGATGCGCCGGGCCATGTCCTGGTCGCCCCGAACGGTGATGATGGCCCGTGGCCCCGGGAGCTTCATGCACAAATAGGCGTTATGCGGTACTGCCCCGAAGGAGTTGAGGACCGGCCGCTCCAGTATGGCATTGTAAGGGTATGCGAGGTCGACGACGTCGAATGTAGCGTCCTCGACCCTTTCATTGTCGCCCTGACTGAAAGAGACCTGCAGGCATATTTGGCCGAGCGCCCGCAGAGGCTGTCCGCCGAAGCCCTACAGCGGGACTCCCGACGGGCCGAGGCGGCTTCGGGGGATCCCCATCTGGTCGAAGGCTGCAGCGAACAGAATGTTCGCAGAGCTGCCGCCATCAACTAGGGCGCGTCTCACGTCGCATCCTGCTATGACGACCCGGACGACCAGGGGGTCGTGGTGAGGAAGCTCCACTCCTTGGGCGTCGGCGGGGGTGAATGTGACCTCCTGCTGTGCCCAGCCCGGCGGTGCTCGCGCTGGGTACGCCGCCACGTGGTGTAGCCTCCGCACGTAAGCCTTCCGCTGCCGTGCCGAGGCGAACTCCTCCGAGGAGCCTCCGGAGATGACATTGATAACCCTACGGTTGGTGGCCTCCAGAGCCTGTAGCTACAGAAAGCCCTCCTGAGGCTGCCGCACGTGGGCCTGGATCCGCAGAGGGCCCTTGTGGGGCTGCGTTCCTTGCGCCTGGATATGCACGGGGGCTTCGTATGGGTGCTGTACGTGGGCCAGCACGGGCGGACGTGCTTCCAGGTTCCTGTCCCTGGTGACGCTGTCGCGGAGCATCGCGATAGAGGTGCATGCGCGGGTGTCGTGGTTGCCGCGACCGTGGACTACGCACCAAAGCCCCTGGTGTTGGTCGTCGTAATCTCCCCAGCCTCTATCGTCGCGGCCCCGGCCACGGCCGCGTCCCCGGCCTCGGCGCCCCCGACCGCCCCGACCCGCGGGAGCGCTGTCGTCGGAACCGCCTTCGATGTCGAGGACGTACCGACCTCGCCGCGACATCTGTTGACCACGCTTAGACCTATCAGACGGCTCCTTGTGCAGGGCGTCCTTGCGGTCGGGCGCATCCTTGAACGACTCCTGCTTACGTTTTCCCTTCGAAGAACCGTCTTTTGACGGATCTTTGGCTTTTGCCGAGGCGCCGGCCTGGTTGGTGTCGGAGTCGTCGCCTTGTCGCCGCCGTGCGTCCTCTTCCGCCCTGGCGTATTCCTCCATTTTGTCAAAGAGCTTCGTCACTGTCTTGATTGGCTTCCGCGCATTATACTCGGCCATCGGGCCCGGACGAAGGCCCTGTATGGCCGCGTTGACCACGGTGGTTTCGTTAACGTCTTTGACTTGACAACGTATCTTCGCGAAACGTTTGAAGTAGTCCCGGAGTTTCTCTGAAGGTTTCTGCTTCACGGCGAAGAGCTGGTCCGCGTCGACCCGCTCGACATAATTTCCTTGAAAGTTGTTGTGAAGGCGGTCGCGAATCTGCCCCCACGCGTAGATGGAGTTCGGCTCTATGGTAAAAAAACCAGGAGAGCGCCACTCCTTGCAACGCGAGGGGGAGGCCCTTCGCCTTTGTGGTGTCATCTCCGCCCGCGGCTTCGATCGCAGTTTCGTACACGCGCACGAACTCGCGGGGGTCCGTGTCGCCTTTGTACGACTCGATGACGCTGGGGAACTTGAAGTCTTCGGGCCACGCCACCTGCTGCAGCCCGGCCGAAAGCGGGGACTCCGGGTCGACGCGCCACAGCGGCACACGGCTGGATGTGGGGGCGTCTCGGCTGTCCGCCCTTTCCGGCGTGGTCTCTAGCGCGACCACTGGCGCGGCCTGCTGGCTCCGAGCCTCTTGTATGTCGCGGACAGCCCCACGAAGATCCCCTAGCTCCTGCTGGAACGCCTTGAGGGCCGTCAGCAGGGCGCTTTCCACCGCCTGTGCAGGCGGGGCCGCCGGCACGCCCAGTGGACGGACCGGCGCGGGCACGACCGCGTCGCGAGCTCCCAAGCTGCCGGTCGCTCCGTTGTGGCTACCTCCAACTGCCCGGTCCGCGCTACCGGCGAGCGTCGCGGCGAAGGCGGTGAGGTTGGTTGCTGTCGCGTCGGCGGGTCGGTCGCCGCAGTGCCGGTGACGTGATTGGTCGTTGCAGCGCCGGTGACGGGGTCAGCTGCCGCAGCGCCGGTGGCGGGGTCGGTCGCCGCAGTGCCGGTGACGTGGTTGGTCGTCGCAACGCCGGTGACGGGGTCGGCTGCCGCAGCGCGGGCGTCAACGTCCTCGACCGCCGCGCCCGCGGCAACTGATGCCGAAGCCCTGGTACTCACGCGACGCTCCACCCCAACCGTCTTCTTCCCCTTCGCCGCCGCCGATGAAGCTTTTTTCTGTGCCATCCTCCTTCGAACTTCGGGCTTGCTCCTGTCCCTCCCCACGGACGGCGCCAACTGTTGTGGCTATAGACCAAACAGAGAGAGAGATGGTAGTGGAGAGTGAGGGAGATGAGTAATGGCTTAGGTCTTCCCCATGGCCTGTATTCCATATATATATATATATATATATATATATATATATATATATATATATATATATATATATATATATATATATATACATGAGGAGTGCTTTTACAATTATACCCTTACAGTTGATCATCCCCCACAGGGGCATTTATGTCACTACACATGGCCTATTCTGGGCCTTATAACTTCCTATCAGGCCTGCTGGGTTTAGGTGGGGGCCACCCCTACAACACTCGTCTTCTCTCTTCTCACTTCTCCTCCTCTCCTTTCCCACCTCTTCTATAATCCAATCCATCCGATTTTGCTATAACTTGGATGCCAAAAAATTTGGCTGCCTAGATTTTTATCATGGCTTGGATACCCAAAAATTTGGCTATGTCTGGATTTTTACCATGGCTAGGATGCCCAAAAATTTGGCCAAGCCACGGTAAAAATGAAGACTTAGCCACAATAAAATAACCCACTTTTTTTGAGCTCTGGTATAACTATCACAAATGGTTTTTACCAATAATTATCCGTGATAACTGATATTACATATGATTTTAGTTTTGAACCTTTTGTGATAAAGAACGATCATAGACGATTCTAGTTCCGAATCATATATGATACAGTTTTCATAACGGTTCAAAAACCATTTATAAATAACCCTATTATCAGTGACCCATGAAGTCAGATGCTGGTTCAAGGAACCGTCTGTGATGAACTTTTCTGTGGTAGCGGGATAAAGATATGATATCTATTACTTGGACGATTTCATAGCATTTGAGATTAGTATTTGAGTTATAGAGCAAATATTGAGAACATTAATATTATCTTTGGAAAGCTTAGAATTCCAATCCATGGTAGTATGCAAATCTAAATTCTTGCCTTACTTAATCCCATTATCTTGCTAATTTCTTAGTTGGCATAAATTAAACAAGATTAAATATCTAGCACTTTTAATTTGCAAAAACCTTTAATTTAGCTTCATAATTAAATTTTTGTCTCAACATTCTGTTTATGGGGGCTATGCTAATTACTTTAATTTCACAACATTTCTTTCTAATTAGGAAAACAATTCGTGGCATAATCTTTCTTTACTTAATCTTATATGAGGACTAATGTATTAATCTTTATTGGCAAGCAAATAACCAAAGTTAAGTTTTTAATTTAATTTGCATGAACTTGCATTATAATGTCATAATTAATTTTTATTCCCAATATTATTTATAACTCATATTTTATAAGATTGCTCATTTGAACATTTTCTAACCATGAGATTCACAAATTAGCTAGATGCAAAAAGAAACTAAGATATGCATGCAAGAACTGGGCATTTAACTACCCGGGCCACTTGTCATGGTGGGAGAAAGAGTAGGGGAATTCAGCTATAGAGAAACAAGGAAGGCAGAGAGAGGCGCGCGGCCAAGGGGTTGGCAGTGTTTGAGGAGGAGGGGGAATGAACTAAGGTGAGCATGAGGAAAAATAGGCCACGAGGAACTCATTGGTAGCGACGGCTTGGCCGGGGAGGTGTCGAGTTGAGCTGGCATCGTGTGTGGGCAGCGACACAGGGAGGACACCGCGGAGGCGACACTTGGGCGGGGGAGAGCTTCAACCAATAGCGGGGAAGCTCGAGGGTGCCATGTAGATGCTCCATGAGCGAGGAATTGGCTGGGGGTGGCCGGGGAGGGGATTGCGGAGGTGGAGGTGGTTCTGGCTAACGTTGGGGAAGAACGACTTTTGCACAAGCTCTAGCCATAGTACCCCAATCAAATGGTAGGGAGAGATGAGCAAGCTCAGGAATGTGGTTTGACACGAGCGCTCTTGGACGAGGTCCACCGGAGTGGTCAGAACGGTGGCCGGCACAAGGTGCGGTGCGCGGGCACGGGTTCGTTCGCATCGACTCACCTTGAGGGGGAGGGAATGGAAATAGTTGGACCAAATAGGGAGCACGAGGCTTCAAATAGTCGAGGGGATGAAAGCATCTAGGCCCCTAAAAATAGTTTTGGTAATTAATAAATTTATGTGAATATGGGACTAACATGTTTAATGAGTGGTTAAAGGATTAGTCCATAAGTGATCAACAAGATGCAGGCTATGGATCAATGTGAAGACCAAAGATGTCTCAAGACAAAGGTGTACTTAGAATATGATCCCTTTTATTTTTACCGGTCTTAGGAGAAAAGGTGGAACACCGGATTATAGGGTAAATAATCGTATCATAAAGAGGGATCATGGCAAGTAGCTTGATAGCAAAATTTATGTGCCAATTGGATCAAACTAGGAGCATGCATTCATTAAAAATATTTTTTAAAAAGCCAATCTGTGCTCTGTCTGGAAGAGCGGTAGTACCGCAGATTTGAACGTCAGAACTACCGCAGAGCGAAAGTTCCGTAGACAAAATCGGTATTACCGGCGACCGGAAGCTCCCAAATCTAAGCCGAGCCTTTTTTCCAGAGAGCACGCTCCGAGTGACATTTGAGATTTTGTGGGGTCAGAAGTACTAGCGATTTCAACACCGAAACTACCGCTGAGTGTGGTAGTTCTGTAGTTTAGAACGGTACTTCTGGAGCCCAGAAGCTCCGGAGGTATAGCGGAGCCTTTTTTCCAGAGAGCACCAAGTTTGGGGAGTTTTGGGGTTTGGCACAAGCAATAGTACCACGCCGACTTTGCGAAACTACCGCAGAGTGGTAGTACTGGATTTTATAACGGCGGTATTACCGTGTCAACTTTGCGGAACTACCGCAGAGCGGTAGTACCGGATTTTATAATGACGGTAATACCACGCCGACTTTCCAACGATTACTGTAGAGCCTCTAACATAGCCGTTCTGCCACGCCAGAAGGGGAGCGGAACTACCGGCCTCAGGCCGGCGGTAGTTCCGCTCGCCGTGAATTTTCTGGAATTTGTTCCAAATGGCTAGTTTTGGTTGGTGAGGGGTATAAATACCCGTACGACTGCTTAAGGACAGATAGAACATTTCTTGAGCATAGAGCATTCACTCCACACCTCCATTTCACTTTGAGCATTAAATTTGAGGTGGTTGAGCAAAAAGTGCATTGCGTTCATTAGTTGATCCTTTGGCACTCATTTGCAAATCAAGTGGAGCCCTGGCTTATTACTCTTGGTGCTTGCCGGCACCTGGACGATTGGGCGGAGGAGTGATCTTTGATCTTCTTAAAGGAGCTTGTGAGAAGACCTGGTATTCCTGTGAAGGTTGGAGCTCACCTACCGGAGCATGGAAGAGCTACCTCTAGTGATTGAGGTGTTTCGGCTTAATTCATTAAGCCGGTCTGATTTGTTCGGGCTAACCTCAACGTGGATTAGGGGAAATCGGCAAGTTTCCGAGCACCACGGTAAAACATCGGTTGTGTACTTCTCTCTCTTATTTTCTTCTAGCTCTTTTTGTCAGCATTAGTGTGATTATTTGCTTGATATAGAGCTAGTGATATTTCTATCTTGACTAGAATTGTGTAGGCTTATTGCTTTACATTCTTGCTAGACTAAGATTGTAGAAAACTATTTAGGAGAAAAGAAAAATTTAAAAACCTCCTATTCACACCCCTCTAGTCGGTATCCTTGATCCTACAAGTGGTATCTGAGCTTGGTCTCTCATTATTAGACTTAACCGTCTAGAGAGAAAGGTTGGCTAGTGAGGGGTTTGCGATAGGTAAAGCACCATTCTTTGATGGCTCAAATTATGCATATTGAAAAATTAGAATGTCTATTTATCTTAAGGCCATGAGTCCAAATATTTGAAAAATTGTAAATGAGGGCTACGTCATGCCTCTTGATCTATTGCACCTCACGGAACAAGACAGACGTAACGCTCATTTAGATGCCCAAGCCATGAATGCTTTATTTGGGGCTTCAAACGCGGACGAGTTCAATAGAGTGAGCAACCTAGAAATGGCTCACGGTATTTGGACAACCCTTTCCGAAATTCATGAAGGGACGTCCACGGTTAAAAAGGCCAAATTGCATAGGCTTAGGATCAAATATGAGACATTTACAATGTTGCCCCATGAGGACATTAATGAGAAGTACACACGGCTCAACAACATTGTGAATGAACTCAAAGGCCTTGGTACTAACCTTTCTGATCTTGATATTGTAAGGAAAAAGCTTAGGTCTTTGCCGAAAAAATACGAGATGTTGGTGACACTCTTCCTCAACTCACCGGAGTTGGCAAGAATGACATCAACTCAACTATTGGGCAACCTCATTACAAATGAGTTGTACAAGAAGGACAAGGAGGAGCTTTTGGAGCAATCCACCTCCAGTGGGAAGGCGGTGGTAAGTGAGGAATCCGAAGACGAAGAGGAGGATTCCGAAGAGGAGTTGGCCCTTCTAGTGAAAAGAATGAACAAATTCATGAGGAGGCGTTCAAACCAAAGCGCAAGTCATGAAAAGGCAAAGAAGGGGCACTCCTACTCCAACAAGCGTTATAGCAACATCCGTTGTTATGAATGTGATGAGAAGGGACATATTGCTTCTCAATGCCCTACCAAGAAAGATGACAAGGAGAAGTCATCAAAGAAGAAGAGTTACAACGGCAAGAACAAGTTTTTCAAGAAGCTTCACAAAGATGGCAAGAATAAAGCCCACATTGGCGAGTGGGATTCCGAGGAGGAGTACTCCGACTCTGACTCAAGTGAAGACGAGTCTCTCAAGAAGAAGGGGCTCATTGGCATCGCCATCAAGGAAGCTTCACCACTATTCTCCACTCCTACATGCCTTATGGCTAAAGGAGAGAAGGAAAATGCTTGATGATGATGAACCTTTATATGATGATCTCATGGACATGCTTATTGAATTGAATGAGTTTCTTGGAAAAAAAATCAAAATTTAAGGTCTTGAAGAGAGAACACATATCTCTACAAGAATCTTATGAGGAGCTAAAGGAAGCTCATGATTTACTTCTCCAAGAAAATCAAAAGAAATCTTGTACTAGCATTGGAATTACTTGTGATATTTTAAATGACATGCCTAGTATAGAGATATCAAAATCTAGCATGTCTACATCTTGTGATGACTTAATAGCTATGCCATGCTCTTCAAATATTGATTCCAAAAATGCATTAGCTTTTGCTTATGATGATATGCTTGTTAATGAAAATAAGAATTTAAAGGAACAAGTATTAAAATTGAACAAAAGTTTAGAAAGAGCATTCAAGGGAAAGGCCACCCTTGATAAATTGTTGAGTGATCAAAGATGCTCATTCAACAAGGAAGGCCTTGGATACATTCCCAAGAAAGGTATGAAACCGGCATACAAGCCCACAAGGTTTGTAAAGAAAAATGGTAAGTATTGCACAAAATGCCGGGAAGTAGGACATGAACAACATAATTGTCCTAAAAATAATATTCAGCCCATTGGTTTATATGACTCATGTTATATGCTTAAAAAATCTAAAAATGGAAATGTTATTGCTCATTTTATTGGCCCTCGATTTTGGGTGCTAAAAAGAAAGCCATTTGGGTACCCAAAACCTTGGTTACTAACCTCCAAGGACCCAAACAAATTTGGGTGTCTAAAAGAACTTGATTTTCTTTTGTAGGTGAACTACAAGACCGGTGGAAGGCATTGGGTGCTTGATAGTGGGTGCACTCAACACATGATCGCAGGCCAGAAAATGTTCACCACATTTGAAAGCAGGAGAAATGAGAAAATCACCTTTAAGGACAATAGCAAAGGAAAGGTATTTGGATTGCGTAAAATTGCTATCTCAAATGACCTTTCAATTTCAAATGTATCTTTAGTAGAAACATTGAATTTTAATTTGTTATCCATTGCTCAATTGTGTGATTTACGCTTAACTTGCTCCTTTTCTAAAGAAAATATAATTATTTCAAAAGAAAATGGAAATGAACTTGTTTTCAAAGGTTTTAGATTTGGAAATCTCTATTTAGTAGATTTTTCTTCAAATGAATCTTGCTTGAAAACTTGTTTAATAGCAAAAACATCTTTGGGACGGTTATGGCATAGGAGGCCAGGTCATGTGGGCATGGTACAACTTAAAAAGTTTTTCAAACATGACTTAGTTGTTGACTTTAAAGATGTGAAGTTTGAGAAAAATAGACTTTGTAGTGCTTGCCAAGCCGGGAAGCAAGTTGCAAATTCTGATCCTTCCAAAAGTATCATGTCAGCATCTAGGCCATTAGAGCTCTTACATATGGATTTGTTTGGGCCAACAACCTATAAGAGCATCGGGGGCAATAGTTATTGTTTAGTCATTGTAGATGATTACTCGAGGTATACATGGGTATTCTTCTTAAATGACAAAAGCGAAGCCTCCGAGATTTTCAAAAGTTTTGCAAAAAGGGCCCAAAATGAATTTGATTTTAAAATAAAGAAAATTAGGAGTGACAATGGTTCCGAGTTCAAAAACACTAAAATTGAAGATTTTTGTGATGAACTTGGAATAAAGCATGAATTTTCCACAACCTACACTCCGGAGAAAAAATGGAGTTGTAGAAAGGAAAAATCAAAAATTAATTAAAATGGTTAGGACAATGCTTGATGAATATAATACTTTCGATAAATTTTGGGCGGAAACTATTAACACCACTTGTCATGCCATAAATTGCCTTTATTTGCATTGTCTTTTGAAAAAGACTTCCTATGCACTTCTCATTGGAAGAAAACCGAACATATTCTACTTCAGAGTATTTGATTGCAAATGCTATATCATAAGAAATGGTGTTCGGCTTTCTATATTTCAAAGTCGATGTGATGAAGGATTTTTATTAGGCTATTCTTCAAATAGTAAAGCATATAGAGTTTTTAATAAAAATTCGGGTTTAGTAGAAGAGTCTTGTGATGTTCAATTTGATGAAACTAATGGCTCTCAAGAAGAGCAAGAGAATTTGGATGATGTAAGGGATGAAGGACTACACAAAGCCATGGAGAACATACAAATTGGTGACATCAAGCCAAAGGAAGATCAAACATCACCTACCTCATCAAGACAAGTTGAACCACCATCCTCTTTTACAATGAGCAATATTCAAGTCATAGAAGATGAAGAAAAGGATCTACAACCTACTACATTCAAGATCCACAATGCAATCGCCAAGGATCATCTAATAAATCAAATATTGGGTGACGTGAGTAAGGGTGTTCAAACTCGCTCTAGAGTAGCTTCATTTTGTGAATATTACTCTTTTGTGTCTTCTCTTGAACCAAAACATATAGATGAAGCTCTAGATGACCCGGATTGGATTAATGCCATGCATGAATAATTAAACAACTTCACTCAAAATAAAGTATGGACTTTGGTGGAAAGACCCAAGGAGCACAATGTGATTGGTACAAAATGGGTTTTCCGAAACAAGCAAGATGAAAACGGAGTTGTGGTAAGAAATAAAGTAAGGTTAGTTGCTCAAGGTTATACTCAAGTTGAGGGTTTAGATTATGATGAGACATTTGCACCCGTAGCTAGACTTGATTCAATTAGTGTAGGGACCCCGGATTTCCGAACCCGGACCCTCTGTGTATTACTACACTAGTCCCAGATCAAAGCTAGTGCACACAGTTAAACATAAATGAATACATAACCAGCAACGCTTTATTACAATATTAAAGAGTACAGACCGAAAGGTCTCATTATTATAATTGAGGTTTCAAGACCTCGCACACACGAAACACAGCGGAAGCAAAAGATAAACTCGGTGAAGACCCATCAATACGCCACAGGCAATTGACTGGGAAGCACGACCTAGAACTCCTGGAATCCTTCATCGAATCCACCCGCGAAGAAGTGGTAGTCACCTTCTTGAGCTTCGTACTCCTCTAGTTATTATTTTTGAGTGTAGCATGTGAGTACATAAAGTACTCCGCAAGTCTTGGGAAAAATGCAATAGATGCAAGGCTTGACAAAGGAAGGCTATATGGTTCTTTTGCACAAAGCAACATTTTCATTCAATTACTTCTAATTATTTTCGAAGGCATCAATTTAATAAAGTAAATATTTTAGCAGAAACTATCATTAACTTTCTAGTGAAGGTTCCATCTACCAACACTAGCCAACCAATTACAATTGGTCAAGATTAAAACTGCGGGTTCCATCCACCCTCTCTGGCTCCAACTGCCAGGATACCCTTCCAAGAGTTCCCTCCACTCTCGGAATACAAAACTTTAATTTTGAAACCAAAACCAAAAAGCTACCATGTGAATGCATTCCTTGCCCGCCCTTGACCGTGGGCACGGCTATTCGAATAGTTTTACACTCTGCAGAGGTTGTACAACTTTACCCACAAGAGATAAATTATCCTAAAAGTCAACACGCTTCCTTTGGCATGAGACCCAGATAAAATATCACAAAGCCTTTACCTTATTCTAATCTAGCTAGATACCACCCGCTGAGGTTTCACCGCAGGTAGGCTAACTGCCCGAACCGAAGCCCCCTCTTGCGCCTTATAAGTACAGTAAATCCCTGTCTCTTACTGTGAATAATCAGTCCATCCCTGGCACCCACTTTCCACTGGTGGCACCTAAACTAGACTATCATAAGTTAGTCAGCTAGGTCGTACCCATATAGACTTGTGGTTGTACGGTTAATGCTCAGTCTGGACAAACACAAGCGTCGGTCCTTAATTGACTAGGGTGGAACATACACTTTACAAGATCTCGTGCTTCCTGCACCAATCGAAACCAACCATCCACCCTAATCTAAACCAATTTTCACATTTTTTTTATTTTTAAAGGATTAGTGGCAACTCCAATCACCACTAGACTTTAGAAACACAAGTTATTACAACAAATCATAATTTCCCATTTTCAAGATTTCAAAGGTATTAAATAGCGTGACTAAGCATTATACTACCATTCTATTATTCACAAATGATTATAATACTCTCATTAAAGAGCCAAAGGAAATCCTAAGGAGACAAGGGTACATGGCATTCAATTTCAACTGAGGGCATAACAAAATTGGGGTAACTAATACCTTAAGATTTGAACTAATCTTGTATATAAATAGCAATGCACATAATTTAAAATAATTAAAACATTTCAAAATCATAGGTTCGAGATGATCAATGGAGACTTGCCTTCTTGCAGGTTCTCTGGGTCTTCCTGCTGCGAAGTGGAGAGATCGTCGACAACGTTGGAATCTACGCGAGAAAAGACGAAGCAACAAAACAAATAAATACAAACAAAAATTCAAATAAACTCAAAAATTCAAATAGAGGCCATATTTGGATAGATTATGATTTTAGAAGAATTTAGGAGAAAGGTTCAGCGGATTTGGGGTTCACACGAGGGAGAACGAATATCTTGAAGATCGGTTGGGAAAAGAAATTACTGAGACAATATTTGGACCAAGGAAAATAGAATGGATTTTATGGAGACTTTGCAAGATTTGAATTTGAATTTTGAAAGTGCACAGAAAATTTGGAATGGAACTGAGGCTTTGAAATTAAACTAGGTATTGGAATTTGAAATTTAAATATTTAAAATATCAAATAAATTTCAAATATTTGAAAGGATGGAATAAATGGATAGTTTGGAATTTTTGATGAATTTAGAAATTTGAATGGGCTCAAACGGAGTTACGATGAAGGAGAACGGGCTTCGGGAAGTTTAAATTCAGAGAAAAAGAAAAAGGGGAATTTCTGGAATTATTTTTCTAAAAGAAAAATAATTTATGACCTCAGCATTGCATCAGCAGGGATTTTCTTTTTGGTCAATTTATTTTTCAACGGAAAAATCGGTTTACTGCGCCACGCTGACGTCAGCCCTGAGGGGGTCTGACTGACCGGTGGGCCCGGTCCATGTGGACCGAGTCCACGGCCCGTGGGGAGCGCTGAGGTGGCACGGGGCTGACGGGGACAGAGGGAGCCGAGGTGGCGCCCACCGACCAGCCACGCGGCGGCCACGTAGGCGGGGCGTGCTGACGTGGCCTGGCCGGCCGAGGTAGCGCTCGAGGACGGTGGGCTCGCCGGCGCTCCGGCGGGCCGTGGCCGGCGGCGAGCGGCGCGGGAGGAAGAGGGGACCGAGGGGAGTGCGGTGGTGGGGCGGCCCTTACCGGGGGCGGCCGGAGTTGAGCCGGCGGCGAGGAGAGGCGGCGGCGGTGTTTGGGTGGCGACGGGGAGGGGACTCTGGTGGCGAAGAGGGGCGGCCGAAGAGCGGAGGGGGTCGGGGGCGTCGCGGTGAAGCTGAAGGCGGCGTTGGCGAAGCTCGGGAGCGACCGGAGCGGTGAGGGGAGCTCACCGGAGGGTGGCCGTGGCTCAGAGAAAGAGGAGCGCGGTGGCTGGGACGCTCGGGAGCTCGGGAAGGGCGGGAGAGCGCGGAGGGAGGTGGAGCGAGGAGAGGGGACGCCGGAGGCGGTATTTATAGGGGTCGGGGAGGGGCAGGGCGCCGGGAATCGCTCGCCGTAGATCTCGGCGGCCGGCGGCAATTGCAGGGAGAAAAAGGGAAAGCGGCGCGGGGGAAGGGGGATTCGGGCGCGGGGATGACGGGGTCGGGTCGGGGAAGAAGAGAGGGGAAGAAAGGAAGGGAATCTGGCGAGCGGGGAGGCGGCGGAAATGGCGGCGGTGAACGCGCGGCCGAGCGGGAGGAAGGAGACGGCGCGCGGGGAAGAGAGGTTTGACAGGTGGGCCCCGCGCGCAGAGATAGAGAGGACGCGAGGAGGAGCAGCGTCGGATGGCGATCGGAGGGCTGGCGCGAAGGGGTGGGGGCGTGCGGCGGGATGGGCCGGGCGCGTGGGGGCGGGAGGATTTGGCCGCGTGGCCAAGGGCAGGATCGGGCGGCGGAGGGAGAAGCGAGGGCGGACGGGGCGGATGGGAGCGAGGGGCGGCGTGGCCGCATCGGGCTCGACCACGTGGCAGCCGGGGAGGGGAGGGAGGCGGGATGGAGTGGGTGGCGGTGATGGGCCAGAGAGAAGGGACGTGGGCAGCATCTGGCCGTCCACGTGGCGGCCAGAGGGGAGGGGAGAGGGATTTAAATTTCAAATTTTGTTTTTGATTTTCAGAACGGCCCAAAAAATCCAATAAAGCTCAGAAAAATATGAAATAAAATCCAAAAATTCCGGAACAATTCACAGAAGTTCCTGGATAAGTTTTGGACTTAATACAAATACTTCCAACTAATGTTGGTATTTAAGTTTCATACTTGAAATACTTTTTATTTTCAAAAATAGGTTTTAAACTCCAGAAAATCCAAGAAACCAAATAAAAGCCAAATAACTCCAAATAATTAATTTGAATTAGGATTTTTATAGAAATTCAAAATATCTTTTTATTTAACAATATTTTTAGGTTTTACTTAAAATTCTTTTCAAATCCAGCTTTTTCAAAAACAGAAATTCAGGGCAAATCCAAATAAAACTCAAATACTTTAAAATAATTAATTTGAATTTAAATTTTTCAGAAAGCAAATTTTTGGGATGTTACAATTAGAATCTTGCTTGCTTTTGCATCTAGCTTTGATATTAAACTATTTCAAATGGATGTTAAAAGTGCCTTTTTAAATGGAACAATCTCCGAACTAGTATATGTTGAACAACCTCCGGGGTTCGAAGATTCTAAATATCCTAATCATGTTTATAGACTCTCAAAGGCGCTATATAGTTTAAAACAAGCTTCTAGAGCATGGTATGAGCGCCTTCGAAATTTTCTTGTCTTAAAAGGTTTTAAAATTGGAAAAGTAGATATAACATTATTCACAAAAATCATTGGTGATGATTTCTTTGTACGCCAAATTTATGTCGATAATATTATATTTGGTTCTACTAACCAAGATTTTTGTGAAGAATTTGGTGAAATGATGTCGAGGGAATTTGAGATGTCAATGATAGGTGAACTAAGCTATTTCCTTGGACTTCAAATCAAGCAACTCAAAGATAGGACCTTCATAAGCCAAACAAAGTATGTCAAAGACCTTTTCAAAAAGTTTGGCATGGAAGATACAAAACCATCAAGACACCAATGGCAACAAATGGGCATCTAGACTTCGACAAAGGAGGTAAGTCGGTAGATACAAAACTTTATAAATCTATGATTGATAGTTTGCTTTATCTTACCGCATCTAGGCCCGATATCATGTTTAGTGTATGCATGTGTGCTCGCTTTCAAGCTTCTCCAAAGGAGTGTCATTTAAAAGCCATAAAAATAATTTTGAGATATTTAAAACATTCCTATAACATAGGGCTTTAGTATCCTAAAGGTGCTAAATTTGAATTAATTGGATATTCGGATTCCGATTATGCGGGTTGTAAAGTGGATAGAAAAAGCACCTCGGGAAGTTGTCAAGTTTTAGGAAGATCTTTAGTGTCTTGGTCCTCTAAGAAACAAAATTCCGTAGCACTTTCAACCGCCGAAGCTGAATATATTTCCGCCGGAAGTTGTTGTGCTCAATTGCTATGGATGAGACAAACTTTGATGGATTGTGGAATTAATTTTGATAAAGTGACTCTTTTGTGTGACAATGATAGTGCGGTCAAAATATGCAATAATCCAGTCCAACATTCAAGAACCAAGCATATAAATATACGCCACTATTTCTTGAGGGACCATGTTAGCAAAGGAGATATTTGCATTAGCCACATCCAGACCGAATACCAATTAGCGGATATATTCACCAAGCCTTTAGATGAAAGCCGCTTTTGCAAATTAAGTAATGAATTAATGTCATAGATTATTCCAACATTGCATAAATTTATGACACATTTAAATGTATGCTCACTTGAAGTAGCTTGAGAGTCTTTGTGCAAAAGATTTTATGCAAAACAATTTTGATTTTAATCAAATGCAAAAAATTATTTGAAGCTATTATTTTGGTATATTTAATGCATAATGATCCTTAATGATTTTAGTTGAGTGCAAAAACTAGGGATCATTTGCATCTACTCTCATTCCAATCCATTCCCTTCAAGTTCCAGAAAAATCGGAACAATCGCTGTTTCCCTGCGGTACTTTTGTTGACTGGAACTACCGGCTGTGTAAGCGGTACTTCCGCTAAGCGGAACTACCGGCCATCATGGCGGTACTACCGCATCTGACTTGAGTGGAAAAACCGCCCGAACCTAAGGCTTACTTGCAAGTCCCCCTCTCTCTCTGCGGTTATTCTGCACCATACTCCACCCGTGCCTGTACAAGCCGCCTTCAACCTCTTTCTCTCTCCTTCTCAAAATCCCACCAAAAACCGTCCCCTAGATCCGCATATCTAGTGGGTTTTTCTTCAAATCTTCGAGGTCTCTCATTTGCAAAGGGTTCAACTCCTCCGATCCTCAAGGTATTTCGGATCAAATCCCTCTCTTTGATCTCCTTTTGAACCCTAGGTCAATTTTCTAGATTTGAACAAATGTAGATGATTTTGCGCAATTAATCTAGGACAAATGAATTATTTTGGTGTTTAATGGTGTTTTCACACCTATTCCATAGATTCAATCCAAGAAAACACCAAAATCGCACGCACATTGCTTAGCCCTAGAATCAATCAGGGGGAGCGGAACTACTGCTCGACAAGTGCGGTACTACTACAGTGCGGTACTACCGGCCCCTGAATAGCCGTTCCTCCTTGTTCTTAGATGCCTAGGACAAGGAATGTGGGCCGGAGGATGTACTCATCTGCCACTTTTGGAGATTCCTCCGGTGCTCCTGCCCTTCCATCTACGGTTCCATCAGAGGCAGCTCAGAAGGCTGCACAAGATAAGGGAAATGGACCAGCTTTTGAGTCAGACTCAGAGACAGAGTCTGAGCAGGCAGTGAGCTCACCCATGGAGGAGTCCAAGGAGGACTTGGCAGATAGGAAGGACCCTCAGATAGACCTGAGGAAAATTACAGCTGACGAATATGCTAGACTTAGGAACAAAAACCGGTTTGAGCTCCCCTCCAACTCCATAATCCAAAATTCCACACCAAGGTCCAGGAGCAGATATTTGAGCAGCTGTATGGGAAGAACATGCTCTTTACAGATCATAAGTATGTCGACTGAGATCACCTTGACTCAATCGACAAATATGATGGGACTTACAGATTGTTTTAACGAGAAGGTCTGCATCAGCTTGTGGCACTAAAAACTGATTATAATGAGGAGATCATAAGACAGTTTTATGCCATAGTTCACATCACTCCTGACTTCCAGCAGCTCACTTGGATGACTGTTTGCCAGAAGCTGGAAACAAATAAACTTGATTTTGAGCTTGCTTTGAGGGCAGAATTGAGTGCATATGAGAAGGTATATGACAAGCAAGCTCTTGACCTTCCCGACATTTCAGTCTACTATGATGCTGCATAGAGGTTTATACCAGGCAAGTTAGTTGGACTGCTTCCCATTCCTAGCCTGGTAAACAGGATAATTAACCACACTATCTTCCCTAAGAGTGGGAATTTCGATGCCATTAGAGGTCATGCCTGGAAACGCATTGATTATATCATGAAGGGTCAAAAGTTTGATGTAGTGGATGTGATAATCAGGGAGATAGCTTCCTCCAAAAATGACAGAATCAAGCGCATCAACTACACTCCATATATTATGGCATTGATCAATAGGAAGTATGAGTTCTGAGGTGGCTTAGGAGGGGTTCACAAACCTTACAAATTCAGGCCAGAACCTCCTATTCCCACATCTGTTCGAGCTCAGTGCCTAGATCCAGCAGCAGGTTCCTCAGCAGCAGCAGCAGCCGGAGCAGCGCCATCAGCACAGCCCAAGGAGGCAGGCCAGCCCTCGCTTTCTCAGATTTACTCGCTCAGTGCCTAGATCCAGCAGCAGCAGGTTCCTCAGCAGCAGCAGCAGCCGGAGCAGCGCCATCAGCACAGCCCAAGGAGGCAGGCCAGCCCTCGCTTTCTAAGATTTACTCGGCCATCCTTCAGCTACGTGACTCCCAAGCTGAGGGCTTCACCTCCCTGACCTCCAGGATGGATTCTTTGGATGGGAGGATGACTTCACTAGATGGCCGTGTTGCAGCCATTAAGCAGTCCCTTTCCTAATCCCCGTCACCTCTGCGCTACACTCACCGACGCCGCCGTGATCCTTCTCCTCCAAGACCTTAGGAGTAGCTCTTTTTGGTACTTGATGCCAAAGGGGGAGAAGAGTGGAGAAGGTGGAGAAGATGGGCTAGTTGGGGCTAGGATGGGTCTGTTGGGCTATATTTATTTATGTAATGAACTTTGTTTTCTTTTGGATGCTTGTTTACTTTTGGATGCTTATGGATGATTATTGAATGTAATGACTTTATCACTTATGTTCATTTATTTCCATGATATGATATTTTTATGTTATGTGCATCTTGTCTCATATGTGATGTTTTTATCCTCTTTATATAACATGCACATGTTTAGGGGGAGCTTCTCCTCACTAGGACCTTAAAAAGGAGATAATTCATCATATGCTAAAACAAAAGTTTATTGCAATAATTACTCTCTTTTAAAGTCACAATAGAATATACAACTAGTTGTCAAACAAGTTGTATATTCAAAACATTATTTCTCACAAAAAACGTGTCTTGTCATCAATTACCAAAAAGGGGAGATTGAAAGTATCTAGGCCCCTAAAAATGGTTTTAGTAATTAATGAATTTATGTGAATATGGGACTAACATGTTTAATGAGTGTTTAAAGGAGTAGTCCATAAGTGATAAACAAGATGCAGGCTATGGATCAATGTGAAGACCAAAGATGGCTCAAGACAAAGGTATACATAGAATAGGATCCCTTTTATTTTTACCAGTCTTAGGAGAAAAGGTGGAAGACCAGATTATAGGGTAAATAATCGTATCATAAAGAAGGATCATGACAAGTAGCTTGATAGCAAAATTTATGTGCCAATTGGATCAAACTAGGAGCATGCATTCATTAAAAATCTGTTTTAAAAAGCCAATCTGTGCTCTGTCTGGAAGAGCGGTAGTACTGCCGATTTCAACGTCGGAACTACCGCAGAGCAGAAGTTCTGCAGGCAAAATTGGTACTACCGGCGACCAGAAGCTCCAAAATTTGAGCGGAGCCTTTTTTCCAGAGAGCACCCTCCGAGTGACATTTGAGATTTCGCGGGATCGGAAGTACCGACGATTTCAACGCTGGAACTACCGTTGGGTGCGGTAGTTCCGCAGTTTAGAGCGGTACTTCCGGAGCCCGAAAGTTCCGAAGGTAGAGCGGAGTGTTTTTTCCAGAGAGCACCAAGTTTGGGGAGTTTTGGGGTTCAGCCCAAGTGGTAGTACCGCGCCGACTTTGCAGAACTACCGCAGAGCGGTAGTACCGGATTTTTTAACGGTGGTAGTACCGCACCGACTTTCCAACGGTCACTGCAGAGCCTCTGACATAGCCGTTCTGCCACGCCAGAAGGGGAGCGGAACTATCGGCCTCAGGCCGGCGGTAGTTCCGCTCGCCCTGAATTTTCTGGAATTTTTTCGAAACGGCTAGTTTTGGTTGGTGAGAGGTATAAATCCCCGTACCACTGCTCAAGGACATATAGAACATTTCTTGAGCATAGAGCATTCACTCCACACCTCTATTTCACTTTGAGCATTAAATTTGAGGTGGTTGAGCAAAAAGTGCATTGAATTCATTAGTTGATCCTTTGGCACTCATTTGCAAATCAAGTGAAACTCTGGTTTATTACTCTTGGTGCTTGCTGGCACTTGGACGATTGGGCGGAGGATTGATCTTTGATCTTCTCAAAGGAGCTTGTGAGAAGACCCGGTATTCTTGTGAATGTCGGAGCTCGCCTACCCGGAGCGGGGAAGAACTACCTCTAGTGATCGAGGTGTTTCGGCTTAATTCGTGGAGCCGGTCCGATTTGTTCGGGCTAACCTCAACGTGGATTAGGGAAACCGGCAAGTTTCCGAGCACCACGGTAAAACATCGGTTGTGTACTTCTCTCTCTTATTTTCTTCTAGCTCTTTTTGTTAGCATTAGTGTGATTATTTGCTTGATATAGAGCTAGTGATATTTCTATTTTGACTAAAATTGTGTAGGCTTATTGCTTTACATTCTTGCTTGACTAAGACTGTAGAAAATTATTTAGGAGAAAAGAAAAATTTAAAAACCTCCTATTCACCCCCCTCTAGTCGGTATCCTTAATCCTACAGGGGATGCGGCACTGCACTATTGTTCCACAGTGTGATGCTGTGGAGCAGCAGCGCCGGGCGGCACGGGTAGTTGGCGGATCAACACATAGCGCGAGCACGTGGGCGGCGGGGCGTAGAGGCGTGTAGGGGTTTGGCGCGGGCGACGGAGGTGGGTCAGCCTGGTGTGGGCAGCTGGGCAGCGCATGGCACATCGAGGGCGCCAAGGTTGGGTCAGCCTGGCGCGATCAAGGGGAGAAAAGGAGAGGAGAAAGAAAGAGAGAAAGAGGGGCCCGGTGGCAATTAAAGAGAGAGGAGAGAAAGGAAGAGAGGGAAGGAGAAATGATAGCAAATTTTTGGAATTTGGATTCTTGCTAAATTTCCAAATTCAATATTTGGATTAGATTTTGAATTTGAAGTCTTGGTTCAATTATTTGGACGTAAAATTTAATAACCCTTTACTTTTTATTAATTTAATTTCAAAAAACAACTCTCGATTTGAATTTACATTTCAAATTTTTCTCAAATAAATTTCTAAATATTTTGGCTCTTGATCCAGTTTTTTATTTTTATTTAAATTATTTAGCACAAATCCAAATTAAGAAACTCGAACGAATGTAGAACATTTAAAATAATACTGGAAATTGACAAAAGATTTTGAATTTTCTCAATTACACTATTCCCATATTTGGGATGTTACATGGGTTGATGCGACGTAGCGCACGGGGGAAAGAGTGAGAGGGAGAGGGGGAGGGGTCCGGGCACACGTAGGCGGCACACTAGGCAGCTCAGCTCAGCGCGTGTTAGGGGGGCAAAGTGTTGCAATAGAAAGAGTACAAGTGTATGTGATGAACTGTTGATCCATTCATTAGTCAAGAATCTGTACATGTTGATACATATATATATATATAGATGATCATGGGGTGGCTTGAATAGATGTCTGTCTGGAAAGACATCTGTACATGGAGGCACCTATACATTTGGGCACTTTTACTTTTTGCATGTAACACTCCCCCTTGACAAATGTATCTTCATATGATCATCTTGATTCATCATCTTGGAAAAACTTCTCCAAAACCCTGTAGGGAAAAATATGAGGAGAACCTATAAAGTAGATATGCCATGAAAAACTCCTTTAAAACCCAATGGAAAATTTAAGGAGAAAATTTGATATGGCATATATATGATTATATCTCCTTAAAAACCCCTGTGGGGAAAATAGAGATATAATATATTTATGATTACGTTGTCATATTGCCTCATTAAAAACCTTAATGAGAAACCTTAGAGGAAAAACTCATAAAGGGAAAAGAGTACAATATTTATATTGAACGGGTTAAATCTTAGGAGATTTCTCCCCCTGATATCTGCAAATCACGTAGTCTTCGCATACCAATTCCATGAACACATTTTTGGAATGTGGAAATTGGTAATGACTTGGTGAATAACTCCGCGAGATTATCACAAGATTTAGTTTGCAGAATATTTATTTCCCCACTCTCTTGCAATTCATGTGGGTAAAATAATTTAGGTGCAATATGTTTTGTGATATTGCTCTTTATGTAACCCGTTTGCATTTGGACAACGCAAGCAGCATTATCTTCGTAGATAATGGTAGATGATGCGATAGCACCTATACCACATGTATGTGGTTAATCATTCTGCGAAGCCATACACATTCACGTGATACTTCATATAATGCAATTATTTCAGAATGATTAGTGGATGTAGCCACTAGAGTCTGTTTCGAAGACTTCCAAGATATGGCTGTTCCACCATGTAAAAATACAAAGCCTGTTTGAGATCTGACATTATGGGGATCTGATAAATAGCCAGCATCAGTATATCCTATTAAATCCACATTTTTATTCTTCTGGAAGAATAGACCGAGATCTTTAGTGCCTTGAAGATATCTAAGGATATTCTTCACTCCTACCCAATGTCTTTTGGTTGGAGTAGCGCTATATCTAGCAAGTAGATTTACCGCAAATGCAATATCCGGCCGGGTGCAATTTGCAAGGTACATAAGCGCTCCGATGGCACTGAGATAGGGAACCTCGGGTCCCAATAGCTCTTCATTATCATCTTGGGGTCTAAATGGATCTTTGTCCCTGTCGAGAGTTCGAACAACCATAGGGGTTTTCGATGGATATGCTTTGTCCATATTGAATTTCTCCAATATTTTCTGGACATAGGCTGATTGATGCACTAGGGTGCCTGTATGAAGGTGCTCAAGTTGTATACCTAAGAAAAATTTGGTTTTACCCAAATCCTTCATTTCAAATTCCGTCATAAGATGATTACGTGCTTCATCTATATCCCGTGTGTTACCAATGATATTTAGATCATCAACATACACAGATATAATGCAAAATCCTGTCGAGGATCTTTTAATGAACACGCATGGGCAATCATCATTGTTGGAGTATCCCTTTTTGGTTAGGAACTCACTTAGTCGGTTGTACCACATTCTACCCGACTATTTCAAGCCGTATAAAGACTTGTTCAATTTTACATAATACATATTGCGATTTGCGTTCGGATTCGGAATTGAAATTCCATCGGGAACTTTTATGTATATGTCCGAATCAAGTGACCCATAAAGATATGCCGTCACTACATCCATCAACTGAAAAGATAGATGATTTTTAACTGCCAATGAGATTAAGTATCGGAATGTTATTCCACTCATTACTGGAGAATAAGTTTCATTGAAATCAATGCCGGGTCTCTGCGTGAACCCTTGTGCTACAAGCCTTGCTTTGTATCTCACCACCTCATTGTTTTCATTTCGTTTGCAGACGAAAACCCATTTGAAACCGACAGGGAATACTTTGGGAGGTGTATGTATCACTTTGGTGAATACATTTTCTTTTCTTGAGCGAGGCTAACTCCTCTTGAATTGCATCCTTCCATTGAATCCAGTCCGAGTGCTGTTTGCACTCTGCCATGGTCTTGGGATCTGGATCATTTTGAAGGTTGTTTGCAATTGTTGTGGAGAAATAAATGTCGACAATTGTAGTCTTACGATCGTATGATTCTCCAGAATCAGTATAGTTTGTGGAAATTTCTTGGACCCTTGATGACTCAATGTTATTTCCCAAAACATTTGAGTCGGGGTATTCCGATGTCCCAGGATCAGTAATTGAGTGCACTGTTGATCTGGGTTTAAGGATCCTTTGGTGTCTATCAACTTGAGGTTGATCTGCATTTACATTCTTTTGTTTCCTTTGTCGCTTGTTAGAAGCTGTATCCGCCGTTTGTACCGTACTTCTCCCCCTCTTATTTTGAACTGGGAGTTGAGTGGTATTTTGCGGTACCTCCACTCTTTCAGGTACATTTCTGGCAGGATTATAGGATTTTGTGACACCCTTATAATCAGTAAATGCATCTGGCAGGTTATTTGCAATGTTTTGCAAATGAATGAGTTTCTAAACTTGAAGTTCAGTCTCTCTGGTACGTGGGTCTGAGGCAAGAATGCCTTGAACATTCCAATTAATTGCCTGGCATTCAGTTTGGTACTTGTTGTCTCCCCCTAATGCCGGGAAATGTTCCTCATTAAATATGCAATCAGCGTACCAGGCCGTAAACAGGTCCCCTGTTAGGGGCTCGAGGTATTTTATGATTGACGGAGATTTATACCCAACATAGATCCCAAATTTCCTGTAAGGTCCCATTGAGGTACGCTGCGGTGGTGAGATCGGTACGTATGTAGCGCAACCGAACTTTCGCATATGGGAAATATCTGGTGGATTTCCACGTAGTAATTGTAGCGGGGAAGTGCTATGATATGCAGTTGGACGCAATTGGATTAAGTCAGCAGCGTGTAAAACTGCATGACCCCAACATGATGTTGGTAAGTTGCAATTCTGTAGTAATGGTCTTGCAATGAGCTTGATTCTCTTGATAAGAGATTTTGCTAAACCATTTTGTGTATGGACATATGGAACAGAGTGTTGAACTTGTATCCCAAGAGCCATACAATCGTCATGAAAGGCATGGTATGAAAATTCAACAGCATTGTCCATTCGAATTGATTGAATTCGATATTCAAGGGTAATTCGCTCGTAATTGGATAATTTTACCAATTAACTTAGCAAATGCATGGTTTCGTGTGGATAAAAAACACACATATGACCATCTAGTAGATGCGTCAATTAAAACCATGAAGTACCTGAACTGTCCACATAATGGTTGTATAGGACCACATATATCTCCTTGAATGCGTTCAAGGAATTTAAGTGGTTCAGCTCTGATTTTAAGATAAGAGGGTCTTAAAATCAATTTTCCGGTGGCACAGGAAGTGCACACAAAATCTGAGGATTCCGGAAATTTTGTCTTGAGGTATGTATGACCAATTGAATTGCTAATAATTTTCCTCATCATTCCAATGCCTAGGTGGCTAAGGCGATCATGCCATGTTTGGAATGTGTTAATGTTTTGGAAAATTACCATGTACGCAATATGTTGAACGGATTTGATGTATGTATAGTACAATCCGGAGGGTAAAGATGGAATTTTTTTCTAGTACTTGTGTGCCATATCCATTGTTTTTGGTTAAGAGGAGATATTCCACTTTGTTGTCATTTTGGGTTTCAATATGGAAACCATTCTGACGGATATCTCTATAACTAAGTAGGGTACGTGTTGAATCGGGATACAAGAGTACATCCTCAATTTTCAATTGTGTACCCATAGGGTGAGTGATAGAGGCGCGACCAGAACCTACTATCGTTGCATCGCGTCCAGCGATTGTTAAAATATTTACTTTCCTCCTAGTAAGAGTTAGGAAATATTTTGTGTCCCTAAGTATAGAGTTTGTGGTACCACTATCCACAAGGCATAATTCCTCCTCCATTGGATCGACTCCAAAAATGTATATACACAAAAGAAGAATTTAATGAAATTCTTATAGTATATATAGAATACATACAAACTTTATTTTACAATACCGAATATGTTCGATATATGATTGTAGCATAGAAGCTTACAATATAGATGACAACATTATTTATATTGCAACACTATAGTACTTATTAGCTATGGAACGAGAAGTCTAACTGAGATCTCCAAACATGTCTTGAGAATGAAATTCTTCAAGTGTGTCATCGGTGCACATGAGATCATCCTTCTTTGTAGAAGCACATATGTCTTTGAGTTCTTGAAGGAACTATTGAGAGCATCCGGCTTCATCATTGTTGGATGTGAGATTGAAGTGTGCTTCAAATCTCTTCTCTTGAGCATTCTTGCCGTGAGCCAAAAACTGGAGGTAGAGTTCACAAGATGCTTCGGGGTGCGGTATTTCTTGGTAGGATGGTTGTAGCAACCACATTGTTGACAAATTTCAGTTTTGTCAACTCTCTTACCAAAATTGTCTTTACCTTTCTTGAATCCACTTGGTTTTTGCTTCATGTTGCGCTTGTGTTTACCTTTAAAGTTCTTGGAGTGGTCTTTTGAACCACGGAACTTATTGTTATTTTGATTAGCATGTACTTCAGGAAGTGGAGCAGCCCCAATGGGATGTTGCTGATGGTTCTTTAAAAGAAGTTCAGCATGCTTTTCTGCCTGAAGTATAGTATGCATAAGATCAAAATAAGTTTGGTAATTCGCAGCACGCCATTGCTGCTGTAGGACCCTGTCAGATGGGAGCATAGTCGAGAGAGTCTTCTCTATTTTGTCCGCATCCGTTGGTTCCTTGTCACAAAACCGCAATTTGGAGCAAATTGTATGAAGGGCATGGTTATATTCTCCAATAGATTTGAAATCTGGGAGTCTAAGATGTGCCCATTCATGATTAGCCTCAGGTAATATAACAGCTTTCTGTTGTTCATATCTATTTTTGAGGGCTAACTATAATGTGAGTGGATTTTCCTGATACAGATACTCCGCCTTTAAATCGGGATGGATGTGATTCCGTATTATGCTCAAAACGGAATATATCACAATATCTGGAGGAATTTGATCAGCTGGAGGATCAAATATCACCCTTTGCAACCCGCTGTGGTGAGGTTGATTTTTATGTCCATAGCCCATGTAGGGTAGTTGGCACCATCGAGAGCAAGAGGCTCAAAATCTTTGGTAGCCATTTAAAACCTTCATGAAAAGTACACCATAAATGATTAATTTACATGAGGTAAATTAATGTGTATGGTAATGTTGTAATAAAATGCAAAATATGTGGAAAACAATATGAGTATTGTAATCCAAATGAATATATACCCAAATTAAATATAACATATGGTTATATTTATAATACCGTTAATCACAATGTTGGTGGTAAACACCAATTTATTGTATGGCATAGCGTACAAATAAATGTAGCAAAGTGCCATAAATTGTGATTTTTGGTATTTATTGTAGGTATGTGTTTATAATATTTTGCAAAAAATTCCAAATTATGAAGTTTCACTTGTGTGTAAATGCGTCGTGTCGCTCGATTTGGAGAGAAACGTGACTGATAACGTGTTGCAATAGAAAGAGTACAAGTGTATGTGATGAACTGTTGATCCATTCATTAGTCAAGAATCTGTACATGTTGATACATATATATAGATGATCATGGGGTGGCTTGAATAGATGTCTGTCTGGAAAGACATCTGTACATGAAGGCACCTATACATTTGGGCACCTTTTACTTTTTGCATGTAACACAAAGGACGTGCGCTTGACGGGGAGGGGTTGGGCGAGTGTGGCTCTTGGATTACCTTTTTACCTTTTACCTCCTAGGATTACCTTGGGCTCTTGGAGGAGCCTCCTGTTAGTAAAGATAAAAGATTGCACGCCTACAAACGAGTAGCACTCGGATTCTTGGACGAGCACTATATATATAGAGAGACACACACATACATACACACACATATAGGACGTTGAAATGGGACACCAGGGTGTCCGGGCACCAAGCCTTCCTGTCTTTAGATTGCTTTTAGATGCGTGCAAGTGCAATGATATATAATATCAGGATGAAAAGTCTTAATTATGAATGAAAATTCTAAATCATGGAGCCTTATACTATATATATATATATATACCGTTTTGCTTTTTTCAATTCCTAGCTATTTTTTCTTTTTCTGATTAATATGGTATTTTTAGTCCTTTTGCCGCCTAGGACTAATATAGAGGCTTCTGGAGGAGCGTCCAGTTAGCATAGATATAGATAGATGGATATATAACTATAGATTGCACTGCTATCAGATTGCGTTTTTCGAATGTTATGGTGTTGCATTTTTTTTCTATTTTATGGTATTGCTTTATTTATTGTGTTTTTGTGTTCTGACTTGTTGGTGAGGGTTTGGGTGGAAGTGTAACTTTTACATCTAAAATGTGATATTTTGTACCATAGCTATGAGCCTATGACCATATATATACTGAGTATTTTAAACAGAAACCTGCGTGTACTAATGAAAAAAGGATAGCTTTAGTTTAGGTTACAAAATGCAGAAATGTGAGGTGAATACAGAAGGAAACTCTGTGCTTGTGTGCTTCTTATACGTATTTTTGTCCAAGGGCCAATTTTGCCTTAAATAAAAAATAGTACTACTAGAGCTATAGGCAGCAAAAGCATGGAGATTCAAGCATTTTTACCTTCTGACATTCTGTTTTTACTTATATAGAAGAAAGAGAAAAAAATAACTCCACACGTATATGGAGGTACATATACTATCTTAGCTCTCTAACGTGCCTCATGATATGCAAATGACAAAATGATGGGTTGGTGGTTTGAATTTTGAAAGTTTTGTATCAATTTTGAGGCACATTCGATGATAGCGATAGTATATAGACATCCATTGATAAGTGAGAAAATCATTCTTATGGAGAAATTACTTTACGGGGAAGAAAGTTGCACAAAAGAAACTTGCAGAGCTTACATACATCGATAAATAGACACATCACACACGCACACACACTTCTCTAGAACAAAGCGTATGCACTGTCTCGATCCAATAAATAGACACATCACACAAACACGCACACACACATGGAGATGCATATATGTCTCACACTTGTCAAATGACAACCTTTATTCCGCAGGGCCAAAAGGGCTGGAAATAATGCAAAGACCAAACGATCCATGCGATTGATGAATGCAACATCACTGACCATCCTTCCGCTTTGCAAGCTAAGGAGTACGTGTGGATGAAACAGATTCAGTGGTAGATCGGAGAACTCGGGGACGGTGGTGCATTACCGTACTCCGGCGACGGTTCCGGCTTGGGGTCCGGCTTGGGCACCGGCTTGGGGTCGGGCTTCAGAGGCACGGGCTTCTTGTGGAAATAGTCGAAGAAGTGCTTCAAAATCGGGTGGTCACAGAGGAACGCCGAGGTGCATTCAGCAGATGAGTAGTGCATCTTGCCGGCGACGGCAACGAAGGTGTTCTTGCCGTGGACGTTGTCCTCGGATACCGGAACGATCTTGGACGGCTCCTGCCCGGGGCACGGCGTGCTTTCCGCACTGTGGAGCTGCGCGAGGCAGTCGGTGCTGTGGAAGTCGGCTGGGAGGGGGACGCTGAAGGCGCCGGAGCCGTCGAGCTTGCCGACGGCCTTGCTCTCGTACTCGCCGTTGTCGTTCATGCACTTGATGGCTACTTGAAGACCTGAACATGGTAACAAGTTAATGTTAATTACCAACTAGTAAGTGAAGGAGATGACTAGCTAGCTAGTTTATAAATCTACCCTTGAAAGCATCCTCAGCTTTCATGTTCTTCCTCGTGCAGTCAGCACACTTAGCCAAGCCGACGACGACCGACCTCGCCTCGCCGTCTGCAGCGTTCGCAACGGCGATCGCCATTAAGATGGCGCAAACACCATAGATTAGGCCTCTCTGTGCAGCTCCCATTGTGCAACCCTAGCTAGCTATGACTTCTGTGGAGTGGTAGTGGAGCTGGGTGGAGAGCAAGGAGAGGCCATGCATGGTTTATATAGGGGTCTGCATTGATCATACGGCTCGATGAGGACGAGGAAAAAGCAGAGTGCGTGATATGATCTGAGAGGTCAGCTAACTTTTAGCGCCGAATTTACAGGTCGCAAATTAATGCCGTCCGTACGTACCGAATCGATATGATCTCGTCACAGTTCTTATGTCAACTCGGCTGCAGCAGCTGGTAGGTTACGTACGTATCACAGATAGCGTTTGCTGCAGCACATACATGCATGCATTGCATGCAGCGTGCAAGGACACTGTACATGCATGGCACGTGGAATCCTTCGTACATGTGGCATTATAGCCATTCTCTTTTTAGTAAATCGTCTTCCCTAATCTTGGCAGCTGTAACAGGTGACATCCACGCTACCGCAACTCAGCAAGACCTACCGAGCATCCACACCTCGGCATGAGGACTACAATTATTGACTTAAGCATAATTAACACTAATTTTACATCACACGATTAATACTAATTAATCACCTGTCGCAGCCGACTGGCTCGCCATGTTGTGCTGCCGAGCTCCCCTACCTCTATCGAGCTGCGGTAGCGTAGCTAGCAACACATAGCTAGATTTACCAAAATAGACGTCCAAAGGCTAAATTTCTTTTAAAAAGGTGGCTACAGTGCTAGATATACGAAGGACTTGTTGCTCTGCAAGGAAAGCTGCATTGAAGTATCATTTATTGGTTTAGGTGCAAGAAAATTTAATTTGCCATATAGTGAACGCTACTCTGTTTTTATAAAACGGGCAGTACTACTTTCCAAATGATTGCTTGCTTTTTTTAATTTGTCCTTCCTTTTGCCCTTAAATGTTGTAGAGTTTTGTTGATATACATAATGTATGTACGTTTGTGATAAACAAAAAAAAGGAATTAATAGAAACATCGTAGATCATTAGCTTCTGTAGTGAATTTACTGTATACCTATGATCGTGTACGAGTTCATCCCATTGTTTTGTATATCCACCCTAAAAGGGATTTGTTGTAGGGGTGGTCCAACCCCCTGTGACTGGGCCGTGCAACTAGTCCAACATATAATAGGCCCAATAGTGTAGAGGAATATACCAGTGTAAATATACCAGTACGAGTACGAGTTCATCCCATTGTTTTGTATATCCACCCTAAAAAGGGATTAAATATTAGGTTATTGCAGCCTCGAAAGTGCATCATTAATTACATCTATGGAACAAAACTATAAAATAGTACATCCGATTAAGTTACACCGGTAGTGTGAAAATTAATCTTAGGTTTTTGCAGCCTCGAAAGTGTCTCATTAATTACACGTGGAACAGGCCTATCAAATAGTGCCTCCAAGATTAAGCTACACCAGTGATTGTCGTCTTCCAGTATTGTCTGTTGTAATCAAGAATGCATTGGTGATTAATTTCGAAGATTGAAAGTGTCAGTTGATGAAAGTATGATTTGAGGGTGTCTTTTAGCTTCTGGACATGCATGTCGATGACATCGGCACAACGTCCTGTGCCGGTTGTGAAAGATGTGTCTATGAAGCAGTGCTCTTTGTTGCATGCATTACTATCCGAGCGATCATGTGAATGCCTGGCTTGATTGGACATGAATGGATATGTGGATTGCCCGTTACCTTTTGGTGCTTTGGCACGCATTGGGATTTTAGTGTGTGCCTTTACATGCCTTTAGTTTTACTCAAATTTGGTGCATATTTCTTTAACATTTTCATGCCAGACACAAGAAAAGCGTTTGGTGGGTAGCCCAATCAAAATGTTTTTAGGGTAACCCAATCCAATTCTGTTTTTAGGCTAGCCTTTACATTCTGTGTTTTGTTGGGTTGTATAGTCTTGACTTTCGGTAGGATGTCAGAGCGTGGAATATTTGGGACAATCACGCACTGGGTAGAATGAAGACCAAATGTTACCTATATAGACCATGCCAGACAAGTGAGGAGGTAAGTGTGAAACCATGCTAGGCAGGTGATGGGGCAAGTATGAAACCATGCCATGCCTTAAGGATGGGCAGGAACCGAGGCGTCCAACATGTTAACCAGGCGTCAACACCCCCCACAGTTAAGCATTAGCGGAGCGGACATTCAAACTAGACTGGAACTCGGTGAAAACAGAAGTAGGCAGCCCTTTGATGAAGATGTCGGCGTACTGAGATGACGTCGGAACATGAAGAACGTGAACATCGCCAAGACCAACTCATTCCCGGACGAATTGGGGGTCAATCTCAACATGTTTGGTGTACTGATGTTGCACTGGATTTGTTGAGAGATAGACCACACTAACATTGTCACAGTAGACGAGGGTAGCTCAGTGTAGAGGACTGTGAAGGTCTTGAAGAAGTTGGCGCAGCTAGCATGCCTCAGCTACTCAGCCTCCATACTCAAATGAGAGATAGTATGCTGTCGCTTGGAGGGCCAGGAGACGAGATTGTCACCCAGGAACACGCATAGCCCAAAGTGGATTTGCGTGTGTCGGGACAACTAGCCCAGTCAGCATCGGAGTAGACAGCCAGATCATTAGAGGCTGCTCAGTGAAGAAGTAGGCCATGGTCGATGGTGTCGCGAGGATACCAAAGAATGCACTTTGCAGCCGCGAGGTGTGGCTCTTAAGGATCGTGCATATGGAGACAAACTTGCCGTACGACGTAGGCAATATCCAGGCGAGTGAAGGTGAGTTACTGCAAAGCACTGGCAGCACTTCGGTAGAACATCGGATCAGCCACAGAAGCGCCAGTAGTAGAGGAGACCTTGGAATGAGTGTCATCAGGGGTGCTGCAAGGCTTGCAAGTAGTCATGCTGACGCAGTCCAGGTTGTTGAGAGTATACTACAGTTAAGAGAGGATCATGCTACCATCACGACAATTGATAGAAACACCTAGGAAATAATGGAGTGGACTAAGATCCTTCATAGGAAAAGATTGTTAGAGGGAGGCAAGCACTCGGCGGAGCACGTTGTCCAAAGAAGCAGTCAACACAATGTCGTCCACATAGTGTAGTAGGTAGACAGTGTCACCGCCTTGATAAGACACAAAAAGGAGTTGTCAGACTTTGCCTCCATGAAACCGAGAGACAGCAAGTAGACCGCAAAATAGCTATACCAGGCTTAGGGCACCTGTTTGAGACTTTAGAGAGATTTGTTGAGGCAGCAAACATAATTTGGGCAAGAGGAATCTACAAATCTAGCTGCTTGCCAGCAGAAGACAATCACAGAGAGTGTGCTATAAAGAAATGTATTCTTAACATCCAGCTGGTGGATAAGCCAATCTCGAGATAGGGCTAGAGAGAGAGAGTTGTGCGAATAGTGGCTAGCTTGATGACTGGACTGAAAGTCTCATCAAAATCAACACAAGGACGTTGTGTGAAACCACGAAGAACCCAACGAGACTTATAGCGGGCAAAAGTGCCATCCTAATTGTACTTATGCCAAAACATTTTCACTTCTTAGTGACTACATTTGTATTGGATGGTTGTGGAACAAGAGTCCATGTGTTGTTGGCTTGATTAGCAGCGTATTCCTCCTCCATGGCACTATGCCAATTTGGATCAGTGAGAGCTGCCCGGTATGTGGTCAGAACAAGAGATAGAGTGGTGGCATGAAGGTTCATTTAGGTGAGTGCCTACCGAAAACCATGATTTCCACAAGTCACCATGGCTTGGGAGATTTCAATTGGCTAGAGCGGCACAGCACCGGGGGAAGCTTTAGTAGAACGACCCTGCCGGGAGCTGGTCAGTCAATTGGTAGACCTGTGGCAGGAGCACCATGTGCTCCCACTGCCATGGGAGGAGCTGCGGTTGGAGCACTAGGTGCTACCACAACTGCAAATGAAGTGATGGGCAAGGAGGAGTCCCTGCCAGGAGAGGCGTTGATGTCCAGTGTCACTGCGTGGGTACGGGCACGTTGGGAATGCACATGAGGTCGAAAGCCATGGGCGTGCTGGGGCCATGCACAACCGACACAGGGGAGGCGGCGTCGTCTGGCTCCATGGCTGGTAGGAGCACAAGCAGGAGGGTCACACCTGGAGGAGCACCAGGACCTACAAGACACTAAGGCCCAATAGGCATCAGTGTGTGATCAAGCTCCAACAAAAAAATATAGGTCAGTGGGAGAGGGCTAGGCGGCAAGCTCAACAAAGGGAAAAGAGGACTCATCAAACATAACATGGTGGGAGATGGTGACCCGCTTGGAGGAGAGATCGAGGCATCGGTATCCCTTGTGTTCGGATGGGTAGCCGAGAAACACGCACATGGTGGAGCTAGGAGAAAGCTTGTGAAGAGCGGTGGTAGAAAGGTTTGGGTAACACTTGCAGCCAAAAACTCGAAGGTGAGAGTAGGAGGTGGAAACACCAAAGAGTGCAAAAAATGGTGTGGAAAAATTGAGAGTTTTTGTGGGTTAATGATTGAGAAGGTAGGTAGCGGCGTGAAACATACTAGGCACGTGAGTCGACAAGTGTGAAACCATGCCAGGTAGGTGAGAGGGCAAGTGTGAAACTATGCTATATCTTAAGTATGTGCCAGGAACCGAGCTGTGTAACATGTTAACCAAGGCATCTAACTGGATGGAACTTGAAGCCATGGCCCATCACCGTGAGGGATCCGAGTGAAAGTGTTTAGTGTGACATTTTCTATCTAAAATGCATGTCATTTTGTTCCATAGCTATGACAATGAATCAATTACTTAATTTTGTAGAGCCTTGCAAGGAGAAAAGCACAAAAAGAACTTACAAACAAACAAACATTCTTTCCGTGTTACCCCTGTAGATCGAATCTTTTGCATACATTAATTTCCTCAATCTCACAGTTCTCTCACAAGTCAGTCTCAAAATCACAACCTTATTATTCTGCAGAAACTAACAAGAAACAAGGCAGAAGCTGCTCAAGATCAATGAATTTATAAATATATAGCAACATCTCCAAACCCTTCATCAGCTTAATCTGTAAGCAAGTGAAGAAGGACGTATGGAGTGAAGGAGTCGGTTTCAGTGCTAGGCTGGAGGGTGGTAGATCAGAGTCGGTGAAAATAATGGTGATCTGCACGCTGGCGTCAGAGGATGGTACTCCACCGTGGGCTGCGGCTTGGGTTCTGGCTTGGGCTCCAGCTTCGGTGGCACGGGCTTCTTGTGGAAATCGTGGAGGTGCTTCTTGATATGGTCGCAGATGGTCGCCGAGGCACAATCCGCTGACGAGTAGTGTGTCTTGCCGGCGACGGTGACAAAGGTGTTCGTGCTGTCTTCTTCGGCCAACGGCGCGATCTTGGATGGATTCTGCCCATGGCACAGTGTGCTCGCCGTGCTGTGGAGCTTGTTGGCCCAAACACGGATCAAAACACACATACTCAATGATCTTAATAACACGTTTCACTCAACTCAAGACATACAAGAGTTTTGGTGCTACGTAATGCTGTTACAGCTTTTCTATCTTCTTTTTGTATTTATAGTCTCATTTACACACAACATGGATTAACAAAAACACCCAATCTTCCAGCCACGATCCCCACGACTCGCATATTGTGCACTATTTGAAAGACTCGCTCCACTAACTAACTCACTCAGTTTAGTGGACACGACCGGTATGTGCAGACAAACTACTACCAGACCAAGTCTATGACCGCACACATACATGACCATCTTTGAGTCCTTCGAGTCCTGCTTCGAGTCCTTCGACCACAGCTGTTCGACCATGGTTGCTTGACCATACCATTTTGACCACGACTTCTCTACCATGTATTGTCGACCACGGCAATCCGACCGCTTCATCGACCACGGCTTGTTGACCACGGTATTTCGACTGCATCTCCTACCATGACTTCACTTTGATCGCTTCTCTGACTACGGCTTGTCGACCACAGTACTTCGACTGCATCTCTGGTAGTACCGCTCACACTGAGCCGGTACTACTGATTTTTTGACCACACAGGTCTTTTCGAGCACCGACCGGTTTACTATAGCTTCGACTACCCCTACAATTGGTTTGCTGTAGCTATGATGGTTACTTTAGCTACGACTACTTCTACAACCACTGTAGCTATGACACTATAGCTATGACTTACGACTGCGACTGCTACGATCGGTCTCCGACTCTGGAGTCTTCGACTACACTCCAACTCTGGGTCTTCGACTTGTACTCGGACACACGAGTACTCGACATACGACTATAGAGTACTCAAACATACCGAGTACTTGATACAACCATACAGTACTTGTAGGATCGGAAATGGCAACAGAGGGGGGGGGGTGAATGGTGCCTCTTTAAAAATGCCCCCAAAGTATTCTCGCAACACACTTCTCCTTCTTCGATAGCTACAAAAGCTATGAAGAGTGAAGGTTCATGCTTTTTGGAGATTCACTGGACAACTACGAGAAAGAAGCATGGAAGAACAAAGAAACTCAAGAAAATCAGCAACAAAGAAAACAGAGAGCAGCAGTCTACAGGGCCGGTCAGACTGGAGTGGTTCGGGTGGTCTGACCGCAGGCACTCGGCCGGTCAGACCGCTCCAACACCGCCGGTCTGACCGCCATGGTTCAACCGGTCTAACCGCCATGGAGGGTCCGGTCTAACCGGCCATGGTTCAGGCATGGACAGAAAAACCCCGAGCGGCCGACTGAAACTCAGAAAACCTGAAACTTGCTGATTTCAAAGGAATTGAAGAATGCTTCTGTTTTCATCAGACGAAAAGGTCAAGAACTTAATCTAAATACCATTGAGACCTTAAGAATCATGAGGATTCATCAGAAGAGCAAGAAATCTGGATTTTGACAAAAGATTGAAGACTTGAGCAAATTTCCAAATTTCTTTCTATTCTCTCAACCTTTGCTCAAGAGGTCTTGCATTTCAGCTGGACGTGATCACATGGCTTGAAAGCAGGAATCTCAACCCAACTTGAGAAGGGAAATCACAAGAACCAAGGAACCCCTGACATAAAACCCTAAACAGTGGAAAACAGAGGAAATGGGACGAAAGATTTAGAAATCACAGAAATCGTTGAATCTTCCATTTGCTCTTGGGAATGGATTGGTTATATGGCCATGAGTATTTCCCATCACTAAGCAATCAAGAACCAGCTTTTCAAACAAAAGATTCAGCTCAAATCCACCTCCAACAGAGAATGACAAAGAGAGTGCAAAAACTGAAATCCATCACAGAAAATGACAAGCAAGAGTGAAAATCATAAATTGATTCGTCCCCATGAATGCTTGCTTATAGAGGAATGATTACACAAGGAAATACACCCCACTCACTACATGCTTGAGAGGGGAACTCACACTCATAGACCACACCCACACAGAACTGTCCAGAGCTCACTGTCTCAGCTCATGCTTGCTCTCCACTGGAATGCATTACTTTCTCCCTCACATCCTTCTCCTTTTAACAACAGGGCTCATCCCCAAAGAAGGAAATCAAGAAGAGTCATACAACATCCACTCCATGCCTCTCACGCAATTGAGGCAAAAAGTCAATAACCAGATTTTGGAGGGAAATCCACCCACTCCACTCATTTGCTTGAGTCAATTTACCGAATTGCCCTCAATCACCTTCCCGGAAGCTTCCGCATCCGGTACCTTGACTGTCTGGACCTCGACTCATTCCTGAGTCTAGTCCCGGTCCACTCCGCTGTACACGACCGCACCTGGCATCCAGACCGTCTGGACCTCAGCTCCTCCCTAAGCCTAGTCCCGATCCACTCGCCGCTGCCCGTCGTGTCCACCCGACACCGACCGAGACCTCCGACTCCACCTGAGTCTAGTCCTGGTCTATTCCGTCGCGCACGACCCCAACCAACCTCCAACCGTCTGGACCTCCGACTCCTCCCTAAGCCTAGTCCCGGTTCGCTCGTCGTTGCCCGTCGTGTCCGTCACCGGTAGCTCCAGCTCCGGTTCCTCGTCTCCCAACTCGCAACCACCTCACCAGCCTCGATCATCTTCGGCATCACCGACCGTCTGGATCTCAACACCTCTTGTGCTTAGTCCCGGTCCTCCTCGCCTCACCATGACCTAGCTCCGAAGTCCTGTAGTCACACAGACAAGCAAACCGTCACATAGCACCGCACGAAACAACATATCAACAATAGCCTAAATGAAATGTACTCAAACCTAGAATATGCAAAACAAACTCAAACTCTCTAAACCAACCGTCAATTACTCATCACAAACATGGGGATACCTCCACATGGTCTCTCAATCTCCCCCTTGATGAGTATATTGACAAACACAGAAAAAGCATAAGATTGAGTTTGTTTGAAGAGTCAAACATGGTCCAAAAGAAGGAGAATGAAGCTAATGACCATGTTGACAAAAGGAGCAAAAGAAAGAGCAAGTTTTCCTCACAAAAGCTCCCAAAGCTCGCAAAACGTGGCTTTTTCTCCAATATTCTTCCCCTTTTGGCAATAAAATCATCAAGATACTTGGAGGAAAATAAAGCATGGTATGGCTGAATTTTATTCAATATAAGCAATTAGAGCCATGAAGATTATCCAAATTGACTTTTGAGTATTACACCAAGCCATAACGTATATGAATGCTATCAAGATCATAACAAAATATGCATAATGAAGCCAAGTAACAATCTGAAAATTAGATGAATTCGTTTAGCATGTCAAGCCATTCAAGAGTATAATCTAGCTAAAGGTATCCAAAGATGATGCAAGCCATGTGAATAATCTAAGTGGAACCAATAAGCTAGAATTGAGTCAATTTAGAGTGCTACAAGTTCAAGAATGAATCATTTGTTCAAGTACTTGGTTCTTTTTGTAGTTAAGCAAATTTAGCACAAAGGACAAATTTTTCTTTAAAACTCATCATCGTTTCCAACCAAAATTTTAGTCATGTGCTAGATCTCAAGCCTTATGCGATCATTCTAAGCAAGAAGCTTAAGGGGATGATCTTGGTCATCCAAAACTCCCCTTGAGTTCATGCCTAGTGCAATGCAAGCAGTCTCATGAGAAAGAATTGGTGAGATCAGTTCTTTTGCACATAAAAGAGTTCCTTTTGCTTTCTTAACAGTTGTACTAACTCATGCGACATCAAGAAACTAACATAGCTCAATTAAAGATTCAAGACTCAACTTAGCCTATTTGACATGGCATGAATCATAAAAGAATAACTAAAGACAGACTAGTCTCAAGAGCTAACATGACATGTTTTAATTCAAGTTGAGTAGTTTTAAACAACTTATCAATGGCAAAGGCTTGACGACACATATAAAGTTATGATAAATCTAGCAAATAAGCACAGATCATGGCAAGATGTAAAGCATTATAAACATGTCAACTATGGATAATAGTCAAGGCTCCATGTAATTATATTACAATGCAGAATGCTAAAATGCAAGAAAATCCAGCTCCCCCTCAATGTGTAATGCACTTTTAGTTCAAATTGAGTTATGTCAATATTAAGCTCCAGAAACTCCCAAATGAACTCCCCCTGAACCAAAGCTAAAAATTGAGAAGCTAGCAAAGAAATCAGAAAAGGCAGTCTTTAAAGCATAGAAAAGATATAGAGGATACTATGGCTCAGACTGACTCTCATCTACCCCATATGACACTAGGACTATCAACTGCTCTACTAACCCACTAAGGAGCAAACACGTTCCCTGTCTACCCAAGGGTGACCCAACCCTTGCTAGAACCTATAAGAAGTGAGTGAGCTCAACCTAGTGAGAAGAGAAGCAGCTAATACATAGCATCCTAGAGCACAAGATGAGAAGAAGGAATCTAAGCAACTAGACAAGAGATACACTCTAATCTATGCTAAGAGGACTAACCCAATGCACCCAAATGCAATGCAACAAAATGAAAACAAGAGCATAATATACATGGTAAAGCAGTAAAGCACAGAAACTCCCCCTCACTACAGTCCATAAGGACAACCACCCCAAGCTCTCCCCACAAGGCTGAAAACCTAGAGCTATCCAAAGGCTTGGTGAAGATATTAGCCAACTGGTGGTCACTCTCCACAAACTGGAGCACTATGTCACCCTTCTCCACATGGTCTCTAAGGAAGTGATATCTAATATCAATGTGCTTGGTTCGAGAATGTTGCACTGGGTTCTTAGAAATGTTAATAGTAGAAGTGTTATCACAAAGGAGTGGAACACTGTCTATAACTAACCCAAAGTCCCACAGGGTCGAAGCCATCCAAAGTACCTGGCTGCAGCAACGTACTCGGCCTCTGCGGTGGACTGTGCAACACCAGACTGCTTCCTAGAAGACCAAGAGACGAGAGAAGTGCCATGAATTGGCAGGTGCCAGAAGTGCTCTTTCTATCTATCCTACAGCCAGCAAAGTCTGCGTCCGAGTAGGCTCTAAGGGAAAGACAGGAAGAGGAAGAGTACCAGATACCATAGTCAATGGTAGCTCGAAGGTACCGAAGAATGCGCTTCACCGCCTGGTGGTGAGATACGCGAGGAGAAGCCTGAAACCGAGCACATAGACACACAGAGAAGTGCATGTCAGGTCTCGAGGTAGTGAGGTACAAGAGAGAGCCGATCATACTTCTGTACTCTTTTTGATCAACTGGCTCGCCATCCTCATCTGGGTCAAGTGAAGTTGTGGATGCCATAGGAGTTGACACCGGCTTACCATCACTCATGTCAAAGCGTCTCAGGAGGTCACGAGTGTACTTGCCCTAATGCAAGAAAGTATCCTCCCGAGTCTGCTTGATTTGGAAGCCAAGGAAGAAGGTCAACTCACTCATCATGCTCATCTCAAACTCGGTGGTCATGACATCCAAAAACTGTGAAACGAGAGCATGAGAAGAGCCGCCAAAGATAATGTCATCCACATAAATCTGGACAAGCAGAAGGTCACTGCCATGCCTACGAATGAACAAGGTCTTATCTACCTTACCCATCTCAAAACCATGACTCAACAGATAGGACTTAAGCCTCTCATACCAAGCTCTAGGGTCCTGCTTAAGTCCATACAATGCTTTGGAAAGCTTGTAGACATGGTTTGGGTATTTGGGGTTCCCGAAACCTGGAGGCTGTCTAACATAGACCTCTTCCTCAATAAACCCATTGAGGAAGGCACTCTTGACATCCATCTGGTAAAGCTTGAAACCCTTAGAAGCTGCGAAAGTAAGGAGAATTCTAATGGCTTCTAGCCTAGCTACAGGGGCAAAGGTCTCCTCAAAATCTAGACCCTCAACCTGGGAGAAGTCCTGAGCTACCAGTCTAGTCTTGTTTCGAATGACTACCCCATCCTCACTCTGCTTGTTTTTGAATACCCACTTGGTACCAATGATATTGTGACCTCTAGGGGCTCAACAAGCGACCAGACTTTGTTTCTCTCAAAGTTTTCCAACTCCTCATGCATGATATTGACCCAAGACACATCACAAAGAGCATGACTAACATCCTTGGGCTCAAAAGTGGCAACGAAGGCAGCATGGAGACAGAAATGTGACATGCCAGACTTTGAGCGTGTGACTCGCTCAAAGAGGTCTCCAATAATCTGCTCTAAAGGATGATCTTTTTGGATGTTTCGGGGAGGTCCTGGATGAGATGAAGAAGTGGCCTCTACCTCGTGAGTTGATGAGGTAGGAACAGAGCCACTAGCTCCAGAAGAAGCAGAAGGCATGGGCTGATCTCCTCGAGGTGCAGTGGAAGAAGCAGACACCTCAAGGGGAGGAGGAATTGGATCGGGTATACAACCCTCATCTCCATCCACCTTATCATTCACAAAGATGGTCTCGGACTGCTCTAAAGAACCTGAGATATCAGGCCTAGTCCCTCGACTGGCCTCGTCGAAGGTCACCTCACAGGTCTCTACCATTTTGCTAGACTCGCAGTTCCAGACCATATAAGCCCACGAAGAAGTCGAGTAACCTAGAAAGATACCATCACAAGAACGTGACTCGAACTTATCTAGGTTCCTAGACTTCAGAATAAAGCACTTGCAACCAAACACACGAAAATGCGAGACGCTGGGCTTTCGCCCATATCTCAACTCATAAGAAGTGCGGTACAAGTGTGCCCTGAGAAAAACTCTGTTCGAAACATGGCACACGGTAACATCTTACTGTAGCTTACTCACTAAGGTAACATCTTTTAAAATAAATGAATCATTAATGCGCACATTACCTTTAGCGATGACGCGCCCAAACGAAGCATCTCCAAAGGTGATCATCTCATCACCTGGAGCACGGGTTAGGGAAGAGAACCAACGGGAGTCTCCGGTCATATGACGAGAACAACCGGAGTCTACAAGCCAAACCTCTCCCTTCCCAGCCCGGTGAACCTGAGTCAAACAGAGAGTGAAGGCTCAGTACTGGATAAATCAAAAGAGATTTTGGAACCCAATATTGAGTCACATGTCGAGCAGAAGAAGTAGCCACACATGACTGACCTCTAGCTACCCTACGCTCTCTGTCGCTCAAAAAGCCAGAAGGTCCACGAACAGATCTGAAGCTGTTGCTGGGTCCAACTGCTATGGGAAAGCGAGTCGGAGCATCGGCAACATGCTGATCTCGCCGCGGGTAGCTATCTCGACAGGGGAAATGAGATCTACCCTTAGGACGGCGGAAGTCACGACCAGAAGCATATCGAGGACGAAAACCAAAAAAACTCAGAAAATCCAAGTCCTCGATGCTGCCCAAACCCATCAACTGAAGCAACTCTAGACCTCGTGTTGGTCTTAGGTGCACTCAAGGTTTGGGGCTGACCCTGAATACACCTAAGAGCCTCAACACGTTCTCTACGCGCGATCTTGATGCGCCTGAAACATCGCTCGACTGAGTATTCATCCTTTTGACAGAAGGTACAATGGTACTTCACCTTTTGAGAGGTAGAAGTAGCATGATGAGGCTTCGCCTTCTGAGAGGTCGAAGCAACAAGTGGAACCACCTTACTGTCAGAAATCCCTTGGACAAAGCCCGCTAATTTGAATTGAACTTTCTTAGTTCTGGCTCGACCTCGATCACACCTACTGATGGGGATTGGGTCCCGATCTTCCAACAGGTTCTGGATATGTTCGATTTGGTGGAGGCGCGACACAAATCGATCCGGCTTCCGAACAACACGTCCCGAACCCCGCAATCGCAGCACCACGTCTCCTCAGGTTATCAACCGTGCGCAGCCCGGTTGACCTCGCCAAGAAGGCTAATCCTCGCCTACGAATCGAAGAACACAAGCAAGAACAAGGAAGAACACAACTGAATTGCAGATGTATTGATTTAGCACTCGAAAGTTGGGGTCTCACAAACCGATGAACGGCGAAACTGTTCAAGACAGAATTAATCTAAGCAAAACCCCTGGACGCGCCCCTAATGGGCTCCAACACGATACAAAGCCGAACGGCCCAAAAGACGGTGGCGCAGCACCCTGACAGATTCTGAACGCCCACTTTTTTCGACGATTCTCGTTGACTCAGAAGGAATTTTGACATGGGATTAGAGCCATTGGAAAGGTAGTCTTCTCAGCTTTCCATGAATATGTGGAACGTCTAAAACGGAGTCCGGATGCGATCTACGCGTCCGTTTTAGTGCGGCCTGGTCTTGGACTCCGAATTGGATTCGAAGTCGGCTTGAGTTGGACCTCCAACATGATTCGACCGCCCTTGCTGGACTTGTGCGTCCCGTAGCCCTTCTCCAAGTACTTCTAGGTCTTCTCCATGGTTCCTAATCATAATTAAATTATTAGGTAGCAATCTATTCTCAAATGAACAAAAAGAAGTACTTAGGAACGAGCTCACCTGTAAATTCAATTGTCGGGCGCGAGCTCTAGTGATTGGTCTTTGAATGTCAAGTGGAGGAGTGTTGTGTGTATCCGAAGAAGTGTTGTCCTCATCATCTACTGCTATGGGTCTAAGAACAGCAGGTGGATGCTTCCTAATATCCTCAGAAAAATCGTATCCTAGACCTTGATTGAATTTGCAAATCTTGGATTGGTCTAGAATAAGATTTAGCTTTTTCTTGCCTCCTACAAACCTCTCGAGAGTGTTCATAAGATACTGACACTCCCGAAAGAGAAAGGTGCAAGAAGAGCAGGGGGAAGAAGAGACAGTAGAAGGTAAGGGAGTAGAAGAAGAACCAATAGCAGAAGAACGGAAGGCATGTGCACGCACAGCCGCCTCAGAAGGGACAGCCCTACTGCTAGCCATTTGGTTCACGTCGATAGGCGTCTCTACCAAACCCTCATGCTTCTTCCCCACAGCACACACATTACAAGCAGATGATGACTTCTCTAGTAGGTTCTTAGTTAGCTTCACACATTTGTCATCCAATGCAATCAAGTCAGATTTTAGTTTTTCACAATTATTGCATGGTAAGCTAACAGGGTCCTTAGAAGCATATTGAGCCAATTTGTTATTGTGATCAATTAATTCTTGAAACTATTTAGAGACAGATTCAAGCTCAGTAGTCAATTTGGGACAGTTTACACATGAAGCAATGGGCTCTAATAGAAAAGCTTGTAATTCAGCAATTTTATGATCTGCCCTTTTTAGGTTCATTTTCAAATTATTACAACTTTCACAAGTTTCGGGCAGATCGAGAAGCATAGTATAAAGACCTCTAAATGCATTGTCCTTATCCTCTTATGAGGTGCAAGAAATAGTCTCAACAGTAGTAGATGAAAGAGAAGCTACCCTACTCATTTCTAGTTCAGCAAGTAGACTAATATTCTCCACCTTAATCATATCAAGCTCAGAAGACAGACTATCATGAGAGGTCCTTAATTTCTCCATGTCACCAAGCAAAGCAGTGCATGTATCACAGTCATCACAGGAGGGAGCAGATATAAGTGAAGTAAGCTCCCGTGACAGTCTATCAACTTCCTTCTCCAACTCGCTACACCTATCTCTAGATCTAGCATGAAATTTACCTAGCTTAAGAAAAGCATCATTAAGCTGGTCGTAAGAGGGGTATACCTCATTAGAGTCAGAGTAGAGCTCGCTGTCGCTAACTTCGCCCTCAAGGGCCATGAAGCACAAGCCACTAAAGTCCTCGCCATCTTTGGGATCTTGATCGTCCTTCCCATCATCGTCGCTCCACCTCTCCACCTCGCTGAGGTCGAGGTCATCGAAGGCGATGAGGACGCGGTGGAAGAGCTTTTTGGTTTTGCCAAGTTTGCGGAACTTCTTCTCTTTGCTTGGCGGCTTTTTGTTGCGGTTCTTGTCGGTGTAGACGTTCTTGTTCGAACCGCCGTAGTCGTTCTTGCCCTCCAGCTTGGGGTAGTTTGCTCGAATGTGGTTGGGGCCACCACACTCAAAGCAAATCACACGACCACCTCTCTTTCTCTCCCTAACCCTCTTGTATGTATGAGAAAACTTTCTGGCTAAGAGGGCTAGTTGGTTTTCCGGAAGCTGCTCTAGATGATCATCATCAATTTCACACAAAGCAGCTAGAGAAAAACCAGAAATGGTGTCAGCAGAAAAACCAGAGGCAGGACTGGGATCGGTGACCAAAGCCATCGACTGAGACTTCGACTTGCGAGAGACAATGTCAATCCCATGAGTCTTGAGGCGTGAATACAACGCATCAAGAGTCAAAGTCGAAAGATCAGTGGTGTCCTTGATGGTGGTCACCTTCATCTCCCGAACACGCAAATCCAAGGCTGAAAGCATTTGGCGAGCGTTGTCTGAGTCGGGGTATGTGAGACCGACCGCTTGGAGGTTGCTCAAAATATTGTGGAACCTCGCAAAGCACTCATCAAGGGACTCTCCAGTGAGCATTTCAAACTTGTTGTAATCTCGCTTGAACTGATCCTGCCGAACCATCTTTATTTGGGTGGTACCCTCATGGTAAGCATCGAGGGTCACCCAAATATAGAAGGCCGACGAAAGATGAGAAATGCGATCAAACTCGTTTCGGCTCAAACCTTGGATGATGATGTTCCTTGCCTTAGCATTCGCCTCAACATCGGGTACCACATTGATGTTCTCATCGGTAGGAACGATAAAGCGAAGTTTGACCTTGCACCAAATCGCATAGCCCTGAGCCTGTATGTAGGTCTCCATCCAACTCTTCCAAAAGGGATAGTCGATCCCATCAAAGTCATCGCTCTGTTTCATGACCCGAATCTACTGATCCAGACTCTTCTGTGTATTCTGCAATAGTCTAGGATCACGCTAGTGCATATAGTATAAACAAAGATGAAATATTGACATATCACGATTCACTAAAAAAGACTCAAATATTATTAATTATCAGAGTTGCGACCTTATGGTCAAGCTTACAGAAAATAGCCTAACGATTCACTAAAAAAAGACTCAAATATTATTAATTATCAGAGTTGCGACCTTATGGTCAAGCTTACAGAAAATAGCCTGAATGGCTTAAGAAACTTGCAGCAGAAAACAGAAATAAGCGTAGTAGCCATTCATCATACCCACAGGCAATTGATTCGGAAGCAAAGTCCAAATCTGTGAAGTCGTCGGAGTATCCTCCTTCTGGTACCTCCTGCCGACATAGCCTCTCTTCCTCAACTGAGCAAATATGGATATAGCAGTGAGTACATAGAGCATCGAGCATGTTGTTTGTAACAAAGATGCAATATAGTATGCAAAGCTTACTGTTGTGGCTACAGGCCAAACAGAGAGAGAGAGAGATGGTAGTGGAGAGTGATGGAGATGAGTATAATGGCTTACCCCCTCCCCATGGCCTGTATTCATATATATACACACATGAGGAGTGCTTTTACAGTTATACCCTTACATCTGGTTATCCCCTCTGGGGGCAGTTATATCATTACACATGGCCTATTCTGGGCCTTATAATCTCCTACCAGGCCTGCTGGGTTTAGGTGGGGGCCACCCCTACGACAGGAGCCTCTCATGGTAAAGGGCTTCACGGGGCCGAAGCCATGTTGCCGAGTCCTTTGGCCCCCTCCGTCCCCGCGGCCTGTGAACTTTTCCAAACTTGACCCGGGGCCGCGCTGCAGCCGAAGCAGACGCGCGCGCTCCGTCCCTCACCCTTCAAACAGGCGGCGGCGGAGGTGGCCCTAGCCGAAGTAGACGCGCGCTGGGGGCGTTGCACTGGCACAGGTCAGCGTAGCGGGCCCCTGAGCCGCCGCATGAGCCTTAAGTGATAAGGGACGTGCTGCGACGCTCGGTCTTCCGGCCGTCCACGTGGTGAAGCGTGCTTGGCGCGGTGCGGGCGTTTGAGGCGTCGTGACCATTAATATGACGGCGGACTCCCGGCAGTTGGACTTCTGCCGATTGGCCTTCCGCCGGTTGGCTCCCCTGCCGATGGGGTATATATATGGCGCTGGTGCGGCGTTGCTCCTGCGTATATTGTGATAGAAGCTGCTCCCCTAAAATGGGCCCCTGCCGTGCATCAACACTCCTGGGTGACGCTGAACGGCTTGGGGAATGTTGATGCACAGAAGGAGGTCTGTTTTTCTTGGGAGCTTGGTCAGCGCCGGTTATCGACAGCCAGCCGCGCTTCCTGCCCCCGCACCGTGCTTCCGCAGGCGACAGCAAGGTCTGCCCTGTTTTTCTTAACAGGCCTACCAACAGTCGGCGTTCCTGATGGAGCCCGCCGGCATTACCTTTTATGTTGATGCACTGTAGGTGGCCTGTTAAGGAAAACGAGGCAGACTTTGCGGGACAAGACCCCGCCTTTGCGGCGCCCCGCCGAAGTAGGCGCGCGCGCTCCGTCCCCCACCCTTCGGACGGGTGGCGGCGGAGCTGGCGCCCAGCCGAAGTAGACACGCGCGCTCCGTCCCGTACCCTCCGAACGGGTGGCAGCGGAGCTGGCGCCCAGCCGAAGTAGACGCGCGCGCTCCGTCCCCTACCCTTCGCACGGGTGGCAGCGGAGCTAGCGCCCAGCCGAAGTAGACGCGCGCGCTCCGTCCCCTACCCTTCGAACGGGTGGCAGCGGAGCTGGCGCCCAGCCGAAGTGGACGTGCGTGCTCTGTCCCCTACCCTTCGAACGGGTGGTAGCGGAGCTGGCGCCCAGCCGAAGTGGACGCGCGCGCTCCGTCCCCTACCCTTCGAACGGGTGGCAGCGGAGCTGGCGCCCAGCCGAAGTGGACGCGCGCGCTCCGTCCCTTACCCTTCGAACGGGTGGCAGCGAGCTGGCGACCTTGCGTCGCGAACATCGCCACGCGTGCGGTGACTTGAGATCTCGCGATGCGGTCTTGCGCTATAAAGGTGCCTTTACCGTGCGACCCGCCTCGGCGCGCACGGGGCACGTGGCGGCTTATGACTGGTGCGCGGCGGGATGTGGACGGTTGCGTGCTCACGGCCGCTCACCTCTTCCCTAGGTAAGGGGGACACGGGGCGGGCGACGAATGGCGCAGCGCCGATGCTGTTGTGATCCCTTAGCCCATTAGTCCGCCTTTAATAGCGGCTAGGGAGCGTCGTGCTGTGCCGACCCTTGGCGCTCGTGGTCGTGGCCTTTCAGCTCTGGGTATGGGGAACAGCGCTGGACAGGCGTTTGTACGACTGCGGTCGCGTCCCGCACGCGGGTCATCGCGACGCTTCGGTACTGGGATGAGGTGGCTTAAAGTAGCCCCCGCGACCGCGCCCCCGTAGTTGTACGCCCCGTTCTTGCTTGCGCCGCCTTCCATACTCACGTAGTATTTTTTGCCGCTGGCCTCCTTCCCGGAGAAGCAATGGCGTCTGATGGCAAGCGTGGTCAGGCGGGTGGTGTCTGCGGCATTCGCCGGCGGTCTTCGCTGTTGGAGGTGAAATACACGCTCCAAGAGCGCGACCCGGCGGCGGCGGACAAGGAGTGGTTGGTGGGGGAGGAGGAAGGCACGTTCTTCGGCGAGCTAGGCCCCTCGCTCGTGTCCGAGAAGACGATCCAAGGGCTTTTGCGCGCGGGGAAGTTGTCCGAGCGCCAGGTGGTGCGATTGCCTGCCGCCGATGAGACGGAACCGCATCCCGGGGGTCGGAGGCGGTCGTGTTCGTTGCCTTTTTCGAAGCGGGGCTCCGCATCCCCGCGGCGGCTATCGTGGGTGACGTGCTGCGGACCTTCGGGCTGGAGCTGGCGCAACTGACTCCGAATGCCGTGGCCCGACTTGCGGTGTACAGCTGGGCCTTGCGCTTGGGGGCGTGTTGGCCCAGCGCCTCGCTGTTCGCCTATCTTCACGAGGCACGGTGCCAGCCCAAGGACCAGAAGGACGGGACGCTGTCGAGCTTCGGTAGCGTCACCTTTATTCTTCGTCCGTCGTGCAAGAAGCTCTTCCCTGCGAACTCAACTCGCGGGAAGTGGGAGTCTTACTGGATGAAGCGGTGGTTCTACCACCGTGTGGAGAGCGGGAGCGGCCTTGAGTGCACAGGCCGACCGATCGCGTTCAAGCCCTCGCCCGGCCGGACGCTCGGTGACGAGGATAGGCGGAGGGCTCAGCGGCTCGTAGGCGTGGCCGCCCGCCTCAACATGCGCGACCTCGCCGAAGAGTACGTGATGTACGGCGTGGCCCCGCTTGCCCGCGACTGGCGTCTTGCCGCCGAGAGGCGTCGAGATGACAATGTTTCGCCATCGATCTGCTTGCTGCCGGCACCCGCCAGTCTTCATAAGCCTCGACCGCGTCTCTCCTTTGTTCACGCGAAATGCGCTATATGCTGATGCTATCTCCGTTGCTTCAGGGATTTGCTTGGAGGAGGCGGAGCAAGCCGCGCGCGTATTCCTAGGGCCGTACACCGGCAGGGAGCACGAGCAGCGCGCGTCTGCTATCGCCGAGGCGGGGCTGGGGCGAATAAACCGCGTGTGCGAGGCCCTGGGCCTTGCCGTGCCGGACCGTGTCGCTCCAGACGACGGTGCGGCGAAGAAGAAGAAGGCGCCATCTCGGAAGAGGGGCCGCAGCGGGGCGCCTGCCGCGCCAAGCGCGGCAGTTGCTACTGCTGCTGCTAGTGCTCTCGAGGGCGCGGCGGACGCGGAGTCAGACTCGGCGAGGTATGCCGATTCAGGCTTGGGTGGCGCGAACGCCGAAGGCGAGGTATCTTCGGCGAGCGCCCCGGACGGCAGGTTTGCTGCGAGCAGCCGGAGGGGGGAAGTCTTGCCGCCCACCGAAGTCGCCGAGGCGGAACCCGTGCGGACCGGCGATGCTGAGGTGGAGCCTCCGGCCGTGGCCGCTGTGGTGCCGGAGGCGCCCTCCACGGGGGCGCACGGAGCCATGCTGCCTTTACCGACAGCGGCAGAAACCGAGGCGCCCCCTGCGACGATTGCCACCGCGGAACCTTCGCCCCCGGGCGCTGCAACCGCGGGGGCTTCCCCAGCCGCGACTACGGGGGCAGTATCGCTACTGGCTGCCCCGGCTAAACGGCCGTGTGTGCGGCCGGAGCTCCACCGGACACCGCGGGGATTCGTCGTGGCCACGGGCGTCAGAAGCTTGTGGGACTCCAGTGCAAATGCTGGAGACCCTGCGGCATATGCGCCTTCCGCCCCTCTAGCCACGCCGCCCGTCGCGCAGGGACAGCTGTCACCTGCCCCGAACGTGGAGGCTTCTGCCCGCGGCGAGACCCTCCTTCTGCTACCGAAGGTAGGGTGGCTTAGCTTACTCGGGCGTATTCTTTCATGCCTTGCGGTGCTCACCTGCAGCCTTGTTTGCAGCGCTGCTCATTCCGGAGGGGGAGCACTTGGCGGACCACGGGACCTCCGCGCGCGTAAGTTTCGCGGACTTCGTGCCACCCCCAGAGACACTGAGGGCGTGGCACGGGATTGTGAATGACGCGGCCACCAGCATCGACCCGCAAGTGCTGCAGGCCTATGGGGCAGGGCGCCTCGAAGATGCCTTCGAGGTGTCTGGGGTGAGGGTAAGTACTCATGCGACAACGCCTGTGCTGGCTGATCTTGCTAAGTCTTTCCCTTCTGCAGACACTTGTGCTGGGGCAGGCCTTGCAAACGGCCTATGCTCGTGGCCGAAAGGCGCTCAAGGATAGGCTGCGGGCCGCCGAGGAGGAGCTACGCGAAGCTTCTGGAGCCCGCTCTGCCCAGGACGCCCGCATCCGCCAGCTGGAAACGGAATGCGCCGAAGCGAGGGCACACACCGAGGGACTTGTTGCGTCGGCGCGGGAGTCGGCCGCGAAAGCTGCGCAACAGAAGTTTGCGGCGGAGCGCGACGGGCTCCTGGAACAGGTTGCCTCGCTAGAGAAGGAAAAAGGCGAGCTTGCCTTGACTTTAGCGGAGCGTAACCAAATGCTTGGCGACGCCTCGGTGGTTGCGTGGGACGCCCTGCAAATGCTGGAAGTCCACCTCCAAAGGCTTGTGGCTGGAGTGCCGGACCATGCCTTCGGCCCGGAGGAGTTGCTGCGGGCCCTTCGCTGGATTCATGACGCCGCTGACGTTGCGCGCGGGGCTGCGACGATCTTTGGTGACCACTGTGCCTATGTGGCATCGTGCCTGGTGTGCGCCCTCCTTCGGCACTGTAGAGACCCGAATATGCAAATCCGGACTCTCCTGTGTATTCTGCACTAGTCCAGGATCACGCTAGTGCACACAGTATGAACAAAGATAAATATCATCCACATCACGATATTCTAAGGAAAAACCAAATTATATTGATAATTATCAGAGTACGACCTTATGGTCAAGCTTACAATAGACTAGCCCGAAGGGCTTAACAAAAACTAGCAGCGGAAATCCAAAAGAAAGCGCAGCAGCCAATCGACACGCCCACAGGCTATCGAGTGGAGAACGAAGCCTAATCCGCGAAGACGTCGAAGTACTCTCCTTCTGGAACCTCCTGCTGGTGATTCTCCTCCTTCTCAACTGAGCAACAGGGGCATAAAGCCGTGAGTACATTGGTACTCAGCAAGCCGTTTGTAACAAATGAATGCAATATAATATGCAAAGCTTAACAATGGATGGCTGAAGGGTTACTTTTGCATAAAGCAACAATTTAAAGTAAATACAATAAATAGATTGCAAAGCATCTTTAACAAAGGACGTTAAATAAATAAACAAAGGAATTGAATATAACCACAAGTGAACTGACCATTCACTTCCCAGCTCAACCCAACCAGATTTCATAAAGACTCTACCCCTCGTGTGAAATCACCGAGCATTGTCCATGACCGAGGACACGGCTATTCGAATAGTTTTACACTCTGCAGAGGTTGCACAACTGTACCCACACGATGTGATTAGCCTCAGCTTAAGGAAATCACAACAAGGCTTTTACAATGGTCCATCTCCACCTGATCCCACTCGCTAAGGATTCGCCGTCGAGTAGGGTAACCCCCTAGTCGATAATTGCCCCCTCTTGCGCCACACAACATCAGTAGTAAAATCAAAGTGGAGACTTCACAAATTATTATGCCAGGTCTATCCCATACTAGACATGTGGTTTGCACGATTAAGCTCAGATCAATGGCGCACAAAGTTAAGTCCTTAACAATTACCCAGGCGAAGCATCCACATCCCAATGTGCATCCAGCACCCCCTTTACTGCACGATCATTCGCCCAAGTGAAAGCCAAGTTTGTATAACCAATGCCCATGACACTACCCATGTCATGACATACAAATTTTATAACTGTGGCTAACCACCACGTTCAAGTAAACCATTAAGTCAGGATTAATTAACCACATGCGATGACAGATCCCAGCGAACTAATAATAAGCAGGCTAAGCAGTTGAACGTAACCCCATGTGACAATTATTATTTATCACTAAATAATTCCCAATCCTAAGGTGTCAATGGAATCATGGCAATCAAGTTATCATGGAGGGATTTAACCAATTAGGAGTATAACTACCAATTACGAGGTTTTATTAACAAATAGCCATGCATGATAATTTGAAACAAAATAATACATAATAGATTGAAAACTGGGTTCAACATGATCAAAGAATACGACTTGCCTTGGCCTTGCTCAGATGAGGGCTCTTGGTCTTCAAATCCAACTTCCGCTCCCTCGAACACGCGATCTAACGAGAGAGAAAACTAGACGAAAAGAGAAAATAAATTCAAATAAAATTCAAATGAACTCCAAAAACTTTCAAACCTGAACCAAAAGGTAGAGCTAAATTTTAGATGAATTTAGAAAAAAGAACGGGGTCAATCGGAGCTAGGACGAGGGAGAACGGCCTCTTGGAAAAATTGGATTTTCTGAAAATCGGGAAAATTGGAAAAGTGCACTGTGCTGTGGACCGGGCGCACGGGAAGCTGGGTCTACGGTGGACTCGGCTCACGGAACAGTACGGCTGACTGGGCTGCTGGCGCAAGCGGCGGGTGCTGACGTGGCGCTGACGGGGCGGACACGCATGCCCTAGGGCTAACGTGGTTTGCTGACTGGGTGGCTGACTCGGCTTGGTCCACGGGGGTACGGCTGACAAGCGGGCCCCACCGGACAGAGACTCGGTGCACGGTGGACGGAGTCTACGGGAAGGCGAAAAGTCACGGGCGGCTGGCGTCAGCGCTGACGTGCGCGTGCACGGGGCGCGAGGCGGTGCGGCCGAGGCGGCGGGGTTGCGGGCGCGGCTGGCCGGCGACGAGGTGACGGCGGCGACTGGCCGGCGGTGACCGAGGTCGCGGGGACGGAGGACGACGGCGGCGGGGCTCACCGGCGGTGGCGAATGACGGCGCACGACGGCGGCGACGGGCGACGACCACGGCGGCGGCGAACGACGGCGCACGGCCAACGCGGACGACGGCGGCTCGGGACGGGGAAGACGAGGGGGCGCGGCGGCTTTTATACCCGGCCGTCGAGGTGTTTGACTCGGAGACGGCGAAGGAAAACGGAAAGCGGCGGCGGCGTCCCGATCGGAGACGGGGAAGAGAGTCCCGGTCGGGAACGGCGACCCTGACAGGTGGGTCCCACCTGTCAGCGGTGAGGACGGGCGAGCGGCGAGTATGGCGCACGGGCGCGAGCGCAGGTGGCCGAGATGGTGACACGTGTCGCCCATCGGCAGGGACAAGGCGGGCGCGGGCGCGGCGCCGATGCGCGACGCGTGGCGCGGGCGGGGCTGTGCGGTGCGGCCGCGGGATGGGCTGGGCCGGCTGGTGGGTTTCGGCCCACTGGCCGGTTGGGATTTTTGGAGATTTTTCTTTTTCAGAAATTCAAATAAATTAATTTGAGCTCTAGAAAATAGCAAATAAATCCAGAAAAATCCAGAAAAAATACCAATAAATTCCTTGGGACACAAGGAACTCAAATAAAATAACTTTGGCAAATGTTCATGTTCGGATTAATCATATTAAATCCTTTTAACTCATAAAAATTCATTTAAGCTTTTAATTAATTCCAGAAAAATTCAAATGGTGAATTTTATTTTAAAAGCTTCAAAAATACTCTGAAAATCAGGATGTTACAAACCTCCCCCCCTTAAACGGAATCTCGACCCCGAGATTCTGGCTCTCTAAAGAATAGGTTTGGAAACTCCGCTTTGAGATCCTCCTCGCTTTCCCAGGTTGCTTCCTCCTCTGAATGATTGCTCCACTGAACTTTGCAAAAACGAACGACCCTTCTTCTGGTGACACGCTCTGACACTTCCAAGATCTTGATGGGATGCTCTTTATAGGACAGATCCTCCTGGAGATCCACAGCCTCAATTGGCACTGCCTCCTCTGGCACTCGCAAGCACTTCTTTAATTGAGACACATGAAACACATCATGTATCCCGCTCAAGTTCTCAGGTAGCTCTAGCTGATAGGCAACTTCTCCCTTGCGCTTCAAAATCTTGAATGGCCCCACATATCTTGGTGCTAACTTTCCCTTCATTTGAAAACGCTTAACTCCTTTGAAAGGTGTGATCCTGAGATACACATAATCATTGGGCTCAAAGCTTAAATCTCTTCGGCGAGTATCAGCATAACTCTTTTGCCTGGCTTGAGCTGCTTTCAGCCTTTCTTGAATCAAGCGCACTTTTTCTTCGGCTTCTTGCAAATACTCTGGCCCAAATATCTGCCTTTCTCCTGTCTCCTTCCAATTGAGAGGGGTCCTACACTTCCGACCATACAAAGCCTCAAATGGTGACATCTGCAAACTGGCTTGGTAACTGTTGTTATAGGAGAACTCTGCGAAAGGTAGGCAATTGCCCCACTTGGCTCCGTGATCCAAAACACATGCTCTCAGCATATCCTTTAGGATCTGATTTACACGCTCTGTCTGACCATCAGTCTGTGGGTGATAGGCTGTGCTAAAATTCAGATGAGTACCCATTGCTTCGTGGAAACTACCCCAAAATCGTGAAGTGAACTGCGATCCACGATCCGACACGATCCTCTTAGGAACTCCATGGAGACTCACAATTCTGGACATATACAATTCTGCCAACTTATCTCCAGAATATGTGGTTTTGACTGGAAGGAAATGGGCTACCTTTGTCAGTCGATCCACAATTACCCATATCGAGTCATATCCTTCCTTGGTCCTAGGTAACCCGGTGATGAAGTCCATGCCCACATCTTCCCACTTCCACTCGGGAATTTTCAACGGTTGCAACAATCCTGCGGGTCTTTGATGCTCTGCTTTCACTCGCTGGCAAACATCACATAGCGCTACATACTCCGCTATTTCTCTCTTCATACCTGGCCACCAATACTTATCCTTGATATCTTGATACATCTTGGTACTGCCTGGATGAATTGAATATAATGACTCGTGTGCCTCCTTAAGCAACAATTGCTTCAACTCTTCCTTATTGGGTACGCACAATCGCTTCTTGTACCATATGATACCCTGATCATCCTCCACAAAACCTGTCGCTTTTCCTTCTTTCAATCCAACCTTGATCCGCTGGATATTTTCATCCTCTGGTTGCGCTTGACAAATCTGACTATCCAAAGTCGGCTGCAAGTCCAAGGTGGCTAACATCCCTTCTTCAACCAACTCCAAGCTGAGCTTTTGAAATTCCTCGTGCAATGTTGGTTGACTCTCCTTGACCATAACCGTGTTGCAATACACCTTCCTGCTCAACGCATCTGCCACTACGTTAGCTTTTCCTGGGTGATAGTGGATTCCAATGTCATAGTCCTTTATCAACTCCAACCATCTTCTTTGTCTTAGGTTAAGGTCCGATTGGGTGAAGATGTACTTCAAACTCTTATGATCCGTGTAGATCTCACATCGGTTACCCATCAGGTAATGACGCCATATTTTCAAGGCATGCACAACTGCTGCTAACTCCAAATCGTGCGTAGGGTAATTCTCCTCATGTGGCCTTAACTGGCGCGATGCGTAGGCTACCACTCTTTTGTCTTGCATCAATACGCATCCTAAACCCTTGCGAGATGCGTCACAATAAATCTCAAAGTCTTTCTGGATATCTGGCAAAATTAGGACTGGCGCTGCTGTCAGACTTTCCTTTAGCTTCCGAAAGCTCTTCTCGCACTCTGGCGTCCATTCAAACTTCTTTTCCTTTTTTAATAGCTGGGTAAGAGGTCGGGCTACACTGGAGAACCCTTCTATGAATCTTCGATAGTAACCTGCCATTCCTAGGAAGCTTCTGACCTGGGTCACTGACGTGGGTGCCTTCCAGGTGAGCACATCTTGTACTTTCCCTGAGTCAACGGACACTCCCTCTGCTGTCAACACATGACCCAAAAAGGCAACTTCCTTCATCCAAAATTCACACTTGCTGAACTTAGCATACAACTTGTGCTCCCGCAATCTTTGCAATACCAATCTCAAATGCTCCTCATGCTCCTCCTCATTCTTGGAGTAGATCAGAATGTCATCAATGAACACAACGACAAACTTGTCCAAGTAATCCATGAACACCTTGTTCATCAGGTACATAAAGTAGGCTGGGGCATTGGTTAAGCCAAAGGACATCACGGTGAACTCGTATAATCCATAACGAGTTGAGAAAGCTGTCTTGGGTATGTCCTCCGGTCGAATCCTCATTTGGTGATACCCCGATCTCAAATCAATCTTGGAAAACACTCCAGCTCCTTTTAATTGATCGAACAGATCATCAATTCTGGGCAACGGGTACTTATTCTTGATAGTAACTTCATTGAGAGCTCGGTAATCCACGCACATACGCTGGCTACCATCCTTCTTCTTGACGAACAATACTGGTGCTCCCCATGGAGAGGTGCTGGGTCTAACATATCCTTTATCCAGTAACTCTTGTATCTGCTTCTTCAATTCTGCTAACTCATTGGCGGGCATTCGGTAAGGTCTCTTGGAAATTGGCGAGGTGCCTGGTGCTAACTCAATTGCAAACTCCACTTCTCTTTTTGGTGGCATCCCGGGGAGATCATCGGGAAAAACATCGGGATATTCTCTGGCAACTGGTACTTCATTTAGGGCAATCCCTTTACTTTGGCACACCATCACTTTTTCTGGTTGCTTCATGTCGGCTTCAAATCTTACTTTGCTTCCATCGGGACCGTCCAAGGTGACTGCTCGGCTTCCACATTCCAACACTGCTTGATGCTTCTTGAGCCAATCCATACCCAAAATTACGTCTAACGACTGGATATTCAGCACAACCAAATCTGCGGAGAACTCTACTCCTTGGATGGCTATCCTAACTTTGGGGCATCCTAGGTTTGTACTCATCTCAGAGCCTGGGGATTGAACCAATAAAATGGAACCAAGTGCAACGACTTCCAACTTATGCTTTAGAGCAAAACTCCGAGAAACAAACGAATGTGAAGCTCCAGAATCAAACAAAACTGTGGCAGGTACTGAATTTACTGGGAACTTACTGATCACCACATCTGGCGCTGCTTGAGCCTCCTCCATGGTGACGTGGTTCACCTGGCCACGCATCACGGTCTGCGATCCTTTGTTGGGTTGATTTGATCCTTGAGGTGCTCCGCGTCCTGACCCTGCTGCAGGGGTACGGTCTGGTGTGGCTCCCAAGTTGAAGCGAACTGGTGTCAATGCGGTATTCTGCGGGCATTTGTTGGCATAATGTCCCGTCTCATTGCATTTGAAACAAGTGACTGCTGACATGGGCTTGGTAATCCTCTGCTGTTGGCTTCCCACTGGATTTGGTTTTGGTGCTGAAGAAAACTGACGGGGAGCTGGTGCAGGAGTTTTGAATCCCGACTGCTGAGGAACTCGAGCTGGCTGAAAATTGCTGAAGCGGGCTCTCTGAGCTTGGTGCATCTGAGATCCTTGCTGCATCATTCTTCTCTTGCGAGATTCTTCCAACTCGCGACGACTTTCCTCAATGAGCATTGCTTTGTCCACCATGTTTTGGAAACTGGCATAATCATGTCCCACTACCTGAACTTTCAATCCTGGGTTCAATCCTTTGTTGAACCTCTTCTGGCGAGCATCATCTGTGGCAACATCTTCTGGAGCATAACGGGCCAATTGAGTGAACTTGTTGAGATATTCACTCACGGACATGTTCTTCTGCTGCAACTCCCGAAATTCTTCCTTCTTCATTTCGATCACCCCATCCAGGATATGGGCATGACGAAAAGCTTCTGCGAACTCAACCCAAGTGATACTCTCTGGATCCTCATGAGCGGCACAATAATTTTCCCACCACTCGGCTGCAGCACCCTCAAGCTGATGGGCTGCATACAACACCTTCTCGCGATCTGTACACTGGGCAAGGTTAAGCTTCTTTTCCACTGAGCGCAGCCAGTCATCGGCTTCTAATGGCTCAGAAGACCGTGAATAGGTAGGAGGCCTTGTTCTCATAAATTCTGCAAACTTGGACTGCTGGCGGACTGGGGGAGGCATGGCCATGTCTTGATTCTGTCGATTCATCATGGCGTTCATGTTCTGCATCATGGTGTTCATCAACTGGGTCTGGGCTGCCATGAACTGACTCAAGGTTGGATCCAGTCCAGCTGGGTTTGCATGCTGCTCCGGAGTTGCCTGACTGCCCTCAGGGTCCTGACTCATCTGACCACGTCCTGCGGAGCTCCGGGTATCAACCATCTGAAAAGAAAGATCACTTGCTTGAGGACTGGCTTCACAGGGCTTACCAGGTAAGAGGGAAAAGCAAAGATAAGTGGTAAGTTCGTCTAAGGGGGATATTCTAATGGTAAATCCTAAACTAAACAATCACTTAGCCGAAAAGCTAACAAAAGAACAAATAAATCACTTCAATAAAAGATTTGATATGACTGCAACATATTGCTTTTGAGGGCAAAACTGCAGCTCACATCACACTCAATGCAAACAAAAACCACTTCCTAACCGATGCTATCCTATGCTACGGCCTACTCTTCCGGCTCCCACTCAGGTCCGGCGAGGTACGGCGTGCGTTCTTCTTCTTCTTCTGCATCACTGTAGAACGTCCATCGGTTGCGGAACTGCATTGTAGGCGCTGTTGCTGGAATGGCAAGTCGTAGGTACTCTCGGCGATCATCTGCCATGTGTTGCCTTTCCTCCGGGCTGGGCGGCGTAGGCGAGGGCGGGGGTGTTGGCGTCCGCGGAGTGTACTCCTCAGGTTCATACTTCCTCTTGTACTCCTGGATGAGCTTGGTCATACTGATCTTGTACCGTCGACAGAGTTGAGTAACGGCCTTGCGTGCAGCTGCTTGTGCATTTGAACTTTTAAAGCTGTGGTGTACGACGTGTCCTCCAAGCTTGGTAGTGAAGTACAACCGTGTGAAATGGTATCCTCTTACTTCATCATCCATGGAATTGTAGATTGGTGTTCTTTTGAAACCAAGACTTCTTAGCAGCACTCGAAGAACTCTCCTCCATCCTCCTGACCTGCTATAGTTGCTTTGCGACATCTACAGCACGGCACAAGACAAGAGTCAGTTTAAAAACTTTCATTTTGCAGACCTTCAAGGTGAGAGGCAAGAATCCCTAAGAATAAGGTAAGAGAGTAAAGAATTTGCTAAATATCAGGTTTGGTTGTTTTGTCTTTAGAAAATAGGTTTTTGAATTCTTGAGACCACGACTATCTGACTAGGGTTTCGTCCTACAGTCGATATGGCTCTGATACCATCTCTGTAGAGACCCGAATATGCAAATCCGGACTCTCCTGTGTATTCTGCACTAGTCCAGGATCACGCTAGTGCACACAGTATGAACAAAGATAAATATCATCCACATCACGATATTCTAAGGAAAAACCAAATTATATTGATAATTATCAGAGTACGACCTTATGGTCAAGCTTACAATAGACTAGCCCGAAGGGCTTAACAAAAACTAGCAGCGGAAATCCAAAAGAAAGCGCAGCAGCCAATCGACACGCCCACAGGCTATCGAGTGGAGAACGAAGCCTAATCCGCGAAGACGTCGAAGTACTCTCCTTCTGGAACCTCCTGCTGGTGATTCTCCTCCTTCTCAACTGAGCAACAGGGGCATAAAGCCGTGAGTACATTGGTACTCAGCAAGCCGTTTGTAACAAATGAATGCAATATAATATGCAAAGCTTAACAATGGATGGCTGAAGGGTTACTTTTGCATAAAGCAACAATTTAAAGTAAATACAATAAATAGATTGCAAAGCATCTTTAACAAAGGACGTTAAATAAATAAACAAAGGAATTGAATATAACCACAAGTGAACTGACCATTCACTTCCCAGCTCAACCCAACCAGATTTCATAAAGACTCTACCCCTCGTGTGAAATCACCGAGCATTGTCCATGACCGAGGACACGGCTATTCGAATAGTTTTACACTCTGCAGAGGTTGCACAACTGTACCCACACGATGTGATTAGCCTCAGCTTAAGGAAATCACAACAAGGCTTTTACAATGGTCCATCTCCACCTGATCCCACTCGCTAAGGATTCGCCGTCGAGTAGGGTAACCCCCTAGTCGATAATTGCCCCCTCTTGCGCCACACAACATCAGTAGTAAAATCAAAGTGGAGACTTCACAAATTATTATGCCAGGTCTATCCCATACTAGACATGTGGTTTGCACGATTAAGCTCAGATCAATGGCGCACAAAGTTAAGTCCTTAACAATTACCCAGGCGAAGCATCCACATCCCAATGTGCATCCAGCACCCCCTTTACTGCACGATCATTCGCCCAAGTGAAAGCCAAGTTTGTATAACCAATGCCCATGACACTACCCATGTCATGACATACAAATTTTATAACTGTGGCTAACCACCACGTTCAAGTAAACCATTAAGTCAGGATTAATTAACCACATGCGATGACAGATCCCAGCGAACTAATAATAAGCAGGCTAAGCAGTTGAACGTAACCCCATGTGACAATTATTATTTATCACTAAATAATTCCCAATCCTAAGGTGTCAATGGAATCATGGCAATCAAGTTATCATGGAGGGATTTAACCAATTAGGAGTATAACTACCAATTACGAGGTTTTATTAACAAATAGCCATGCATGATAATTTGAAACAAAATAATACATAATAGATTGAAAACTGGGTTCAACATGATCAAAGAATACGACTTGCCTTGGCCTTGCTCAGATGAGGGCTCTTGGTCTTCAAATCCAACTTCCGCTCCCTCGAACACGCGATCTAACGAGAGAGAAAACTAGACGAAAAGAGAAAATAAATTCAAATAAAATTCAAATGAACTCCAAAAACTTTCAAACCTGAACCAAAAGGTAGAGCTAAATTTTAGATGAATTTAGAAAAAAGAACGGGGTCAATCGGAGCTAGGACGAGGGAGAACGGCCTCTTGGAAAAATTGGATTTTCTGAAAATCGGGAAAATTGGAAAAGTGCACTGTGCTGTGGACCGGGCGCACGGGAAGCTGGGTCTACGGTGGACTCGGCTCACGGAACAGTACGGCTGACTGGGCTGCTGGCGCAAGCGGCGGGTGCTGACGTGGCGCTGACGGGGCGGACACGCATGCCCTAGGGCTAACGTGGTTTGCTGACTGGGTGGCTGACTCGGCTTGGTCCACGGGGGTACGGCTGACAAGCGGGCCCCACCGGACAGAGACTCGGTGCACGGTGGACGGAGTCTACGGGAAGGCGAAAAGTCACGGGCGGCTGGCGTCAGCGCTGACGTGCGCGTGCACGGGGCGCGAGGCGGTGCGGCCGAGGCGGCGGGGTTGCGGGCGCGGCTGGCCGGCGACGAGGTGACGGCGGCGACTGGCCGGCGGTGACCGAGGTCGCGGGGACGGAGGACGACGGCGGCGGGGCTCACCGGCGGTGGCGAATGACGGCGCACGACGGCGGCGACGGGCGACGACCACGGCGGCGGCGAACGACGGCGCACGGCCAACGCGGACGACGGCGGCTCGGGACGGGGAAGACGAGGGGGCGCGGCGGCTTTTATACCCGGCCGTCGAGGTGTTTGACTCGGAGACGGCGAAGGAAAACGGAAAGCGGCGGCGGCGTCCCGATCGGAGACGGGGAAGAGAGTCCCGGTCGGGAACGGCGACCCTGACAGGTGGGTCCCACCTGTCAGCGGTGAGGACGGGCGAGCGGCGAGTATGGCGCACGGGCGCGAGCGCAGGTGGCCGAGATGGTGACACGTGTCGCCCATCGGCAGGGACAAGGCGGGCGCGGGCGCGGCGCCGATGCGCGACGCGTGGCGCGGGCGGGGCTGTGCGGTGCGGCCGCGGGATGGGCTGGGCCGGCTGGTGGGTTTCGGCCCACTGGCCGGTTGGGATTTTTGGAGATTTTTCTTTTTCAGAAATTCAAATAAATTAATTTGAGCTCTAGAAAATAGCAAATAAATCCAGAAAAATCCAGAAAAAATACCAATAAATTCCTTGGGACACAAGGAACTCAAATAAAATAACTTTGGCAAATGTTCATGTTCGGATTAATCATATTAAATCCTTTTAACTCATAAAAATTCATTTAAGCTTTTAATTAATTCCAGAAAAATTCAAATGGTGAATTTTATTTTAAAAGCTTCAAAAATACTCTGAAAATCAGGATGTTACAGGCACCGTGGTTGCACGCACATCGCCGAGCTGGAGAACCCTCAGCTGGAGATGCCCGGCGGGGCCGGAGTGATGTCCGGTGAAGTCCGTGCCGTTCGCGGCCCCGTCAAATTCTTCTACGAGCGCATCTGGGACTACACCGGGATAGCCGCCACGGAGGTGGAGCTTCGGAAGTCCCTTCGTGGTGGGGGGAGCCTCGGCCAATTTCTGGATGAAGTCCCGCGGCGCGACGAGGGCGGCGCTGAGGTCCCGCGGCGCGACGAGGGTGTCGCGGAGGTCCCGCGGCGCGACGAGGGTGTCGTGGAGGCCTCCGAAGATGCCGAAGGCTCACAGGTGCGGCGCCAACGTGGCTAGGTGTGGGCGTGCGTTGTAGCGTCTGCCCCTTAATTGAATGAATAAAGTGCGTGTTTGCTTCACGAACTGATTACTTGCCTTCATCCCGGGCAGCTTCCTTGCTGGGGGCGACTGCTCGCGTCTGGCCTTGCGACCCGGCGGCGCCTTCGACGCTGGCAAAGGGCCGAGGAGTCGTTGAACTTTTGGGCAAGCCGGCCTTCTTCGAGCGAGGCCCCAGCTTTAGCGCGCGTTAAGGACGAGCCCGCGGGATAGCGGCTTAGAACGGCAAGGATGCTGCCGGACCTTTGTACTTGTGTGATTTTTCCAATATGCAAATTTTCTATCATCTTAAGATATGCGCTGTGTGTTGATGCCGCTCCGGGTTCACCGGTACGCCACATGCTGCGCGGGGACGGGCTCTCCACGCTCGACACGCGCCGTTGGCGAAGTAGTCGCGCAAGGGTTCCTTAGAACGGCGCTTGCGGGGGCAGTCCTTGGCGCCTCACCTTTTTACCGTCCAGAGACGGGCGGGTGCGGAGGCGGACCTCGAGGCTTCGCCTTTTTAAAGTCCGTAGACTGGCGCGGGCGAGGGTGGAAGTGCGCGCACGTTCCGTTCCTCTTGCTCCTCATGGCAGGGGTAGCCTCTGGCGCGCAGTGTCTTCGTCAACGCGCGCTGCGCTCACCTCCCGCAGTACGCGAGGCTGAGCCTCGCTCCGCTGCGATTAATACTCGTGTCCTCCGCCCGCGTTGCGAAACGCGTGGGGGGCCTAGGCGGCCTTATTTATGCTCCGCAGAGTATGCACAGGGACGAGGTTCCCGGCATGCGCGGAATCCGCGTCTTGTTTAGACTCCGTAGAGTGCGCAGGGAGAACATCCGCGTATTATTTAGAGTCCGTGGAATAGTGCGTGCGGAGGCGGACCTCGACGCTACGACTTCCTTTATAGTCCGGAGACTCGTGCGTGCGGAGGCAGACCTCGACGCTACGTCTTATTTAGAGTCCGTGGACAGGTGCGTGCGGAGGCGGACCTCGACGCTACGACTTCCTTTATAGTCCGGAGACTCACGCATGTGGAGGCAGACCTCGACGCTGCATCTTATTTAGAGTCCGTGGACTGGTGCGTGCGGAGGCGGACCTCGACACTACGACTTCCTTTATAGTCCGGAGACTCGCGCGTGCGGAGGCAGACCTCGACGCTGCGTCTTATTTAGAGTCCGTGGACTGGTGCGTGCGGAGGCGGACCTCGACGCTACGACTTCTTTTATAGTCCGGAGACTCGCGCGTGCGGAGGCAGACCTCGACGCTACATCTTATTTAGAGTCCGTGGACTGGTGCGTGCGGAGGCGGACCTCGACGCTACGACTTCCTTTATAGTCCGGAGACTCGCGCGTGCGGAGGCAGACCTCGACGCTACGACTTGCTTTATAGTCCGGAGACTCGCGCGTGCGGAGGCAGGCCTCGACGCTACGTCTTATTTAGAGTCCGTGGACTGGTGCGCATGAGGGCGTCCCCCCGTTGCGTCTTTTGTTTATACTCAGGCCCGTCACCCTTGGCTACGGCGAGTGCACACGCGGACGTGTGACTTCGATTTATACTCAGTCCCGTACCCCTGGCTACGGCGAGTGCACACGCGAACGTGCGTCTTTGTTTATACTCAGGCCCGTCACCCTTGGCTACGGCGAGTGCACACGCGGACGTGCGACTTCGATTTATACTCAGTCCCGTACCCCTGGCTACGGCGAGTGCACACGCGAACGTGCGTCTTTGTTTATACTCAGGCCCGTCACCTTTGGCTACGGCGAGTGCACACGCGCACGTGCGACTTCGATTTATACTCAGTCCCGTACCCCTGGCTACGGCGAGTGCACACGCGAACGTGCGTCTTTGTTTATACTCAGGCCCGTCACCTTTGGCTACGGCGAGTGCACACGCGAACGTGCGACTTCGATTTATACTCAGTCTCGTACCCCTGGCTACGGCGAGTGCACACGCGAACGTGCGTCTTTGTTTATACTCAGGCCCGTCACCTTTGGCTCCGGCGAGTGCACACACGAACGTGCGACTTCGATTTATACTCAGTCCCGTACCCCTGGCTACGGCGAGTGCACACGCGAACGTGCGTCTTTGTTTGTACTGCGGGAACACGCGCGCTGGCCAAGCCTGCGCGCGCCTTCGCCGCGTACTTGCGCGTGTTGAAGAAAGATTGTTGGCAAATGGCGATCTTCATTACATCCCCGTTTGCGCGGGTAAGCAATTACAGGGGGTGGATATACTAACCGTTTGCCCTTGGTGCGGCCGAAGCCTCTAGTCGCTAGACATCTGCAGGGCCCGCCAAGGCGCCTCTGAATGGCCCCGCGGACCCCCGCGCTATGACGCCAGCTCTAAGAGCGCCGCTGGGCTTCGCGACGCGGGTACCTGGTACCTGGCTCGATGCGCCGGGCCATATCCTGGTCGCCTCGGATGATGATGATGGTCCGGGGACCCGGGATCTTCATGCATAGATAGCCGTGATGTGGTACCGCGCCGAAGGAGTTGAGGATTGGGCGCCCTAATATGGCATTGTAGGGGTACGAAAGGTCGACCACGTCGAAGGTGGCATCTTCGGCCCGCACATTGTTATCTTGGCCGAAGGAGACTTGAAGACCTATTTGGCCCAGCGCCCGCAGGGGCTGTCCCCCGAAGCCCTGCAGTGGGATTCCTGAGGGCCCTAGGCGGCTTTGAGGGATCCCCATCTGGTCGAAGGCCGCCGCAAACAATATGTTCGCGGAGCTACCGCCGTCCACCAAGGCACGCCCCACGTCGCATCCCGCGATAGTGACCCGGATGACCAGGGGGTCCTGATGAGGGAAGTCCACGCCTTGGGCGTCGTCGGGCGTGAATGTGACTTTGTGCTGCGCCCAGTCCGGCGGTGCTTGCGCTGGGTATGCCGCCACGTGATGTAGTCTTCGCGCATAGGCCTTCTGCTGCCGTGCTGAGGCGAATTCCAACGCAGAGCCTCCGGATATGACGTTAATGACCCTGCGGTGGGTTGCCTCCGGGGCCTGCAGCGACAGGAGGCCTCCCGAGGCTGCTGTACGTGAGCTTGGATCCGTAAGGGGCCTTCCTGGGGTTGCATCCCTTGCGCCTGTACCTGCATGGGGGCCTCGTACGGGAATTGGACGTGGGCCACCGCAGGCGGACGTGTCTCCGGGTTCCTGTCCCTAGCGACGCTATCGCGGAGCGCCGCGATGGAGGTGCAGGTGCGGGTATCGTGGTTGCCGTGGCCGTGGACTACGCACCAGAGTCCCTGGTGCTGGTCGTCATAATCTCCACAACTTTTATCGTCGCGGCCCCGGCCACGGCCGCGCCCCCGGCCACGGCGCCCCCGACCGCCTCGGCCCGCGGGAGCGCCTTCGTCGGAACCACCTTCAATGTCGAGGACGTACCGGTTTCGCCTCGACCTCTGCTGGCCACGCTTGGGCCGATCGGACGACTCCTTGTGCGAGGCGTCCCTGCGGTCGGGCGTATCCCTGGACGACTCCTGCTTACGTTTTCCCTTCGAAGAACCGTCCTTCGGCGGATCTTCGGCTTTTGCCGAGGCTCTGGCCTGGTTGGTGTCGGAGTCGTCACCTTGCCTTCGCCGCGCGTCCTCTTCCGCCCTGGCGTATTTCTCCATTTTGTCGAAGAGCTTCGCCACCGTCTTGATTGGCTTTCGCGCATTGTACTCGGCCATCGGGCCCGGACGAAGGCCCTGTATGGCTGCATTAACGATGGTGGTTTCATTAACGTCCTTCACTTGGCATCGAATCTTGGCGAAGCGTTTGAAGTAGTCCCGGGGCTTCTCCGAGGGTTTTTGCTTCACAGCGAAGAGTTGGTCCGCGTCGACTCGCTCGACATAGTTTCCTTGGAAGTTGTTGTGAAGGCGGTCACGAAGCTGCTCCCACGCGTAGATGGAGCCTGGCTCTATGGTAAAGAACCAAGAGAGCGCCACTCCTTGCAGCGCGAGAGGGAGTCCCTTCGCCTTCGTGGTGTCGTCTCCGCCCACGGCTTCGATCGCGGTTTCGTACATGCGCACGAACTCGCGGGGGTCCGTGTCGCCTTTGTACGGGTCGATGGCGCTAGAAAACTTGAAGTCTTCCGGCCATGCCGCCTGCTGCAGCCCTGCCGAAAGCGGGGACTCCGGATCTACGCGCCGCAGCGGCGCACGGCTAGATGTGGGGGCTTCGCGACTGTCCGCCCTCTCCGGCGTGGGCTCGGGCGCGATTACTGGCGCGGCCTGCTGGCTCCGGGCCTCTTGCATATCACGGACGGCTCCGCGAAGGCCCCCTAGCTCCCGCTAGAACGCGTTGAGGGCTGCTAGTATGGCGCTTTCCACCGCAGGCGCTGTCGGGGCCGCCGGAACTCCCAACGGACGGGTCGGTGCAGGGACCATCGCTTCATGATCTCCAGATCCGCCGGATGCTTCATTGCGGCTACCCCCGGCCGCCTGGTCCGCGCTGCCGGCGAGGGTGGCCGGGGCTGTCGTTGCAGTGCCAGCGACGGGGTTGGGTGTCGTTGTAGCGGCGCTGGTGGGGTCAGTCGCTGTGGTGCGAGCGTCGACGTCCGCGACCACGGCGCCTGCGCCGTCGCCAGCTCCTTCAGCGACCGTCGTTGCAGTGCCAGCGACGGGGTTGGGTGTCATTGTAGCGGCGCTGGCGGGGTCGGTCGCTGTGGTGCGAGCGTCGACGTCCGCGACCACTGCGCCTGCGCCGCCGCCAGCTCCTTTGGCGGCCGATGCCGAAGCCCTGGTATTCACGCGCCGCTCCGACCGAGCCGTCTTCTTTCCCTTCGCCGCCGCTGATGAAGCTTTTTTCGGTGCCATCCTTCTTCTTCGGTCTTCGGGCTTGTCCTTGTCCTCCCCACAGACGGCGCCAACTGTTGTGGCTACAGGCCAAACAGAGAGAGAGATGGTAGTGAAGAGTGATGGAGATGAGTATAATGGCTTACCCCCTCCCCATGGCCTGTATTCATATATATATACACATGAGGAGTGCTTTTACAGTTATACCCTTACATCTGGTTATCCCCTCTGGGGGCAGTTATGTCATTACACATGGCCTATTCTGGGCCTTATAATCTCCTACCAGGCCTGCTGGGTTTAGGTGGGGGCCACCCCTACGACACTTACCAAAGGATGTCTGGAGGGTTATTTTTCAGAAAGCAACAATTAAAATAAATACAATTAATAGATTGAAAGAAAACTTTGAAAATCATTAATAAGTAATAATCAAAGGAATTGAGAGTAACAACAAGTGAACTGACTATTCACTCCAATGAATCATCTATGAACTATCATTCACATAATGAACCACTAATGAATTAACCATTCACTTCCCAACTTAACCCATTCAATTTTTTTGACAATTCTACCCCTTATGTGAAATCACCGAGCATTGTCCATAACCGGGACACGGCTATTCAAATAGTTTTACACTCTGCAGAGATTGCACAACTTTACCCACATGATATGTCCTTCTTATAGTGTCACTAGTATAACACGCTTCCTTAGGTATGCCGACCAAGAAGATCACAAAAAGGCTTTTCAATGTTCAATCTCAACCCAGTTCCGCCACACTAAGGTTTCGCATCACACCCCTTCTTGCGCCCTGTGGAATGTATAATGACACCCACTAACATCTCAACGGTGGAACCAAAATTGAAACATCACAAATTAATTAGCCAGGTCTATCCCATACAAAACATGTGGTTGCAAGGTAAGGCTTAGATCAATGGCACACAAAGTTGAGTGCTTAGGCATTACCCAGGTGAAACATCCACATCCCAATGTGCGAACTACACACCCTTTACTTCACGATCATTCACCCAAGTGAAAACATTTTGTATAACCAACACCAATAACACAGCGATGTCATGGCACACAAATTTTATAACTATGGCTACAACCACGATTCAATATCTTATTAAGTCAAAATTAATTATTTGATCACATGTGATTATAAACCCAACGTTACTATAAGCATGATTAAGCAATTTAAACGTATAACCCATGTGACAACTAATATTGCATCACTAGATAGTTACCCATACTATGGTGACAATGGAATCATGGCATTCAAACTATCAAGGTGGTATTATTCAAATAGGTCATAAACAACCAATACAAAGATTTTGTAATAAAATAGCGATGCATGATAATTTAAAACAAAATAGTACATAATAGATTTGAAAACTGGGTTCAATATGATCAAAGGACAAGACTTGCCTCGGCCTTACTCAGTTACCATTTCTTTGTCTTCAGATTCTGCTTCTGCTCTTTCGAAGACGTGATCTAACAAGAGAGAAAATGAATGAGGCACAATATAAATTCAAATAAAATTTAAATGAACTCCAAAAACTACAAAACCAGGACCAAAAGATACAACTCTAATTTTAGATGAATTTAGGAAAAAGAATTGAGTCAATCGGAGTTAGGACGGAAAAGAACGGGCTCTCGGAAAATCTAATCTAAAGGAAAAGGCTAAAAATTAGAAAAGGCTACTATGCTGTGAACCTGATGCATGGAAAGGCTAGTTTACGGTGGACTCGGTGAATAGAATTGTGCATGTGTGACTGGGCTAATAACGTGGTAGGTAAGGCTGACATGGTGATGATGTGGCACTGACGAGGCACAACATGTGGTGACACGTCGAATCTAGGGTTGAGGTGGCAGTTGACTTGGCTAGGGTTGACAAGGCTTAGTGTCGGGACCCCGGATTTCCGAACTCGGACCCTCTGTGTATTACTGCACTAGTCCCAGATCAAAGCTAGTGCACACAGTTAAACATAAATGAATACATAACCAGCAACGCTTTATTACAATATTAAAGAGTACAGACTGAGAGGTCTCATTATTACAATTGAGGTTTCAAGACCTCGCACACACGAAACACAGCGGAAGCAAAAGATAAACTCGGTGAAGACCCATCAATACGCCACAGACAATTGACTGGGAAACGCGACCTAGTCCTCCGGGAAAAATCAATCACAGCCGCAAGCGAAGCAGTAGTCGTAGTCTCCCTCTTGAGCTTCGCATTCCTCTGGTTATTATTTTTGAGTGTAGCATGTGAGTACATAAAGTACTCCGCAAGTCTTGGGAAAAATGCAATAGATGCAAGGCTTGACAAAGGAAGGCTATATGGTTCTTTTGCACAAAGCAATGTTTTAATTTCAATTACTACTAATTTCTTTCAAGGGCATCAATTTAATAAAGTAATTGTTTTAACAGAACTAACATTAACTTTCTAGTGAAGGTTCCAACTACCAACACTAGCTAACCAATTACAATTGGTCAAGTTTAAACTGCGGGTTCCATCCACCCTCTCTGGCTCCAACTGCCAGGATACCCTTCCGAGAGTTCCCTCCACTCTCGAAATACAAAACTTTGATTTAAAAACCAAAACCAGAAATCTACCATGTGAAAGCATTCCTTGCCCGCCCTTGACCGTGGGCACGGCTATTCGAATAGTTTGACACTCTGCAGAGGTTGTACAACTTTACCCACAAGAGATAAATTATCCTAAAAGTCAACACGCTTCCTTTGGCATGAGACCCAGATAAAATATCACAAAACCTTTACCTTACTCTAATCTAGCTAGATACCACCCGCTGAGGTTTCACCGCAGGTAGGCTAACTGCCCGAACCGAAGCCCCCTCTTGCGCCATATGAGTACAGTAAATCCCTGTCCCTCACTGTGAATAACCAGTCCATCCCTGGCACCCACTTTCCACTGGTGGCACCTAAACTAGACTATCATAAATTAGTCAGCTAGGTCGTACCCATATAGACTTGTGGTTGTACGGTTAATGCTCAGTCTGGACAAACACAAGCGTCGGTCCTTAATTGACTAGGGTGGAACATACACTTTTCAAGATCTCGTGCTAACTGCACCAACCCAAACCAACCATCCACCCTAATCTAAACCAAATTTCACATTTTAGTTTATTTTAAAAGAACAGTGGTAACTCCAATTACCACTAAATTTGTAAACACAAGGATATTACAATAATTCATAATTTCCTATTTGCAAGATTTATGAGGTATTAAATAGCATGGCTAAGCATTGTTCTACCATTCTAATACCAACAATTTAATATATTACTCTTATTAATGAGTCAAAGGAATTTCTAGTGTTGCAAAGGTGCATGGCAATCAACTTCAAGTAAGGGCATAACAAGGTTGGATTAACTAGTACCTTAAGATTTGAACTAATGCTTTATGTAAATAGCAATGCACATAATTTAAAATAATTAAAACATTTCAAAATCATAGGTTCAAGATGATCAAAGGAGACTTGCCTTCTTGCAGGCTCTCTGGGTCTTTCTGCTGCGAAGTGGAGAGATCGTCGACAACGTTGGAATCTACGCGAGAAAAGATGAAACAAACAAGGCAAATAAATACAAACGAAAATTCAAATAAACTCAAAAACTCAAATAGAGTCCATATTTGGATATATTATGATTTTAGATGAATTTAGAAATTTGAATGGCTGAATTTGGAGTTAAAATGAGAAAGTTATGCTTGTTTGAAGTTTTCAGTTTGAATAAATCCAGAAATTAGGCAATTTCTGACAGGTGGGGCCCACTGGAATTATTTAAATTTTAATATTTTATTTTTATTCTGAGACTATGACAGGTGGGACCCACTGGCAGTGAACCCACGGGATCGGCCTCTGACAGGTGGGACCCACTGGACAGTGAGCCCACTGGCTTAGCCTCTGACATGTGGGACCCACTGGACTCCGGGCCCACTTGTCAGTGACCAGCGCAGAGGGATGGGGCCCAGGCGACAGTGGCCAGCGCAGACGGCGGCCGCTGACGGGTGGGACCCACTTGTCAGCGCGGAAAAATGAAAGAAAGGCTCAACCTCAGCGTGCGGAGCCGGGGGCTCGAACGCGCGCCGAGGGAACCGAGGGGGGGGGGGAAGAGATCGCGCTGCTAACCAGATGGGCGGGGAGGCTTTGCCTACCCATATAGGGCAACAAATTCCTTTAAGGAATACCTTCTGGAGGGGCCGCGCAGAGGATGGCGGCGAGGGGAGGCCGGAGCGGCTCTGGCGATGTGACAAACGCAATCCGGGCGCGGAGTGGGTTCGGTTGGAGGGGTCGGCGAAGCTCGGGGACGTGCGGAGACGGCTGGCGATGAGGAAGACTCTAGCTCAGCTCGGGTCCTCCGGGGCGACGGTGCTCCGGCGGCGGGAAGGGACGGCCGAGGCGTCGGGGAGGATCGCACGGGCACGGGGGTGCTCAGGGTGGCGGTGGCGGGCTTCAGGGAAGACTGAGGCGTCGGCAAAAGCTCGCCAGAGTGCGGAGGAGCTCGGGGAGGGAGGTGGCACGGTGGCGAGGCGCTACGGGGCTCGGAAAAGGAGGTGGAGGGCTGTGAGAGGTAGTGCGGTGAGAGGGGAGGCCGAGAGAGCTATTTATAGGGGCGGAGGGGGAGGCACGGTGCGGCAATTGCTCGTCGGTGCTGGTGGCCGGAAAAGGAAGGGGGAGAGGGGAAAAGGAAATTGAGGGGCGCAGAAGGAAAGAGGGTGCGGCCGTTTAGGGATTTGCTTCCCGGCGGGCTCGGGGATTCCAAAACCGGGGAGAGGAAGGGAAGGCAAGGCCGGATCTGGCTCGGATTCGGTCGGCCAGCGAAGAAAGGAAAGAGGGAAGGAAGAAAGGAAGGTGGCGCTCCGCGGGGACGAAGGGCCTAACAAGCGGGGCCGGGGTGGCAGCGAGAGCGGGGCGCGAGCGGCGGGCGGACGGGGCCCGCAGGGCAGTGAGAGGGAAGGGCGGAGTGATGGATGGCCAGCGCGAGGTGACGCGGCACGCATCGGGCTAGCCACGCGTCGGCCAGAGGGGAGGGGAAGGCGGGGTCCTGGCTGACAGGTCGGGCCCGCGAGACAAAGGGAAAAGGAGAGAGAGGGCGACCCGGATTTGGCCGAGCGGCGACGTGGGCGGTCGTGGGCCGTCCACGTGTCGGCTGGAGGGAGGAGATGGGATTTTTAATTTTAGAATTTGATTTTTATTTTCAGTAAAGGCTAGGAATTTATTTAGGCCTCAAAAACATGAAAATACCTCCAAAAATTCCAGAAAAATTCACAGAAGCTCCTGGACATATTTTGGACTAACTAAAATTATTTCCAACTAATGTTGGTATTTAATTTTCATATTTTAAAATACCTTTTAACTTTTAAAAATAGGTTTTAAGCTCCAGAAAATCCAGAAAATCAAATAAAAGCCAAATAAAATCCAATTACTTTAAAATAATTAATTTGAATTTAAATTTTTCTAGAAAGCCAAATTTGGGATGTTACAAACCTACCCCCATTAGAGAGAATCTCGACCCCGAGATTCGGACGGACTGGGAAAAAGGTCAGGGAACTCTGCTCTTAGCTCCTCTTCACGCTCCCAAGTCGCTTCGGACTCAGAATGATTGCTCCACTGCACTTTACAGAACTTGATGACCTTGCTTCGCGTACGCCGCTCTGCTTCCTCCAAAATCTTGACCGGATACTCTGGGTATGTCAAGTCCTCCTTTAAGTTCACTTCATCTAGAGGCATCTGTTCTTCTGGCACTCTGAGACACTTCCTTAACTGGGACACATGGAACACGTCATGTACCTTAGACAACTGAGGTGGAAGCTCTAGCTGGTAAACAACTTCTCCCCTTTTCGCTATGACAGGAAAGGGTCCAATGCATCTAGGGGCAAGCTTTCCATTGACTCCAAAATGTCTCATTCCCTTGAGAGGCAAAACTTTCAGATAAACATGATCTCCAGGTACAAACTCTAATGTTCTTCGACGATTGTCCGCATAGCTTTTCTGTTTGGTTTGAGCTATTTTTAACCTGTCCTGGATCAGACGAACTTGTTCCTCTGCCTGCTTCAACACATCTGGTCCAAACACTTGTCCTTCTCCGGTTTCTTTCCAATACAACGGTGTCCTGTATTTTCTGCCGTACAAAGCTTCAAACGGAGACATCTGTAAGCTGGATTGATAGCTGTTGTTATAGGAAAACTCCGCATAGGGCAGACTTTGATCCCAATTAGCCTTGTTTGCTAGAACACAAGCTCTCAACATATCTTCCAAAATTTGATTTACTCTTTCCGCTTGACCATCTGTCTGTGGATGATATGCTGTGCTAAAATTCAGATTTGTGCCTAAAAGTCCATGCAAATTATGCCAAAATCTTGAGGTGAATTGAGTACCTCGATCTGACATAATCTTCTTTGGAACTCCATGTAAACACACAATTCTGGACATATACAACTCTGCGAGTCTATCCCCAGAGTATGTGGTCTTCACTGGGATGAAGTGGGCAACTTTCGTCAGATGATCCACAATAACCCAAATGGAGTCATGTCCTAATTTTGTTCTCGGTAATCCGGTTATGAAGTCCATTCCAATTTCTTCCCATTTCCACTCAGGTATCTGCAAAGGTTGCAAAAGTCCGGCAGGTCTCTGATGTTCAGCTTTAATTCGCTGGCACACATCACACAAAGCTACATATTCTGCAATCTCTCTTTTCATACTTGACCACCAATACCTTTCTTTGAGATCTTGGTACATCTTTGTACTTCCAGGATGGATTGAGAATGCAGATTTACGGGCTTCCTTCAGAATTAACTCCTTTATCTCTTTCTTTTCAGGTACGATAAGTCTTTTCCCAAACCAAAGGGTACCTTCTTCATCCTTTGAAAATCCTGGTGCTTTCCCTTTCTTCATGTTTTCTTTAATTTCCTTGACATACTTATCCTCTTTTTGAGCTGTCTTGATCTGGTCCTTTAGAGTGGGTTGAACCTCTAAAGTTGCTAGGAATCCTTCCTCTACTACTTCCAAGTTAAGCCGCTGAAATTCTGCTTGAAGTGCAGGCATACTGTCCTTTATCCACAGCTTATTACAGTAACTCTTTCTGCTCAATGCATCAGCTACTACATTGGCCTTTCCTGGATGATAATGTATCCCAACATCATAATCCTTTATTAGCTCAAGCCATCTTCTTTGTCGCATATTGAGATCGGGTTGAGTAAATATGTACTTCAAACTTTTGTGATCCGTGTAGATTTTACAACGGTTACCGATTAAATAATGCCTCCATATTTTTAAAGCATGCACCACGGCAGCAAGCTCTAAATCATGGGTTGGATAGTTTCCTTCATGAGGTCGCAATTGCCTTGAAGCATGTGCTACTACCTTTCCCTCTTGCATCAGAACACAGCCTAATCCATGCCTTGAGGCATCACAAAAGACTTCAAAATCTTTTCTAATGTCTGGAAGGGTCAAAACTGGAGCAGAGGTTAACCTCTTCTTTAGCTCTTGAAAACTATCCTCACACGTTTTACTCCATTCAAACTTCTTTTCCTTCTTTAGTAACTGGGTGAGAGGTCTGGCAAGCTTGGAGAATCCTTCAATAAAGCGACGATAGTAACCAGCCAATCCCAAAAAGCTTCTGATCTCAGATACTGACTTAGGTTGTGTCCAACTGAGCACATCATTCACTTTATCGGGGTCTACGGACACTCCTCCTGCAGAAATCACATGACCTAGGAAGGCTACTTTCTTCAACCAAAACTCACACTTGCTAAATTTGGCATACAACTGGTTTTCTCTGAGCTTTTCCAAAACTATCCTTAAATGTTATGCATGTTCTTCCTCATTCTTGGAGTATATCAAAATATCATCGATGAATACAACCACAAACTTATCCAAATATTCCATGAACACCTTATTCATCAGATTCATGAAGTACATGGGGGCATTGGTTAGGCCAAAAGACATCACTGTATACTCATACAATCCATAACGGGTAGCAAATGCTGTCTTGGGTATGTCCTCTGGTCTTATCTTCAATTGGTGATAACCTGATCGAAGATCAATCTTAGAGAAGACACATGATCCTTTCAACTGATCAAACAGATCATCTATTCTGGGCAAAGGATATTTGTTCTTAATGGTCACATCATTCAAGGATCGATAATCCACACACATGCGTAGACTACCATCTTTCTTCTTCACTAGGAGTACTGGTGCTCCCCAGGGTGACGAGCTTGGTCTTACAAAACCTTTATCTTGCAACTCTTCAATTTGCTTCTTAACTTCTGCCAAGTCATTTGCAGACATACGATAAGGTGTCTTGGAAATCGGAGCTGTACCAGGTACTAGGTTGATGACAAACTCAACTTCCCTGTCGGGTGGCATTCCGGGTAAATCTTCAGGAAACACATCTGGGTATTCACTTACTATAGGCACCTTTTCCAAAGTCACTTCCTTCAAACTGTTCAGCCCACACCTATTCCGAGAAGATGTGTTTGACTTATACCTTACTTGGATTCCATCCGAGTTGGTAATAGTGACAGCACGATCGGCACAATCTATCTGCCCCTTATACTGGGTTAACCAATCCATACCAAGTATGACATCTAGGCTCTTGGAATCTATTATAATAAGATTCGCTAGGAATTGTACTCCATTTATATCCACAGTTGCGCTAGGGCAAACTGTGTTAGTCCTCATTTCCTTCCCAGGGGACTGGACTAGCATAGGGTTCTTAAGCAACCACACATCCCAATTATATCTTTCAACAAAATCTTTTGACACAAAAGAATGCGAAGCTCCAGAATCAAATAATGCTGATGCAGGTACTGAGTTGACAAGGAACTTACCCAGAACTACGTCGGGTGCATCCTGGGCTACCTCCGCAGTGACATGGTTAAGATGTCCTCTGCTCATTGCCTACGGCGTCCTTGGAGTTTGCGGTGCCCCACGGCCTTGTCCTGCAGTTGGAGCTCGCGCTGGTGTAGCCCCCAAGTTGAAACGAACTGGGGTCACAGCTGGGCGCTTCTGGGGACAGTTGCTGGCATAATGCCTCATGTTCTTGTAGTTGAAGCACTGCACTCCTGCCGCTGAAGTCCTGTTCTACTGTGGTTGGCCACCATTGCCTGCTCTGGGAGCTTGCGGATTTGGACGAGGTCCTGCCGATGGTGTTCTTGGCACACTTGGCATTGAGGGCCTGTTGAATTGAGGAGGATTGGGGTGAAACCGAGAACTGCTTGCTCCCTGCTGAGCTTGGAACTTTCTCTTCCGAGTCTCGTACAGTTGACGTTGGGCATCTTCTTGTACGAGGGCCTTGTTCACCATGTGCTGGAAAGTTGGGTAGTCATTAGACACCAGCTGCACCTTGAGATTGGGATCAAGTCCCTGCATGAACCTCCATATCTTGGTTGCATCTGAGGTGACATCCTCTGGCGCATACCTGGACAATTGGGTGAACTTGTTCAGGTATTCTGAAACATTGAGGTTTCCTTGCTGCAGTTGGTAAAATTCTCTCTTCTTCATTTCCATTATTCCTGTAGGAATATGCGCAGTGCGGAAAGCCTCAACAAACTCATCCCAAGTGATGATTTGTACATTTTGATGGGCGGCGCAGTAGTTTTCCCACCAGTTAGCAGCAATTCCTTTGAGTTGGTGAGCAGCATACAACACCTTCTCGTGATCATTGCACTGAGCTAAGTTCAACTTCCTTTCCACATCCTTGACCCAATCGTCTGCCTCCAAGGGGTCCACTGATCCAGCAAATGTAGGAGGCCTTGTCCTCATAAATTCTCCCAACTTAGACTGTGGAGCTTGGTTGGGTGCCTGCGGAGCTTGCTGTACTTGGTTTTGAGCTAAGGCTTGCAGAAGCTGCAGTTGCATGGCCATCATCTGCTCTAAGTTGGGTGCTTGGGCAGGAGGTGGTGGAATGTTGTTGTCTGGCTGATTGTTGGCGTCACGGCTATTGCCAGGGTTGCTCCTTGTGTTCACCATCTGAAGCGGTTTCCAGGGTTAGCAAAAGGTAAGAGGGAACTAGCATAGGTAAGAGATTAGGGGAAACTAATAACATCCCATCCAACACACAAGAAGAAACTAGCAACCACTTAGGGAAAACTTTTATTGCAATCAAGATAGTTTTAAGAATGGCTGTACCACAAGTGCCTATAAGCTTGGTACAGTCCATCTAGCACACCAAAGCATAATAAAGCGTTCTAAGAACGTGGACATTTATTTGGGTACTACTGACTCAACTAACTACTCATCCTCCACGATGATGCGCTCCTCCGGATCCTCCTCGGGGTCCTCCTCTGTGTCCTCTTCCGGGTCCTCCTCCGGGTCCTCCTGGCGCTCGTTCACATGATGTCGCGAACAATCACACTCGGCCGAGGCACGGTTATGACTGGAGGCTGTCGACCGAGAACGAGAGCGAGAGCGGAACAGCTTGCGCCTCTTGCTGGGTTCGCCGATGTTGATGTCGGGTAGAGGACTCGGACGTCGCACCTTCTTGCGTGCGGTGAGCCTGGTGCGGAGTCCCGAAGGTCGAGCCGGTGCCTGGTTGTTGGGGACGATAGCTGGTACGGGCGAAGACGGCGTGTAATCAACTGTAGCTTGGAGACGTCCTAGCTCGAACTCTGCTGCCTGACTCTGGCGAAGCTGGGCACGAAGAGTGTCAGAGTGCTGATAGCTGGAAGTGAGCAGCATCCGTAGCTGTCCAATCTCCTCCAAAGCCCTAGTATAAGTGACTACCATCGCCTGCGAGAGCTGTATCTGGTGCGACAGACGAGGGTCATCAACTGGAATATCAAAGGGATCTGGATACCTCTGTCCTGCTCGAGGGTTGATGAAGAAGCAAAAAGGGGACTGGTGCACAGCATCCTTGTGCATGGCACAATTCATCAATAGCAAGGCGTGCCGCATCTTGGACTGCATCAAAACAGCGGGACCGAGGATGCTTGATGGGGTATGTGTGGGAGTTGAATTCCCCTTCCCGTGCATACAGGAACACCTCCATCGACCAAGAGTCACGGTCCAGGATACGAGTCTTCCGCCCCCTGAAAATGGGCGGCTGACGGTACTCCAGGCACTGCATAAGCTGACGAAGGAGGCTGGCAAATGCTCCAGCATCCTCACCATGAGAGTAGTAGTCCCACGGGGTAGCGGAGGTTGAACCGGCCATCTACAAAGTTGAAATAAAGGAGAAGATTAGTAAAAAGATTTTAACAAGGGAATTTAGAGGAAAGAACGAGATTCTAAGTAAGAAGAGAGTAGAGCAAAGGGGCTTATATATTTTTAATATATTCTTTTTATAAACATAAGTCCTTATGGTTTGCCTTTCCTAATCTAGGTCACGTCCTACAGTCAAATTGGCTCTGATACCACCTCTGTCAGGACCCCGGATTTCCGAACCCGGACCCTCTGTGTATTACTGCACTAGTCCCAGATCAAAGCTAGTGCACACAGTTAAACAGAAATGAATACATAACCAGCAACGCTTTATTACAATATTAAAGAGTACAGACCGAAAGGTCTCGTTATTACAATTGAGGTTTCAAGACCTCGCACACACGAAACATAGCGGAAGCAAAAGATAAACTCGGTGAAGACCCATCAATACGCCACAAGCAATTGACTGGGGAAACGCGACCTAGTCCTCCGGGAAAAATCCATCACAGCCGCAAGCGAAGCAGTAGTCGTAGTCTCCCTCTTGAGCTTCGCATTCCTCTGGTTATTATTTTTGAGTGTAGCTTGTGAGTACATAAAGTACTCCGCAAGTCTTGGGAAAAATGCAATAGATGCAAGGCTTGACAAAGGAAGGCTATATGGTTGTTTTGCACAAAGCAATGTTTTAATTTCAATTACTACTAATTTCTTTCAAAGGCATCAATTTAATAAAGTAATTGTTTTAACAGAACTAACATTAACTTTCTAGTGAAGGTTCCAACTACCAACACTAGCTAACCAATTACAATTGGTCAAGTTTAAACTGCGGGTTCCATCCACCCTCTCTGGCTCCAACTGCCAGGATACCCTTCCGAGAGTTCCCTCCACTCTCGGAATACAAAACTTTGATTTAAAAACCAAAACCAGAAATCTACCATGTGAAAGCATTCCTTGCCCGCCCTTGACCGTGGGCACGGCTATTCGAATAGTTTGACACTCTGCAGAGGTTGTACAACTTTACCCACAAGAGATAAATTATCCTAAAAGTCAACACGCTTCCTTTGGCATGAGACCCAGATAAAATATCACAAAGCCTTTACCTTACTCTAATCTAGCTAGATACCACCCGCTGAGGTTTCACCGCAGGTAGGCTAACTGCCAGAACCGAAGCCCCCTCTTGCGCCACATGAGTACAGTAAATCCCTGTCCCTCACTGTGAATTACCAGTCCATCCCTGGCACCCACTTTCCACTGGTGGCACCTAAACTAGACTATCATAAGTTAGTCAGCTAGGTCGTACCCATATAGACTTGTGGTTGTACGGTTAATGCTCAGTCTGGACAAACACAAGCGTCGGTCCTTAATTGACTAGGGTGGAACATACACTTTTCAAGATCTCGTGCTAACTGCACCAACCCAAACCAACCATCCACCCTAATCTAAACCAAATTTCACATTTTAGTTTATTTTAAAAGAACAGTGGTAACTCCAATTACCACTAAATTTGTGAACACAAGGGTATTACAATAATTCATAATTTCCCATTTGCAAGATTTATGAGGTATTCGATAGCATGGCTAAGCATTGTTCTACCATTCTTATACCAACAATTTAATATATTACTCTCATTAATGAGTCAAAGGAATTTCTAGGGTTGCAAAGGTACATGGCAATCAACTTCAAGTGAGGGCATAACAAGGTTGGATTAACTAGTACCTTAAGATTTGAACAAATGCTTTATGTAAATAGCAATGCACATAATTTAAAATAATTAAAACATTTCGAAATCATAGGTTCAAGATGATCAAAGGAGACTTGCCTTCTTGCAGGTTCTCTGGGTCTTCCTGCTGCGAAGTGGAGAGATCGTCGACAACGTTGGAATCTACGCGAGAAAAGATGAAACAAACAAGGCAAATAAATACAAACGAAAATTCAAATAAACTCAAAAACTCAAATAGAGGCCATATTTGGATATATTATGATTTTAGATGAATTTAGAAATTTGAATGGCTGAATTTGGAGTTAAAATGAGAAAGTTATGCTTGTTTGAAGTTTTCAGTTTGAATAAATCCAGAAATTAGGCAATTTCTGACAGGTGGGGCCCACTGGAATTATTTAAATTTTAATATTTTATTTTTATTCTGAGACTATGACAGGTGGGACCCACTGGCAGTGAACCCACGGGATCGGCCTCTGACAGGTGGGACCCACTGGACAGTGAGCCCACTGGCTTAGCCTCTGACATGTGGGACCCACTGGACTCCGGGCCCACTTGTCAGTGACCAGCGCAGAGGGATGGGGCCCAGGCGACAGTGGCCAGCGCAGACGGCGGCCGCTGACGGGTGGGACCCACTTGTCAGCGCGGAAAAATGAAAGAAAGGCTCAACCTCAGCGTGCGGAGCCAGGGGCTCGAACGCGCGCCGAGGGAACCAAGGGGGGGAAAGAGATCGCGCTGCTAACCAGATGGGCGGGGAGGCTTTGCCTACCCATATAGGGCAACAAATTCCTTTAAGGGATACCTTCTGGAGGGGCCGCGCAGAGGATGGCGGCGAGGGTCGTCGGCGGCGAGGGGAGGCCGGAGTGGCTCTGGCGATGCGACAAACGCAATCTGGGCGCGGAGTGGGTTCGGTTGGAGGGGTCGGCGAAGCTCGGGGACGTGCGGAGACGGCCGGCGACGAGGAAGACGGTGGCGCAGCTCGGGTCCTCCGGGGTGACGGTGCTCCGGCGTCGGGAAGGGACGGCCGAGGCGTCGGGGAGGATCGCACGGGCACGGGGGTGCTCGGGGTGGCGGTGGCGGGCTTCGGGGAAGACCGAGGTGTCGGCAAAAGCTCGCCGGAGTGCGGCGGAGCTCGGGGAGGGAGGTGGCACGGTGGCGAGGCGCTACGGGGCTCGGAAAAGGAGGTGGAGGGCTGTGAGAGGTAGTGCGGTGAGAGGGGAGGTCGAGAGAGCTATTTATAGGGGCGGATGGGGAGGCACGGTGCGGCAATTGCTCGCCGGTGCTGGCGGCCGGAAAAGGAAGGGGGAGAGGGGAAAAGGAAATTGAGGGGCGCAGAAGGAAAGAGGGCGCGACCGTTTAGGGATTTGCTTCCCGGCGGGCTCGGGGATTCCAAAATCGGGGAGAGGCAGGGAAGGCAAGGCCGGGTCTGGCTCGGATTCGGTCGGCCGGCGAAGAAAGGAAAGAGGGAAGGAAGAAAGGAAGGTGGCGCTCTGCGGGGACGAAGGGCCTGACAGGCGGGGCCGGGGTGGCAGCGAGAGCGGGGCGCGAGCGGCTGGCGGACGGGGCCCGCAGGGCAGTGAGAGGGAAGGGCGGAGGGCGGGATGGCCAGCGCGAGGTGACGCGGCACGCATCGGGCTATTCACGCGTCGGCAAGAGAAGAGGGGAAGGTGGGGTCCTAGCTGACAGGCCGGGCCCGCGAGACAAAGGGAAAAGGAGAGAGAGGGCGACCCGGATTTGGCCGAGCGGCGACGTGGGCGGTCATGGGCCGTCCACGTGTCGGCTGGAGGGAGGAGATGGGATTTTTAATTTTAGAATTTGATTTTTATTTTCAGAAAAGGCTAGGAATTTATTTAGGCCTCAGAAAAATACGAAAATACCTCCAAATATTCCAGAAAAATTCACAGAAGCTCCTGGACATATTTTGGACTAACTAAAATTATTTCCAACTAATGTTGGTATTTAATTTTCATATTTTAAAATACCTTTTAACTTTTAAAAATAGGTTTTAACCTCCAGAAAATCCAGAAAATCAAATAAAAGCCAAATAAAATCCAATTACTTTAAAATAATTAATTTGAATTTAAATTTTTCCAGAAAGCCAAATTTGGGATGTTACACTTAGTCCATCGGTGTATGGTATAGTGCATCTAACCTGCAGGCATGCGGACCGAGGAGCTGTGTAGCCAGCTGATCGATGAGGGCGGAAGAGATCAGCTCAGGCACGAACACCGAGGTGTAGCTGAGACGGGCATAGTGGCATCTCCAGGACGGAGATGAACAACAACTTGGTAATAGATGGATGACATGTGGCAGGGGATGAATCAGACGTTTGGGTTTGGATGGCACAGATGAACAGTAACCGATGGTCCTGATGGCTGCCACGTGGACAACGACGAAAACCATTGCTTCTGAACAAGCGGTGGCTCGGATGCTGACACATGGCTAGCATCCAGCGGTGCGAGATAGTTGCGAATTGGGCTGAATGAATAGTGGTGGGCTCGGCCCATTTGGGTTTAGGGATTTTTAAAGAGTTTTCCTTTTCAGAAATTTAGATAAAATCAAATGAGCTCTAGAAAGTAGCAAATTAACTAAAAAAACTCATAAAATTTCAAAAAATTCATTGAAACACAAGGAACCCAAATAAAATATTTTCAACAAATGTTATTGTTTATTTTATTTATCTTAAATCCTTTTAATTAATAAAAATTTAGCTTAAGCTTTTCTTAATTCTAAAAAATCCAACCGGTGAATTTTATTTTAAAAGCTTCAAAAAGGCTCTCAACATTAGGATGTTACACTCTGCAAGCTAACACATGACTCGCTGTGTCAGAAACCACGCTGCCTCTCCCCACGGGCTATAAAATGCACGCCTCACCCCTTGAAAGTAGGAGCATTTGACCATGCCAATCATAGGAAGAAGAACCTTCTCTGTCCTACAGTAACCTACCATAGCAAACTTGAGGGACCAGTCCAACCAGGGTCATCGATGCAAGACCTTCCCCTTGTAACGAGTCAAAATATCAGCCCAAACTATCACTTGATGCCAAAAAAAGTGTGCTCAATTGGTCTAGCCATAGTGCAGACATAGGGAGGATGCGATTGTATATGTCTTGGATGGCCAGTTCAAATGTGGATGATGTTTCTTCTGATGTCGACACTCTGGGGTACAGTTAGCCAATAGTTTATTTTCTGTTATTACTAATAGAGCTTCCATGTTAACCCTCCTTTCCAGCAGATGGCAAAATGTAACTTTGTCCGCTGGATCAATCCTCCCCATGAATGCCTTATTGTGACATACATGGATATATTGTGGAACCAAATCTCACTTTTTTACCTCATGTGTGATAGATCTGTCCATATCTGTTAATGTGTGTTCATGAGTTCTCTCCTCCCCGTCGCCTCTCCACTCAAAGGTATGGATCCCAAATCTCACTTTTCAGCTCATGTGTGTTACATCCATCCATATCTGTTAGTGTATTTTTTATGTGGAACCCAAAAAAGAATGGGGAAATGGATGTGGGAGGGAAGGTGGGTCTACTTGTTTTGGGTTGTAAGTAGTAAGATTGTTAGGGGTAGTCTCGGTGCAGTCTTCACATAGACGAAGACATGGATGGTTGTCCTTTGCCGTTGCTAAAAATGTTGCCTTCTTGTCGTCCTCATGGTCGGCCTTCTAGGTGTTCAGTGGTCCACGCTCTCCTTTGGCTTCCATTATGTTCTTGTCTTCTCTCCTTCAACTCTTCTTACTTCTACGGGTGGGCTACTAGTTGAAGTAAAAAAAAGGCATAAAACAATGTGAGTCAGAGTAGTATTTGTACAAGAGAAATATTACAACACTATATACTTGAGCTTCAAAAGGGTGGAAGCAAATTAATTTGCTTCAGCCCTTTTCAAGCTCATGTGTACTGTGCTTTATTGTTTGTCTTTTAGTTGTTGAGAAATACATGTCCTCTCCTCTGACTCTCCTCTTCTTACTTTTATGGGTGGGCTGTTGGTTCAAGTAAAAAAGGGCATAAAACACTAGGAGTCGGAGTAATAGTTATACAAGAGGAACATTATAGAACTATACACTTGAGCTTCAAAAGAGTTGAAGAAAATCAATGTGTATGCAGCTTAATTGTTCGTATTGCAAAGAGATTTTGTATCAAAAATATATGTCGCCGAATGTTCTAATTTATTATAAGATCAACTATGTGCCAATGTTTATGCTCATAACTCACTATAATTAGTTTTTTCCTATAAAAGAGATGATGTCATCGTCATCATCATCGATGTCACTGAATGGCACTGATGCTCCGAAGATCGGGGTAAGGCATTGCAAAGGAGTATCGAAAAGGCCAGAGGGTCAAATGACCATCAGAAAGTCTCTCCAGATAGGGTCCCTCTGCAATCGAAGAAAGTAGCGGTAACATTTTGGATTACATACAGGATACTTGGAAGGAAGTGGGTCCACATCACTGAAGCAAGCTTGAAAGGTTTCACAAAAGATGAGAAAAGTGTGTTGTGGATGGAAATTTCAAACATGTTTGAGATCCCATCAGAAGTCTAGAGACTCGTGTGACGACAGGTGCTCCTCATTACTGAAGGAAAGGTTTCACAAAAGATACTTGGAAGGAAGCGGGTCCACATCACTGAAGCAGGCTGGAAAGGTTTCACAAAAGATGAGAAAAGTGTGCTGTGGATAGAAATTTCAAACATGTTCGAGATCCCATCAGAAGTCTAGAGACTCGTGTGACGACAGGTGCTCCTCATGATGGGAAAAGCATGGAAGACCTTCAAGAGCACGCTTGTCACAAAGTACTTGACCAAGTGTTGTAGGGGTGGCCCCCACCTAAGCCCAGCAGGCCTGTTAAGGGTGTATAAGGCCCAAAATGGGACATGTATAGTGACATAGGTACCCCTGAGGGGAGGACTCATGTGTAAGGGTATAATTGTAAAGGCACTCCCCATGTGGGTGGATATATAAGACATAGGCCATGAGGAGAAGGGCGTAAGCCATTCATTTACTCAACTCTCCACTACTACACTCTCTCTCTGTTTGGTCCGTAACCACAACAGTTGGCGCCGTCCGTGGGGAGGACAGGAACAAGCCTCCAGATCTGAAGGAGGATGGCACCAAGGAAGGCTTCACCGTCGGCGGCGAAGAAGAAGGCGGAAGCGGCGAGGTCTCGCGTCAACACTGGGGCTTCGGCTCTAGCAGCCGCAGGTATGAGCGGTGGTGCAGGTGCGACAGCGAACCCCACCACCGACGCAACGCCCGACCCCACCATCGACGCGACGACTGACCCCACCAGCACCACCCCGACGACCAACCCCGGCGATGGCAACGCAGGCGCATCCGCTTTTCCACCCAGCGCAGAAGTGGTAAACGGCCCCAGCGGTGATGCGAACCGCGTCGCCGGCTCTAGGGCCCTTCGTGACAATGCGGCGGGCAACCTGGGCGCGCAGGCCGTGATCACCGCCATACCGGTCGCGCCGCAAAGCGCACCGATGGCCCCAGCCACGCCTGCGGTGGAGGTCGCCCTGCTGGTGGCCCTTAGCGTGTTCCAGCGGGAGTTAACAGACCTCCGCGGAGCTGTGCGGGACATGCAAGAGGCTCGGAGCCAACCCCCTCCTCGGCGGTGGCATCCGAACCCCCCACGTCTAGTCGCGTCCCATCGCGGCGAATAGATCCAGAGTCCCCGCTCTCCGCGAGCCTGCAGCAGGTGGCTTGGCCCGAGGGATTCAAGTTCTTGAGCGTCATCGAGGCCTACAAGGGCGACTCCGACCCGCGAGGCTTCGTGCGCGTGTACGAGACCGCTATCGAAGCCGCTGGCGGAGACGAAACCACAAAGGCAAGAGGACTCCCCCTCGCGTTACAAGGCGTGGCGCTGTCCTGGTTCTTCTCCATTGCACCGTAGTCCATCTACGCGTGGGAACAGATCCGCGGTCAACTCTGCAGCAACTTCCAGGGAAACCACGTCGAGCGTGTCGATGCGGACCAGCTCTTCGCAGTCAAGCAAAAACCTGACGAAAGGCTCCGGGATTACTTCAAGCGCTTTGCGAAAGTGCACTGCCAGGTCAAGGACGTCAACGAAACAACCGTCATCAACGCAGCAACACAAGGTCTCCGCCCGGGACCACTCGCCGAATATAACGCGCGGAAGCCACTCAAGTCGGAGGCAGAGCTCTTCGACAAAGTGGAAGCGTACGCCCGAGCCGAAGAGGACGTACGGAGGCGCAGCGGCTCCGACGCCGGGCAAGCGGAGGGCTTGTCACAAAGAAGCAGCTCAAGAGACAACCCGAGGACGGACCACAAGCGAGTGTCCACAGGTGACACTCGTAAGCCGTCGATGAGGGGGTGCACCAAACCTCACCAGGCGACAGGCGTAAGCCCCGGCGTAACCAGCGGAGACCCCAAAAAGCCCGCCACATCCTGGCTGCGCAGGGCATTCCCCGGGGGGCCGTGTCAACCTCGCGCGTCGCAGGGGGACGCGAAGGAGGCGGCGATGCCAAGCCGCGTGCGGAGCAAGAAATCCTAGAATACGGTAGATGGTGCGAGGTACACGGCTACGGGGGCCATTTCACGCGGGCATGCACCGAGGTCGCGGCATTATGACAGGCGGTGGCCCATGTGCGGGCTTCGAAGAAGTTGTCCCCCTTAACAGCCCGCGTACAACATAGGCAAGACGGTCCCTCCCGTGCTGGGTCCCCCGAAGAGACCCAATGCCGTGGCATTAATGTCATCGGTGGAGGCTCTTCGTCGAGCACTCCCTCGGTACAACTACCTCAGCGCGCGTCCCCTTGCAGCATCACCTTCACGTCAGCCGATGCCCAGGGTGTAGAATTCCCCCATCAAGATCCCTTGGTCATCCAGGCCGACATTGCAGGTTGCGACGTCAGGCGCATCCTCATTGACGGAGGGACTCCGCCAACATTTTGTTCGCGGAGGCCCTTGATCGTATGGGAGTACCCCAGAGTCTATTAAAAGCTTCGGAAGCCCCCCTTCAGGGCCTCGGAGGGCATCCTCTGAAGGCTCTGGGTCAGGTCCGCCTGCAAGTCTCCGTGGGCCAGACCGACACGCCAGGACTGAAGATGTCGTCTTCGATGTTGTGGACGTAGCATATCCGTACAATGCTATACTGGGCCGGCCCACCATCAACTCCTTCGAAGCCGTCCCACACTACGCATTCCTATGCATGAAGCTCCCAGGACGGCGGGGCGTTATCACTGTCTTCGGCGATCAAGATATGGCTCGGAGCATCGAAACCGAAGCTGGATGCTTGCACCGCAAGGTGCACGCCCTCATCGACAAATACCAGGCGGATACGCCATCCGCTCCGGGTTGGACACCTAAGCCCCACCCGGAGGGCAGGGTGAAGAGGGTGCCGCTCCAAGCGGAGGGGCAGTTCGTATCCATAAGCGAAGACCTCCCTCCGGAAGTAGAGCAAGACTTGCTCCGAGTCCTCCAGGCCAACATAGACGTCTTCGCATGGTCCCCGGAAGATATCAAAGGAGTGGACCGCGCCCTCATCGAACATAACCTCGCGATCCGCCCTGACGCCAAGCCCGTCAAGCAGAAACTTCGCCGTATGTCCACGGACCGGCAGCAAGCGGCTAAGGTGGAGGTGGCGAAGCTCCTTCGAGCGGGGGTTATCCGCGAGGTTCAACATCCGGACTGGCTCGCCAATCCGGTATTGGTCAAAAAGGCCAGCGGCACCTGGCGCATGTGCATCGACTTCACCGCCCTCAACAAGGCATGCCCGAAAGACGATTACCCTTTACCGCGCATAAATCAACTGGTCGATGCAACCACCAGATGCGAGCTCATGAGCTTCTTGGACGCCTACTCCGGCTACCACCAGGTCTACATGGCCAAGGACGATGAGGAGAAAACCAGCTTCATTACGCGGATGGGGACCTTCTGCTTTGTAAGGATGCCCTTCGGCTTGAAGAACGCGGGCGCAACTTTCACCCGCCTCGTCGCGCTGGCCCTGACCGTCCAGCTAGGGAGAAATGTGGAGGCCTACATGGACGACGTGGTAGTAAAAACCCGCCAGCTCACCTCCCACGGCCGGGATCTTCAGGAGACTTTTGACAACCTCCGAAAGGCGGGCATCAAGCTCAATCCGGACAAATGTGTCTTCGGCGTACAGGCGGGCAAGCTATTGGGTTTCCTCGTTTCTGGGCGAGGCATCCAAGCGAACCCCGACAAGGTTGACGCCATCTTGGGCATGGAACCTCCCAAGACAACGCGGGAGGTCCAGAGGCTAGCAGGCCGCATGGCGGCCTTGAGCCGTTTCCTCTCCAGAGCGGCGGAGAGGGGTTTACCATTTTTCAAGACCCTCCGCGGTTGCGACGGATTTCATTGGGATGACGACTGCGCAAAGGCCTTCGACGACCTCAAGAAACACCTCACAACCCTCCCCACTCTGGTAGCCCCAGCACCAGAGGCTCCCCTCCTACTCTACCTCGTCGCCTCAGCAACGGCGATTAGCGCCGTCCTCATCCTGGAAGAGGGCGCGCTCCAGCGGCCAGTGTACTTCGTCTCTGAAGCCCTCCAGGGCGCCAAGACGCGATATACCGAGCTAGAGAAGCTTGCTTACGCGCTGGTCATGGCCTCAAGAAAACTCTGGCATTACTTCCTGGCGCACCCGATAACGGTGCCATCATCGTTCCCTCTGGCAGAGATGCTGCACAACAAGGAGTCCACGGGGCGAATTGGCAAGTGGGCGGCGGAGCTGGCCCCGTTCTCCCTAACATACGCCTCTCGAACGGCGATCAAGTCTCAAGTTCTGGCGGATTTCCTCACGGAATGGACCCCTCCAGCTCAGCCCGCCCTCCAGGTCGAAGACCCGGTGTGGGCACTCAACACCGACGGAGCGTACGGTGTTGCGGGCGCAGGGGTGGGCGCCGTTATCACCACCCCAGAGGGGCAGCGCCTGTTATATTCGGCGCGCCTAGCGTTTCCGGCTACGAACAACACGGCCGAATACGAGGCGTTACTTTTCGGCCTCAGAAAGCTCAAAGCGATGGGAGCAAGGCGAGTCCTCGTCTGCACCGATTCCCGGTTAGTGGCGGGCCATGTAGACAAGTCATACCAAGCCAAGGACCCGAAGCTAGCCAAGTACCTAGCAGCAGTATGAGCGAAGGAGCGACACTTTTTGGGTGTCACCGTGAAGGCAATCCCTCGAGCGGACAACGAACAAGCTGACATCCTGGCCAAGGCTGCTAGTCAGCAGCTCCTAATTCCCGAAGGGCATTTTACGAAACCCTGCCAGCGGCGGCCACAACACAGGATAATCGGGATGCGACCCTCGTCCACCAGATCACTCAGCAGGGTGACTGGCGGGAGCCCCTTCTCGCTTTTCTACAAGGTATCGCGGAACCGGATGACCCCTCCGAGCTCCGGCGTTTGCAACATCGCGCTAGGTCCTTCCAGGTGCTTGACGGGGCGCTTTACAAGAAGGGGGTCTGCGCACCGCTCCTGCGGTGCCTCCCGCGCGTAGAAGGAAAGTGCCTCCTTGCGGAAATACATGCGGGTCTCTGCGGCTTGCACCTCCAACCAAGGTCCCTGGTGGGCAAGGCGTTCAGACAGGGCTTTTATTGGCCAACAGCTGTCGCGGATGCCCAGGACCTCGTGCGCCGCTGTCAAGGTTGCCAATGGATGGGAAGGGCTATCCACAGGCCCCCGACAAGCCTCCATCTCATACCCCCGGTATGGCCACTGGCGAGGTGGGGCATCAATGTCGTGGGACCACTTCCCAGGGCCCCAGGAGACCTGCGATTCGTCGCGGTTGCTCTGGAGTACTTCTCCAGGTGGCCGGAGGCGGTAGCTCTGGCCAAGATTACATCGGCAGCTCTACAGCGCTTCCTCTGGCAGAGCATCATATGTCGATTCGGCGTGCCCAAGGAGATCACCGTCGACAACGGGTTGCAGTTCGACGCAGCCCCATTCAAAGAATTCTGCGGCAACATGGGCATCACCCTCCGGTTCGCCTCGGTCGGACACCCACAGTCCAATGGGGTGGTGGAGCGGGCAAACGGCGCCATCTCCGCCGCAATCAAGAAGCGCCTCGTCGGGTTACCAAAGGGGAAGTGGCCGGGCGAGCTCCACAGCGTCCTCTGGTCCCTTCGCACAACGGTCACACGCCCAACGGGGTTCACGCCTTTCAAGCTCCTCTTCGGTGTTGAGGCGGTCACACCTGAAGAAATAAAGGCTGGCTCGCGACGGGTCCTCGTCCAAGCACCAGACGAGGAACGCCAATTGTCGGTGGATCTCCTTGACGGAGACCGGGCAAGCGCAACACAGCACGTCATGAAATACGCGCGACAGATGGTGCATGGTCGCAATTGCTCGCTGTACCCGTGCGAATTCAGAACGGGAGACCTCGTCCTTAAGATGGCACTCCACGCGGAGACGGTAGGCAAGCTCGAGTCTAAGTGGGAAGGCCCGTACATCATCGCGAAGGCCCAGCAGAAGGGAGCATATCGCTTAGCCACCTTGGAAGGGCACACGCTCCGCCACACGTGGAATGCGGACAGGCTACGGCGGTATTACGCCTAAGTCAAGCACACAAGGGCAAGGGCCCTCCACGGCTTCGGCGGCCATAAGCAGCTAACGGTTAGTGCCTTAACCCTTGTAACCGCTCACCCGCGCAAACGGGAACTTAATAAAGTGCATCGTTCATGCAAATTCTCCCGTTTTCATACTAAAAGCGCGCGAAGGGTCACCTTCATGTGCACTGTGCATGAGCATAAGTAAACACGCGTGAAGGGACGCCTTCGCGCGCAGTCTACGGGCTCTAAATAAGACGTAGCGTCGAGGTCCGCCTCCGCACGCACTCTACGGAGTATAAATAAGACGTAGCGTCGAGGTCCGCCTCCGCACGCAATTTCACCGCCCGCAACGCGCGGAGGCGAGCCTCCGCGCGCAGTCTACGGACTCTAAATAAGACATAGCGTCGAGGTCCGCCTCCGCACGCACTCTACGGAGTATAAATAAGACGTAGCGTCGAGGTCCGCCTCCGCACGCACTCTACGGAGTATAAATAAGACGTAGCGTCGAGGTCCGCCTCCGCACGCAATTTCACCGCCCGCAACGCGCGGAGGCTCGCCTCCGCACGCACTCTACGAAGTATAAATAAGACGTAGCATCGAGGTCCGCCTCCTTACGCAATTTCACCACCCGCAACGCGTGGAGGCTCGCCTCTGCGCGTAGTCTACAGACTCTAAATAAGATGTAGCGTCGAGGTCCGCCTCCGCACGCAATTTCACGCCCGCAACGCGCGGAGGCTCGCCTCCGCGCGCAGTCTACAGACTCTAAATAAGACGTAGCGTCGAGGTCTGCCTCCGCACGCACTCTACAGGGTATAAAAATGTCACATCCCAAATTTTCGTTTTCTGAAAAATTTTAATTTTAAATTAATTATTTTAATGTATTTGAGTCTTATTTGGATTTATCTGGATTTTATTTAAACATTTAAAGCAAGAAAATATATTTTAATATTTTATTAAAGCCAAAAAAAATTTATTTTATTTTTCCTAACCTTCCCTAAATTTTTAATTAATTTTTGAGAATTTTCTGGAAATTAAAATCAATTTTCAAAGTTAAAAAGTATTTTATAAAGTTATTAAATTCAAATCTGAGATTAAAAATATTTTTATTAAAGTCTAAAATACTTCCAGGAATATTCTATGATTTTTCTGGAATTTTTAGACATTAAATATTATTTTTCGAAGTATTAATAAAGTTTCTAGTAATTCCTGAAATTAAATCCGAAAATAAAAATCAATATATCCCTAGCCGCCACGTGTCGCTCTCAGATTAAATCAATCTCTCTCCACGTTTTAATCCTAGCCATCCACCACAACTTACCCCTTCATAAAATCCAAAGCCTCTTATCCATTCACTTGCCACGTGTCGCGAATCTGACGGCCCGTACCCCTTCACTTCCTCTCCTCTCTATTACACATGGGACCCACATGTCATATCCATCTTCAACCTCACCTTCTTCCTCCTCCCACCCTCTCTCTCCACCTCCATTAAACCGAAAATGAAGCTTTAATTTCGGCCGTTTCTCTCAATTAAACTCCAAGCTAACGCGTGCAATTGATTGCCCTCATCAATCCCCACTCACGGCCGGCCGTCTCCTCCCTTTAATCATCTCTAAACCGCCGGCTCTTCATCTCTCTTTTCCATCTATAAATTGGCCTCCCTCCCCATTCCTTCCCCTTTCTTCCTCCATTTCGGCCGGCTCCTACTCCCTCTCTTTCGGCCACCACCCCGCCGCCGTGCGCCGCCGCTCGGCCGCCCCTCACCGGCCATCCCGCACCACCCCGCCGCCACCTCCTCCTTGCGCCGCCGCCGACCGCCCCGCCTTCCGTCGCCGCCGCCGGTAAGCGCCGCCGCCTCTCCTCATCCGCCGCCGCCGTTCGCCGCCCTCCCGCCGGCCGCCGACCGCCGGCCGGCCATCCTCCCGTGCGGCTGCGCGTGCGCCCGCGTGGCCGGTTGTGCCCGCGTGGACGGCCACGTGGCCGCCACCTCGCGCTCGCATGGCGCCATGTGGCCGGTGTGCCACGTCGGCGAACCCCGTGGTCCGTGGATCCGGTTCACGGTAGACCGGACCCACCCGTCATTCAAATAATATTTCCCGCTCAGAAAATTCGAAAATTGATGACGTCATAAATAGTATTTTTCAGTACAAAAAAAATTCCCGAAACCCGATTTTTCCGTTTTCCCTCCTATTTAATCTTCTGGAAGCCATAACTTTCTCATTTTAAATCCAAATTGATCCATTCAAATTTCTAAATTCATCTAAAATTCCAATCTTTCATTTGGTATATTTATTTTTAATTTTTAAATTTTTTTATTTTATTTATTTTATTTATTTGGTTTTCTCGATTTACGTGTAGAGACCGATTTGTCCGAAGATATTCAGGATCAAGCTCAGGAAGATAACAACCCAGCACAGGAAGGCAAGTCTCCTTTGACCATCTTGCTCCTATGATTTACAAAATGATTTGTGTAGTTATTTTAAATTATTGCATGCTTATGTTGTAAAAGTGGATAACTTGATTTTAAAAAAAATTTAGTTAAATGTTCCAATTGCTATACCTTCCATTGAAAATCGTTTACCTTGTACCATTGTCAACTTAGGATATTCCTTTGACTCAATAATGAGTTAGTATTTCATTTTGTTAAATTTATACTAGCAAATGCTTAGTTTAGCGAATCAATATAAAATGTCAAATGAGAAGCATGTTTGCTAAATGTTTTGATCAATGGTTTGTTTGAACATTGGTAATGGATGTTACCATTGTTAATTGATTTGTTTGAAAAGTGGTAATGGATGTTACCACTGTTAATTTGAAAATAAAAATGAAGTTCAAAGGGAAAAGTTGACAAGGGTGGATGGAAGGTTTGGCTGGTGCAGTTTAGCACGAGAGTTTTTGGGGTTGTGAATGAACCACCCTGGTCGTTTAAGGACCGACGCTTGTGTTTGTCCAAACTGAGCAAAACAGTGCAACCACAAGTCTATATGGGTACGACCTAGCTAACTAACCTATAAAGGTGTAGTTTAGATATCACCAGTGGTGTATTGAGTGCCAGGGTGTACTGGTTACTCATAGTGAGGGACAGGGTTTACTGTACTCATACGGCGCAAGAGGGGGCTCCGACTCGTGGATTCGAGTTGTGGTGAAACCTTAGCGGGTGGTATCTAGCTATACTGGAGTAGGTGAAAGGCTTTGTGATATTTTATCTGGGTCTCATGCCAAAGGAAGCATGTTGATTATTAAGATAATTTATCTCTTGTGGGTAAAGTGTACAAACTCTGCAGAGTAAAAACTATTCGAATAGCCGTGCCCACGGTCAAGGGCGGGCAAGGAATGCATTCACATGGTAGAAGTTTGATTTTGATTTCAAAATAAAATGGTTTATCAAACTTGAGAGTGGTATAACGCTCGTGATTTAAATCTGGTGGTGTAACCAGATCAGGTGGTTTAACCTGAGTTTTGAAAGTTGGCAGATAGCCTGAGATTTTAGTGTTGGTGGTTTAACCTTCACTAAGTTATTTATCTAATTTCATTTATGAAAAACAAAGATGTTTATCAAATGGCTTTTGAAGTAATTATGTAGATTTGAAATAAAATGCTGATTTTTGCAAAAGAACCATATAGCCTTCCATTGTGAAGCCTTGCATCTATGCATCTTTCCCAAGACTTGCGGAGTACATTCATGTACTCACATGCTACACTTCAATTTAACTCTCAGAGGAGATCGAAGCTCAAGAGGTGGACTACGACTACTTCGTGGATGGATTCGTCGAAGGCTTTCCGGAGAACTAGGTTGCGTTTCCCCAGTCAATTGCCTGTGGCGTATTGATGGGTCTTGCTTTAATTTACTTTTTGCTTCCGCTGTAATTTTCTGTTTGGTGTGAGGTCTTAAAACCTCATTTGTAATAAAGGCTTCGAGGTCTGTAATCTCGATTATGATAATAAAGCGTTGTTGGCAATGTATCATCTTTTCTGTTTGAACTGTGTGTACTAGCGTTGATCTGGGACTAGTACTGTAATTCACAGGGAGTCCAGGAGTTTCTACTCCGGGGTCTCACAAAAAAAGACGCGGATGCTATCCCTGCGCACTCTACGGAGTATAAACAAGACGCGAATCCCGCGCACGCATGGTCGCTGCCCCAGTGCGTACTCTTCGGAGTATAAATAAGACATGGATGTCGATCCCATGCACTCCTCTGGAGTATAAAGACGACGCGGATGCTATCCCTGCGCACTCTACGGAGTATAAACAAGACGCGAACCTCGCGCACGCATGGGCGTTGCCCCAGCACGTACTCTTCGGAGTATAAATAAGACGTGGATGCTGATCCCACGCACTCTCCAGAGTAAAAAAAACCAAAAAAATGCGGGCGCTATCTCCGCGCACTTTGCAGCGTACAACCGCGGCTTGGATACTCCCAAGCACGCGCAGCCGCACCCCTTACGCGCACTCTTTGGAACATAAAAAACAAGGGGCGTGGTCGAGGTTCCCATGCATGCCTCGACCGTCTACCTCGACTAGGCGCCAGCTCCGCTGCCACCACGTCGAAGGGTAGGGGATGGAGCGCTCGCGCGTCTACCTCGACTAGGCGCCAGCTCCACTGCCACCACTTCGAAGGGTAGGGGACGGAGCGCTCGCGTGTGTACCTCGACTAGGCGCCAGCTCCGCTGCCACCACTTCGAAGGGTAGGGGACGGAGCGCTCGCGCGTCTACCTCGACTAGGCGCCAGCTCCGCTGCCACCACTTCGAAAGGTAGGGGACGGAGCCCTCCTGTGTCTACCTCGACTAGGCGCCAGCTCCGCTACCACCACTTCGAAGGGTAGGGAACGGAGCGCTCGCGCGTCTACCTCGACTAGGCGCCAGCTCCGCTGCCACCACTTCGAAGGGTAGGGGACGGAGCGCTCGCGCGTGTACCTCGACTAGGCACCAGCTCCGCTGCCACCACTTTGAAGGGTAGGGGACGGAGCGCTCACGTGTCTACCTCGACTAGGCGCCAGCTCCGCTGCCACCACCTCGAAGGGTAGGGGACGGAGCGCTCGCGCGTCTACCTCGACTAGGCGCCAGCTCCGCTGCCACCCCTTCGAAGGGTAGGGGACGGAGCGCTCGCACGTCTACCTCGACTAGGTGCCAGCTCCGCTGCCACCGCTTCGAAGGGTAGGGGACGGGGCGCTTGCGCGTCTACCTCGACTAGCCTGGGGTCCGAGGCGCAAAGTGTTCGCAAGCCCATTTGCTGATATCCGAACGAGGGCCAACAAGATACCCGCGCTTTACACGACCCCCCGGCTCACAGCATATTACATAACAACAAGTGCACGTGAGAATGGTCGCTTGGTCCGAGCAAGACAGTTACATTACAGAAGCAGACACACGCATGGTGCGGAACGCGCCAAAACCTGGAACTATTCCTATGAGTTCGCGCCATCTTCGCGCGCGACGAGTGCCCACATCGCCTCCGCTGCACCGAGGGACCTTTTTGAGCCAGCGAAGCACGTCCCCCTCATTCCGCAGCGTCCGCCATAAAGCAACCGCGGTGGCGCCCTCCCCGACATAGTTCCAAATTCGGTCATGGAAGTTTCGGGTCGCGGGCTCGGCGTCACGAACGGCATCAGATATCACCCCAGGCTGGATAGGCAAGTCGAGCTGAGGGTTCGCCAACTCATTGACATGCTCACACCCACCGGCGTGTAGCAAGGCGAGGGCAAGCCCAGCACTCATGTACCCGTAGTGGGTGCCGAAAGCCTTGGTGCTGGGGAGGGCGACGCTCGAGCCCTCTTCGATTCGCCCAAGCGTCTCCATCAAGTCCTGGCGGCCGTGAGTGGCGTCCTCCACGTGCACGCAAAGCCCCCGGAGGGCCTGCTCCAAAGACTCCATCGCATTCCACGCGGAGGTGCACGCGTTGTCCCAGGATAGCGTCTTCTCCACAACGGAGACAGTAAGCTGTTCCTTTTCCGCGTCCAGCGCGGAGATTCGCTGAAGAAGGGCGGTCCGCTCCTCCGTTGCAACGCGATGGGCCTCCTCCATCGCGTGTTGTGCGGCCACTGCCGCGCTCTTCGCGTTCGTGCCCACCAGCTGCGCGTCGTCAATAGCCTCGTCCCGCTCCGCCATCAGCACCCGAATGAGCTCGTCCTTGGTGGCGTTGGCGTCGTCCGCGATGCGCAGCTGGTCCTCCAGTGCTCTCCGCTCGCGTGCGTGAGTCTCTTCGAGGGCTTTGCCAATTGCAAGTGTCTACACGAGTGTAACAACAAGGGTTACCTATCAGATAAGCAAGGGATATGCAGCAAGAACGGAGACCATTACCCTCATCTCCGAGGCACCCAATGCGAGCGCCAAAAGGTCACCCCCGCAGGAGTGCAGCGCCTGTCGATCTAGGCGGGCGCCAGCATACTCTGCCACCTCGCTCCAGACGCGAAGCGCCTCCCACCGAGGTACGAAGTCGGAGACGTCAGGCCCTAGAGCTCTCGCCCCAGCGCCTTCCGCAGCAGGTGGGGCACACACAGTCCCCAGCTCAACCAGGCCGGCGACATCGTGGGGCCCGCCATTGCTCGATTCTTGCCCTCGTTTGGGAGACCCTGTCTCGCCTGGTGTCGACGGAATAAGCGAGCAAATTGGGGAGAGTTTCGTGAAGTCGCGCGATAAAAATGAACTACGCCTACCTCCAGTGCCCTCTACCGCGGCCTCCACCTGGGTCATGAGCGCCTCGCTGGCCTGAGGAGCGACAACCCTCCCGGCTTCAGGAGCATCCCCGCTAGCCGTCAGGGCCGCAGTCACTGGACCCGCCATGCTGAACCGGCCCCTAGAGGATGGCGGCGACTGCACCCGAGGCCGTTTTGCCTTCGGAGTCGTAGGTGAAGCCTCCGTGGCTACGGGGGCAGTCGCGGAAGCCGTCGTCAGCGACAACGCTGCGGTTGCCGCTGGAGGTGACGATGCGTCATCTTCAAGAATGGCGAGGCGCGCGCTCGTCGCCTTGCCACCATATACGGCCTCGTCGGGAGTTACGCGGCCCCCCGAACCGGTCGATCCGAGTCCAGCGCTCGTCTCGCCCCCCATCCTCACGTCCTCGACCGGCGGCACGGCCGGCGAACTGAGGGCGATGACCTCCGACTGGACCCCGCACCGAGAGGATGGCGCCACCACCGTCGCACCGCTCGGTGACTCCGCAGGCACTGGGTGCTCCGGAACGGGGATTTCCAAAACCTCGCACACCCGATTAATCCGCCCCTGCCTCGCCAAGGAAGTCGCGGACTCACGAGCCTTGTGCTCCTCCACCGTGTATGACCCAAGCATCGTAGCCACTGCGCGCTCCGCGTCTTCTAACCAGCGTACTGCACGCACAAGCGGAGTATCATACCTAAGGGTCTGTAACCACCCACGTGGTACTTGGCATATCGCAGGGTTACTTACAGGGCACGGAGGGCCGATGAAGTGAAGACACCCCCGGGTGGATGCCGTCCTTCCGGTCGGGCCCTCGCCGCTCGTACTTCCAGTTACAAGAAAGCGGGGATATCCCGTACATGGTGAACTCCTTGGCGAGGTCACGCATGTTGAACCGGAGTGCGACTCCAGCAAGTCTCTGCGCCTGCTGCTCGTCGCCGGGCCAAGGCGTCACTCTTGGACAGCAGTCGAAGGATATCGGCCCTCCACGGATCCGGAGGCCGCTCGTGCTCGTTACGGTGTAGTAGAACCACCACCGTGTCCAGCCGGACTCCCACTTTTCCACTGCACTTTACAAAACTTGATAACCTTGCTGCGCGTACGACGTTCTGATTCCTCCAATATCTTGACCGGATATTCTGGATAGGTGAGGTCCTCCTTCACGTTTATTTCATCTAGAGGCATCTGCTCATCTGGAACTCTGAGACACTTTCTTAGCTGAGACACATGGAAGACGTCATGCACCTTTGACAGTTGAGGTGGAAGCTCCAACTGGTAAGCAACTTCTCCTCGTTTCGCCCCAACAGGAAAGGGTCCAATGAATCTGGGAGCTAGCTTTCCACTGACTCCAAAATGTCTCATTCCTTTGAGAGATGACACCTTCAAATAAACATGATCCCCAGGTACAAATTCTAAGCTTCTACGTCGATTGTCCGCATAGCTCTTCTGTCTGGTTTGAGCTGTCTTTAATCTGTCCTGGATTAGGCGAACTTGTTCTTCGGCCTGCTTCAACACATCTGATCCAAATACTTGTCCTTCTTCTGACTCCTTCCAATACAATGGAGTCCTACATTTTCTGCCGTATAGGGCTTCGAACGGAGACATTTGCAAACTGGCTTGATAACTGTTGTTATAGGAAAACACCGCATAGGGAAGACTTTGATCCCAGTTAGCCTTGTTTGCTAGAACACAAGCCCTCAACATATCTTCCAGAATTTGATTTACTCTTTCTGTTTGTCCATCTGTCTGTGGATGATAAGCTGTACTGAAGTTTAAGTTTGTGCCCAAAAGTTCATGTAGTTTTTGCCAAAATCTCGAAGTGAATTGAGTTCCTCGATCTGACACAATCTTCTTTGGGACTCCATGCAAGCACACAATTCTTGACATGTACAACTCTGCATGTCTATCCCCGGAGTATGTGGTCTTTACTGGAATGAAATGGGCAACTTTTGTCAAATGATCCACTATAACCCAAATTGAATCGTGCCCTGTTTTGGTTCTTGGTAATCTAGTTATAAAATCCATACCAATTTCTTCCCATTTCCACTCAGGGATCCGCAAAGGTTGTAGAAGCCCAGCGGGTCTCTGATGTTCCGCTTTAATTCGCTGGCACACATCGCACAAGCTACATATTCTGCAATTTCTCGTTTCATACTTGACCACCAATACCTTTCCTTGAGATCCTGGTACATCTTTGTACTCCCAGGGTGAATTGAATATCCAGATTCATGTGCTTCTTTCAGAATCAACTCCTTTATCTCTTTCTTTTCGGGTACCATAATTTTTTCCCAAACCAAAGGGTACCTTCTTCATCCTCTGAAAATTCTGGTGCCTTCCCTTTCTTCATGTTTTCTTTGATTTCCTTAACGTACTTATCCTCTACTTGAGCTGCCTTGATTTGGTCCTGTAGCGTGGGTTGAACCTCTAGAGTAGCCAGGAATCCTTCCTCTACCACTTCCAAGTTGAGCCGCTCAAATTCTACTTGAAGGGCAGGCATACTGTCCTTAATCCATAGCTTGGCACAGTAACTCTTTTTGCTCAAGGCATCAGCTACCACATTAGCCTTTCCTGGGTGATAATGTATTCCAATATCATAATCCTTTATTAGCTCAAGCCATCTCCTTTGCCTCATGTTGAGATCGGGTTGAGTAAATATGTACTTCAGGCTTTTGTGATCCGTGTAAATCTCGCAGCGGTTACCAATCAAGTAGTGCCTCCATATTTTCAGTGCATGCACTACGGCAGCAAGCTCTAAATCATGAGTTGGGTAATTTCCTTCATGGGGTCGCAGCTGCCTCGAAGCATATGCTACTACCTTTCTCTCTTGCATCAGAACACAGCCTAATCCCTGCCTTGATGCATCACAGAAGACTTCGAAATCCTTCCTAATGTCCGGAAGCGTCAACACTGGTGCAGAAGTTAACCTCTTCTTCAGCTCTTGGAAACTATCCTCGCATGGTTTACTCCATTCAAACTTCTTTTCCTTCTTCAGCAACTGGGTGAGAGGTCTTGCGAGCTTGGAGAAGCCTTCAATAAATCGACGATAGTAACCAGCCAATCCCAGAAAACTTCGGATCTCGGATACTGACTTTGGTTGTGTCCAATTAAGCACATCATTTACTTTCTCAGGGTCTACGGACACTCCTCCTGCTGAAATCACATGGCCCAAGAAAGCTACTTTCTTCAACCAAAACTCACACTTACTAAACTTGGCATACAACTGATTTTCTCTGAGCTTTTCCAAAACTATCCTCAAGTGTTCTGCGTGCTCTTCCTCATTCTTGGAGTATATCAGAATATCGTCAATAAACACAACCACAAACTTATCCAAATATTCCATGAACACCTTATTCATCAGATTCATGAAATATGCGGGGGCATTGGTTAGACCGAAAGGCATCACTGTATACTCGTATAATCCATAACGAGTAGCAAATGCTGTCTTGGGTATGTCTTCTGGTCTTATCTTCAATTGGTGATAACCTGATCGAAGATCAATCTTAGAGAAGACACATGATCCTTTCAACTGATCAAATAGATCATCTATTCTGGGCAAAGGGTACTTGTTCTTGATCGTCACATCATTCAAGGATCGATAGTCCACACACATGCGAAAACTTCCGTCCTTCTTCTTCACTAATAGTACTGGTGCTCCCCAGGGTGACGAGCTTGGCCTTACAAATCCTTTATCTTGCAGCTCTTCAATTTGTTTCTTAACTTCCGCCAAATCATTTGCGGACATCCGATAAGGTCTCTTGGAAATTGGAGCTGTACCAGGTACCAGATTTATAACAAATTCAATCTCTCTATCTGGTGGCATTCCTGGCAAATCTTCAGGAAATACATCTGGGTATTCACATGCTATAGGTACCGTTTCCAAAATTATTACCTTCAAACTGGTTAACTTACTTTTCTTCTGGGAAGGTGCATTGGACTGGAACCTTACTCGAATCCCTTCAGAATTGGTAAGAGTAACAGCTCGGTCGGCACAATCTATCTGCCCTTTATACTTGGTTAACCAATCCATACCAAGTATCACATCTAAACCCTTGGAGTCTATTATAATAAGATTCGCTAAGAACTTAACTCCATTTATATCCACAGTTGCGTCAGGGCAAACTGTGTTAGTCCTCATTTCCTTTCCCGGGGACTGGACTAGCATGGGGTTCTGTAGTTTACTCACATCCCAATTATACCTTTCAACCACATCTTTTGACACAAAAGAATGCGAAGCTCCAGAATCAAATAATGCTGATGCAAATACTGAGTTGACAAGAAACTTACCCAGAACTACGTCGGGTGCATCCTGGGTTGCTTCCGCGGTCACATGGTTGAGATGCCCTCTGCTCACCACTTGTGGAGCCCTTGGGGTCTGACGTGTCCCACGGCCTTGTCCTGCATTTGGAGCTCGTGCTGGTGTAGTCCCTAGATTGAAACGAACTGGGGTCACTGCTGGGCATTTCTGGGGATAGTTGCTGGCATAGTGCCCCATGTTCTTGCAGATAAAACACTGCACTCCTGCTGCTGAAGTCTTGTTCTGCTGGGGTTGGCCACCGTTGCTTGCCCGGGGAGTTTGTGGATTTGGGCGAGGTCCTGAAAAGGGAGTCCTTGGCACGCTTGACTCTGAAGGTTTGTGAAAATGAGGTGCGTTGGGGCGGAATCGAGAGCTGCTTGCTCCTTGTTGGGCTTGAAACTTCCTCTTCCGAGTTTCATATAGCTGACGCTGAGCATCTTCTTGGACAAAGGCCTTGTTCACTATGTGCTGAAAGGTCGGGAAATCATTGGACACCAGCTGCACCTTGAGGTTGGGGTCAAGTCCCTGTGTGAACCTTCAAATCTTGGTCGCCTCTGATGTGACCTCTTCAGATGCATACCTGGATAGTTGGTTGAACTTGTTCAGGTATTCGGAAACACTGAGGTTTCCCTGCTGTAGTTGGTAGAATTCTCTTTTCTTCATTTCCATTATCCCCGTAGGAATATGGGCAGTGCGGAAAGCTTCAACAAACTCATCCCAAGCGATGGCTTGTGCATTTTGATGGGCGGCGCGGTAGTTATCCCACCAGTTAGCAGCGATTCCCTTGAGCTGGTGAGCAGCATACAGCACCTTCTCATTATCGTTGCACTGGGCTAGGACCAATTTCCTTCCCACATCCTTGATCCAATCATCTGCCTCCAGGGGATCCACTGATCCAGCAAAAGTGGGAGGCCTTGTCCTCATGAATTCTCCCAACTTAGACTGGGGTGCCTGGTTGGGTGCCTGCTGGGCTGGCTGCACTTGGTTTTGTGCTAAGGCCTGAAGAAGCTGAAGTTGCATGGCCATCATCTGTTCCAAGTTGGGGGCCTGAGCGGGAGGTGGTGGAATGTTGTTCTCTGGCTGATTGTTGGCGTCACGGCTGTTGCTAGGGTTGCTCCTTGTGTTCACCATCTGAAGTGGTTTAGGTTAGCAGAAGGTAAGAGGGAAATAGCAAAGGTAAGAGATTAGGGGAACTAAATCACATCCCAAGCCAACACACAAGAAGAAACCAGCAACCACTTAGGGGAAAACTTTTATTAAAATCAAGATAACTCCATGGATGGCTGTACCACAAGTGCACATAGGCCTGGTACAGTCCATCTAGCACACCAAAACATAGCAATAAGCGTTCTAAAGAAGCGGACATTTTATTTGGGTACTACTGACTCAAAAGACTACTAATCCTCTCCAAAGACGCGCTCCTCAGGCTCCTCTTCCGGGTCCTCTTCTGGATCCTCCTCCGGGTCTTCCTGACGCTCTCTCACGTGGTGCCTCGAACAATCACAAGTGGCCGAAGCGCGGGGACGGTTACGACTGGAGGAAGTCGAACGCGAGCGGGAAGGAGAAGGCTTGCGCTTCTTGAGAGTGATGACAGGTGGCGGACTGGGGCGTCGCACCTTCTTGCGTGCTGTGAGCCGAGTGCGGAGTCCTGAAAGTCGAATTGGCGCGCGGTGGGTAGGGGCGGCGGCTGGTGCAGGTGAAGATGGCGTGTAATCCACTGTAGCTTGGAGACGTCCCAGCTCGAACTCTGCTGCCTGACACTGGCGGAGTTGGGCACGAAGAGTGTCGGAGTGCTGATAGCTGGAAGTGAGAAGCATCCGGAGTTGTCCAATCTCCTCCTGAGCTCTAGCATAAGTGACTGCCATCGCCTGGGTGAGCTGCACCTGATGTGACAGTCGAGGATCGTCAGCTGGAATTTCAAAGGGATCTGGATACCTCTGTCCTACCCTGGGGTTGATGAAGAAGCAAAAAGGGGACTGATGTACAGCATCCTTGTGCAGGTGGCACAACTCATCAATGGCGAGGCGTGCTGCGTCCTGGACAGCGTCGAAACAGCGGGACCGAGGGTGCTTGATGGGGTATGTGTGGGAGTTGAATTCCTCTTCCCGTGCATACAGGAATACCTCCATCGTCCAAGAGTCTCGATCCAGGATCTGCGTCTTCCGCCCCCTGAAAATGGGCGGCTAACGGTACTCCAAGCACTGCATCAGCTGCCGGAGAAGGCTAGCAAAAGTTCCAGCCTCCTCTCCATGTGAGCAGTAGTCCCACGGGGCAGCGGAGAATGAACCAGCCATCTACAAAGTTGAGTAAAAGAAAAGATTAGTAAAAAGCTTTTAATAAAGGGAGTTGGAGACAAGAACGAGATTCTAAGTAGGAAGAGAGTAGAAGCAAAGAAGCTTATACATTTTTAATATACTCTTTTTATAAATATAAGTCCTTATGGTTTGCCATTCTTAATCTAGGTCACATCCTACAGTCAAATTGGCTCTGATACCATCTCTGTCGGGCCCCCGGATTACCAAACCCGGACCCTCTGTGTATTACAGCACTAGTCCCAGATCAAAACTAGTGCACACAGTCAAACAGAATGGAAAACATCACCAACAACGATTTATTACAATAAATAAGAGTACTGACCACAGGGTCTCATTATTACATTGGAGGTTTAAGACCTCGCACACAAGAAATAAAGCAGAAGCAAAGATAACTCGAGGACGACCCATCAATTCGCCACAGGCAATTGACTGGGGAAGCGCGACCTAGTCCTCCGGGAAGAATCCGTCACAGCCACAAGTGAAGCAGTAGTCGTAGTCACCTTCTTGAGCTTCAACTTCCTCTGAGATTTATTTTTAAGTGTAGCATGTGAGTACATAAAGTACTCCGCAAGTCTTGGGAAAAATGCATAGATGCAAGGCTTGACAAAGGAAGGCCATATGGTTCTTTTGCCCAAAGCAATATTTTAAACTCAATTACTACTAATTATTTTTGAAGGCATTAGTTTAATAAAGTAAATGATTTTACAGAACTACAATTATTCTCTAGTGAAGGTTCTATCTACCAACACTAGATTAATCAATTTGATCAAGTTACTTACTGCGGGTTACATCCACCCTCTCTGGCTCCATCCGCCAGGATTCCCTTCCGAGAGTTCCATCCACTCTCGGAATACAAAACTTTTGATATTAAAACAAAACCAGAAATCTACCGTGTGAATGCATTCCTTGCCCGCCCTTGACCGTGGGCACGGCTATTCGAATAGTTTTACACTCTGCAGAGGTTGTACAACTTTTCCCACAAGAGATAAATTATCCTAAAAGTCAACACGCTTCCTTTGGCATGAGACCCAGATAAAATATCACAAAGCCTTTACCTTACTCTAATCTAGCTAGATACCACCCGCTGAGGTTTCACCGCAGAAGGGTTAAATCCGCCCAATCTGAAGCCCCCTCTTGCGCCATATGAGTACAGTAAATCCCTGTCCCTCACTGTGAATAACCAGTCCATCCCTGGCACCCACTTTCCACTGGTGGCACCTAAACTAAACTATCATAAGTTAATCAGCTAGGTCGTACCCATATAGACTTGTGGTTGTACGGTTAATGCTCAGTCTGGACAAACACAAGCGTCGGTCCTTAGTTGACTAGGGTGGAACATACACTTAACAAGTTCTCGTGCTTACTGCACCAACCCAAACAGCCATCCACCCTAATCTAAACCAACTTTCACATTTTTATTTTATTTTGAAAGAAACAGTGGCAACTCCAATTGCCACTACATTTACAAACACAAGGGTTCAATCATAATTTCCCATTTTCAAGAGTTTCTAAAGATATTAGATAGCATGACTAAGCATTATTTTACCATTCTAATATTCACAAAGATTAATAGTAATCTCATTATTGAGACAAAGGGAGTTCTAGGGTGACAAGGTACATGGCAATCAATGTCAAATGAGGGCATAACAAAGTTGGAATAACTAACTCCTAATGATTTGAACTAGGGATTTTATGTAAATAGCAATGCACATAATTTAAAATATTTAAAACATTTCAAAAGCATAGGTTCAAGATGATCAAAGGAGACTTGCCTTCTTGCAGGCTCTCTAGGTCTTCTTGCTGTTGGATGGAGTGATCGTCGACAACGTTGGAATCTACGCGAGAAAAGACGAGGCAAACAAAGCAAATAAATACAAAAAAAATTCAAATAAAATCCAAAAATTCAACAGAGGCCATAGTTGGATAGATTATGATTTTAGATGAATTTAGAAATTTGAATGGCTGAATTTGGAGTTAAAATGAGAAAGTTATGCTCATTTGAAAATCTCAGATTTGAATAAATCTAGAAATTCCCAAATTTCTGACAGGTGGGGCCCACTGGAATAATAGATTTTAATTTCTATTTTCATTCTGAGAGACTGACAGATGGGGCCCATTGTACAGTAACTACTGGCGGTCACTGACATGTGGGACCCACTGGACAGTGAGCCCACTGACTCAACCTCTGACATGTGGGACCCACTGGACTCCGGGCCCACTTGTCAGAGACCAGCACAGAGGGGTGGGGCCCAGGCAGCAGTGGCCAGCGCAGACCGGCGGCCGCTGACGTGTGGGGCCCACTTGTCAGCGCGAGATTTTAAAAGAATGGCTCGACCTCAGCGTGCGGAGCCGGGGGCTCGAACGCGCGCCGAGGGAGCCGGGGGGAAAGGGAAGATTGCGCTGGTAACCAGTCGGGCGGGGAGGCGTTGCCTACCCTAATGGGTAGGTAACCCTCTTGAGGGATACCTGCGGGAGGTCCGGCAGAGGTGGTCGGAGACGACGGCGCCGGCGGCGAGGGAGGGCAGGAGAGGTTCGAGCGGCGCGTGGAATGTAATCCTGGTGCGGAGGGGGTCCGGTTTGAGGGGTCGGTGAGGCTCAGAGAGAACGGAGGTGGCCTTTAACAAATAATTAGATTTACACTTTAAATGTTAAAATCACACTAATTATTTATCATGACAACTAATCCAAATTTAAATCATACTTAAACTCTCTAAAGCCTTATTTGAATTTTATTAGCTTCCACAGATTATCCCTACTTTTTCCTAAGTCTTTCCTTTAATTTGGGACTAGATTTACTATAAATGCTAAAGGCATACAAATCACAATAATAACTAATCCCCGATTAGACACGTATTAAGCTCATGTATATCTTAATCAAGTTTGTACCTTCTATGATTGTATTTTTAATTAGAATTTTTATTAATTTTGGACTATACATTAATCCACATTTTATTAATGCCTTTAATTGATAACTAGACCTCATCTAAATATCTAAACTATATTAGTTGCTCATACAGTAAATAATCAAATAAACCTTATTTTTACCCTAATTAAATTTATTGGCTCTTCTAAATTATTTCCAGATTTTCCATGATTTTTATTACTTGATATGAACCACAAAAACTAGAATAAAGGAGGTGGAGACAGTGCAGCCAGCCGGATTCGAACCTGGGATCTCACGGGGAAGAGGGTTAAGTCACAGGCGCTGGTGACCAACTGAGCATTGCACGTTTTGTGAGAAAGAGTGGGGGTTACGCAATATGAGGTAACTGTTGGACGGTAGCTCAAAGCAGAGCAAGGCGGCGGCGCCGGGAGTTGGCCTTGCCGGCGGCAGACGGTGGCCGGAGGAAAAGCGGCGACCCATAAAATGGGTTGCGCAGAGGCCGGGGAAGCTAGTAGTGACGACTAATTGCCCGGGGCGGCGGCGAGGTGGACGGGCGACGACGTGGGGCGGTCGGCGGCGGAGGTGGACCGGGGCGCCGGCGACTGGGAAGAAGGGAAACGAATTAGGCGGGCGCGGAAGCACACTGGAGTTAAGGGGATGCTCACCATAGGTCTGGTTGAGCAGGGGAAGCACCGAGGCGAGCCGGCACCGGGAGCCTACAGCGGCGCGGGGGTGTCATCGTCGCCGGCGAGCTGGGGTGGACAGCAGCTCCGGCCGGTGGCAGGGAAGGCTTCGGGGCGCCGGGGTGATGCTTCCAGAGCGAGGAATCGAAGGGAGACTCGCCGAGGAGGGAGCAGCGTTGGCGGCGGCGGTTTTGGCCGGCGATGGCGAAGATGGGTATTCCGGCGAGACCGGCGCTCGGAATTTCAATCGGCAGGCGGTGGAGGTTCCTAGGAGGGGGAGGCGCATGGTGACGCGGTCGTCCCATGGAAACCGTCGCCGGAGTAGTCGAGAGCGGCGGTGGCGGCTGGGAGCACACACGGGCGAGCAGGGAAGCAAAACGGGGGAAGAGGGGGAAACACGCGGGGAGCAACGGGGAAGCTTAGGCGGTCTCTTATAGCGATGGAGAAGGGGCCATGGAGAGTGGTGGGGGCGGCGGCATGGGCATGATGCGACGGGGGAAGGTTGGCTGACGCTGGAGCATGGCGCTGGCGCAGGCGCGAGACGTTGCAACCGGCGGGATTCGCGCGGCGCATGGGTGAGGCAGGTCTTTGCGATGAGACGGGACGCGACGGACAGCGCGCTCTGGCGGAGGCGGCGCATGGATGCCACGGGCCGGAAGGGAGCTGCGCACGCACACGGAAGAGAGAGGAAGAAAGGAGGAGGGGAGCGCCTGGAGAAAGAAGAGAGAGTGGGGAAGGAAGCCGGCCCCAGCGGCAGGGAGAGGGAAAAAGGGAAAAAGGGATGTAGGAGAGAAAAAAAATGGTGGGGCCCACCTGGAAGTGAAAAAAAAATGCTAGGGCATTGTTATGAAACTTTGATTTTTAATTTGATCTTTAGTTTGCATTAAAATTTACTAATTTTTGGATGGCATTGAGAATTCAAGCTTTAAATTTTCGACTATTAAATGAGAGCTATTATTATTTAGATTATGTGTGTATACATATATATAATTTCACATTTTGTTACATTTTGCATATATATCTTCATATATATATTTATTATTATTTCCTATATTGCTAAACTCTTCATGGCACAATTTGTTTATACACACACACACACACATATATATATATATATATGTATATGTATATAGGTTTGTACTCTGTTCACCCGCTTTCTTTGCTATTTATGCCATTATTTTCAAAATGAGGTTTTATATTATTATTATTTTTTTATCTCAGGTTTGTCTCTTCTTATACTGGATCATCCTTTCAGATTCAAATTTATAATCTTGAGTTTTCATTATTTGCATATTCACCTTTTTGGTATTATTAATGTTTGTCTTTGTCTTTTATGAATTTCTCCAATTTTTAGAACCTCAATCAAATTCAGGAAAACTCCATGAAACCCAAATTCCAATAGAATATATTGCAAAAATAATTTTAAGAAATCCAGATTTTCAAATTTTAAATTTTTGGGATGTTACATTGGTCCCCAAGTCACAATTGCCTAGCCTTGGACTGGCTTGCAGGTCTTTACATACCTGGTACACGTAGATGTCCAACAGGAAGCCAAATTGGCAAAGTGGATTCACCGTGAGATATATGAAGGCGCGTTTCCTCCATGACTTGGGATACATCGTCGTGACCTTCGAAGACTTATTTTTACTATTCAACCTTGACGAACATGATGCCTCACTTCTACGATGTTGGACACTGTAAGTGTACTGTACAATGAAGTTCTACTGTTGTGGTTACAGACCAAACAGAGAGAGAGAGTGGTAGTGGAGAGTTGAGTAAATGAATGGCTTCCCCCTTCCCCCCGTGGCCTATGCCACGTATATATATTCATATGGGGAGTGCTCGTACAGTTGTACCCTTACACATGAGTATTCCCCTCGGGGGCTCTTATGTCATTACACATGTCCTATTTCGGACCTAACAGGCCTACTGAGCTAAGGTGGGGGCCACCCCTACAACAGGAGCCTCTCATGGTGAAGGGCTTCACGGGCCGAAGCCATGCCGCTGAGTCCTTTGGCCCCCTCCGTCCCATACTGTTGTGGTTATAGACCAAACAGAGAGAGAGAGTGGTAGTGGAGAGTTGAGTAAATGAATGGCTTCCCCCTTCCCCCCGTGGCCTATGCCACGTATATATATTCATATGGGGAGTGCTCGTACAGTTGTACCCTTACACATGAGTATTCCCCTCGGGGCTCTTATGTCATTACACATGTCCTATTTCGGACCTAACAGGCCTACTGGGCTTAGGTGGGGGCCACCCCTACAACAGGAGCCTCTCATGGTGAAGGGCTTCACGGGCCAAAGCCATGCCGCTGAGTCCTTTGGCCCCCTCCGTCCCATCGGCCTGTGATGCTTGATGACTTGGATAGTTCGCACATCCGCTCGTGCTTGCGCGAGGGCTGTCTTCGGGTCCCGAAGCTGGCGCGGCCTCGAGGCCGAAGGCGCCGGGAAGTCCGAAGGCTTTGACGGGGCCGAGGTCCGGGCGTGCCTTACCTCGTGCTCCAGATATTTATGGGCGAAGCCGACCTGGTCGGCTGCCCTTGGCGGCCGAGTCTCGGGAAATGCATCGCGCGATGTGGTGCCAGCGCGGGGAGATGGTTGCTTGGTCCGGGAGTGCGCTTTAATGGCCCCTTGAATCGCGCTGACCCTGGGCTGGCAGGGGTAGGCCGCTGTGGCTGTACTTGCTTTCCCCGTCGGGGTGTACACGTGGCGGGCCATGATTGGCGCGCCGTGGGCTGTTAGCGGTTGCACAACCGGGGCCGTGCGCCGTGGGGGCTATTGCGGCGTCTGCCCGCCTATCGGCGTGCCCCTCGCTGGTCATGAGTGGTTGTGCTTGTCCATCATGGGCAGTTGAACCGCCGGGTACCCATCGACTGCGATCCCGACGATTGGCATGCCGCCGGTTGACCTTCCGCCAGCCTGGCGACTCCTCGCCGGGTGAGCCTGGGTATAAATACACCGGTGTCGCGGCCTGTTCCTTGCTCACCCTTGGTTACTCATCTTATACCTGCACGCGGTTATCTTCTCACATGCAGGCCAACTATTGTTCATCCGCGTTTGCTGATTGTGTTTACTGACGCTAATATCAGCGAGCGCTGATGAACAATAGACGACCTACTTACGAGAATACGTCACAGCTCGTTGTAGAAGTCTTGGACGTCCACAGGGTCCTGCTCGCGCACCGCGCTTTCGTATGGAAATGGCAAGGCTTGACCTGCTCTCGTAGACATAAATGCTTGAGTCTCTCTGCGCTCTCTGATTACGCCCACCGGCGTTACCATCAGGGAATGTTGATGTACTGAAGTATTTCTGTTTACAAGAACGTGTCAAAACCTGCCACAAAGCTAGGACGTCGCGTGACCTCCGATTCGTGGGGGCTAGGGACCGAAAGGCTGGCCTGTACCCCACGGCTCAGGGTTGGCGGTTGAGTGCATTGTGGGTAAACCGGTGCCCGCTCGCCTTCACCTTCTGCTTCGGCCGGAACGCCCTACCGAGGGGAAGCTAGGCCTCCGACGTATGGGGCTGGGTCAGGGGCCCCGCTGGATCCCAGATGCTCCTTCTCCCAGTGCGGATCTTGGAGCATCATGATGGCACGACGCTGCAACGTTGGACCGTCGCAGGCGTTTGCAAGGTGGTCCGGGGATGCTGAGCGGTGGCAGCGAAGCTGGCGCCTAGTCGGAAGTAGACACTTGAGCGCTCCGTCCCCCATCCTTCGAAGTGGTGGCAGCGGAGCTGGTGCCTAGTTGAGGTAGACGCGCGAGCGCTCCGTCCCCCATCCTTCGAAGCGGTGGCGGCGGAGCTGGCGCCTAGGCAAGGTAGGCGCGCGAGCGCTTCGTCCCCCATCCTTCGAAGCGGTGGCAGCGGAGCTGGCGCCTAGTCGAAGTAGACGCGCGAGCGCTCCGTCCCCTACCCTTCGAGGTGGTGGCAGTGGAGCTGGCGCCTAGTCGAGGTAGACGCGCGAGTGCTCCGTCCCCTACCCTTCGAGGTGGTAGCTGCGGAGCTGGCGCCTAGTCGATGCAGACGCGCGAGCGCTCCGTCCCGTACCCTTTGAGGTGGTGGCAGCGGAGCTGGCGCCTAGTCGAGGTAGACGCACGAGCGCTCCGTCCCCCATCCTTTGAAGCGGTGGCAGCGGAGCTGGCGCCTAATCGAAGTAGACGCGCGAGCGCTCCGTCCCCTACCCTTCGAGGTGGCGGCAGCGGGACAACCTCTGGTGCTTCTCGCTCGCAAGTGTGCTCACGCGGGAACCAGCCTCTGGTGCTTCTCGCTCGCGGGTGTGCCTACGCGGGAACCAGCCTCTGGTGTTTCTCGCTCGCGGGTGTACCCGCGCGGGACCCAGCCTCTTAACACGTCGCCTTAGTACTTTTGCAGGCGGCGCGTGGGAGCGGGCCCCCGTGGTGCACTTTGCCCACCGTAGAATTAACCGGGGTAAGCTGTGTTCTGAAGTACGTGGGGGCCGATGCCCACGCCTTATTGATACTCCGAAGAGTGCGCGGAGACAGCGTCCGCGCCTTATTTATACTCCGTAGAGTGCGCAGGGACAGCATCCGCGTCTTCTTTATACTCCGGAGAGTGCGTGGGATCGGCATCCACGTCCTATTTATACTCCGAAGAGTACGCACTAGGGCGACGCCCGTGCGTGCGCGGTGTTCGCGTCTTGTTTATACTCCATAGAGTGCGCAGGGACAGCATCCGCGTCTTCTTTATACTCTGGAGAGTGCATGGGATTGGCATCCACGTCCTATTTATACTCCGAAGAGTACGCACTAGGGCGACGCCCGTGCGTGCGCGGTGTTCGCGTCTTGTTTATACTCCGTAGAGTGCGGAAGGATAACATCCGCGTCTTCTTTATAGTCCGGAGAATGCGTGGGATCGGCATCCACGTCCTATTTATACTCCGAAGAGTACACACTGGGGCGACGCCCGTGCGTGCGCGGTGTTCGCGTCTTGTTTATACTCCGTAGAGTGCGCAGGGATAACATCCGCGTCTTCTTTTATACTCCGGGGAGTGCGTGCGGAGGAGGACCTCGACGCTACGTCTTATTTTAGAGTCCGTGGACTGCGCGCGGAGGCGAGCCTCCGCGCGTTGCGGGCGGTGAAGTTGCGTGCGGAGGTGAACCTCGACGCTACGTCTTATTTATACTCCGTAGAGTGCGTGCGGAGGCGGACCTCGACGCTACGACTTATTTTAGAGTCCGTAGACTGCGCGCGGAGGCGAGCCTCCGCGCGTTGCGGGCGGTGAAATTGCGTGCGGAGGCGAACCTCGATGCTACGTCTTATTTATACTCCGTAGAGTGTGTGCGGAGGCGGACCTCGACGCTATGTCTTATTTTAGAGTCCGTAGACTGCGCGCGGTGGCGAGCCTCCGCGCGTTGCGGGCGGTGAAATTGTGTGCGGAGGCGAAGCTCGACGCTACGTCTTATTTATACTCCGTAGAGTGCATGCGGAGGCGTCCCCCCGCTCGTCTTTGTTTATTCTCATGCCCGTATCTTTGACAGAGAGTGCGCGCGCAAACGCGTGTCTTTGTTTATACTCATGCCCGTATCTTTGACAGAGAGTGCGCGTGCGAACGCGTGTCTTTGTTTATACTCATGCCCGTATCTTTGATGGAGAGTGCGCGCGCGAACGCGTGTCTTTGTTTATACTCATGCCCGTATCTTTGACGGAGAGTGCGCGCGCGAACGCGTATCTTTGTTTATACTCATGCCCGTATCTTTGACGGAGAGTGCGCGTGCGAACGCGTGTCTTTGTTTATACTCATGCCCGTATCTTTGACGGAGAGTGCGCGCGCGAACGCGTGTCTTTGTTTATACTCATGCCCGTATCTTTGACAGAGAGTGCGCGCGCGAACGCGTGTCTTTGTTTATACTCATGCCCGTATCTTTGACAGAGAGTGTGTTTCAAAGAACAGAAATTTGTGCTAACGGTGAACTTTATTAAATTCCCGTTTGCGCGGGTGAGCACTTACAAAAGAAGGGGGAGGAATACCAAGCACTAACCGCTAGGAGGGTGGGGCGATCGCTGACGAGCCGCTGCTACTAGGGCAGCCTTGCGCCCGTGGAGCGCGGGACGCTCGTGGAGTGCCCGAGGGCTTCGCATCCGCCCTCCCGGCTTAGGTGCCTTGGCAAGCCGCGTGGCATGGGCCTCTGGCGCCAACCTCTATGCGCCGGGCCATGTCCTGGTCGCCATGAATGGTGATGATGGCCCGCGGCCCGGGAAGCTTCATGCACAGGAAACCGTGATGCGGGACTACCCCGAGGGTGTTTAGGAGCGGCCGTCCTATTATGGTGTTGTAGGGGTATACAATGTCGACCACGTCGAAGATGGCGTCCTCGCTCCTGACGTTGTCGTTTTGGCCGAAGGAGGCTTGGAGGCATATCTGGCCTAAGGCGCGCAAAGGCTGCCCTCCAAATCCTTGCAGCGGGATGCCTGAAGGGCCCAAATGGCTCCGAGGGATCCCCATTTGGTCGAAGGCCGCAGCGAAGAGGATGTTTGCGAAGCTTCCTCCATCGACTAGGACGCGCCAGACGTCGCACCCGGCTACGAGGACCCGGACGACCAAAGGGTCTTGGTGGGGGAACTCCACGCCATCGGCGTCCGCAGGCGTGAATGTGACTTCATGTTGCGCCCATTCTGGCGGCGCCTGCGCCGGTTATGCCGCGACGTGGTGCAGCCTCCGCGCGGAAGCCTTCCGTTGTCTTGCCGAAGCGAACCCCAGTGAGGAGCCTCCGGAGATGACGTTGATAATCCTGCGTTGGGCTCCCTCCGGGGCTTGTAACTGTAGGAGGCCTTCCCGAGGTTGCTGTACATGCGCCTGGATTCGCAGGAAGCCTTCCTAGGCCTGTGCGCCTTGGTCCTGGGGGTGTTGGACGTGAGCCACAACAGGCGCGCGTGCATCCGGGTTTTTGTCCCTGGCAACGCTCTGCCGTAGCGCTGCGATGGTGGCACAAGCACGCGTGTCGTGGTTGCCCCGGCTGTGGATTTCGCACCATTGCCCGTGGTGCTGGTCGCCGTACTCTTCGCGGGTCCGGTCGTCTCGACCCCGGTCGTCTCGACCTCTGCCACGTCCCCGTCCTCGGCCTCGGTGTCCTCAGCCTCCGCGACCTGTGGAGGCGTTGTCTTCGGAGCCGCCCTCGATGTTGAAAACGTAACGAGATTTCCTGGACTTGCGCTGATCCCGCTTGGGCTTGTCGCCTGGCTGGTCATTGTGTTGGGGTCCTTGCGTTCGGAGGCGCCCTTCGGCTGCTCTGGCTTACGCTTGCCTTTCAAAGGGCCCTGTTTCGGTGAGTCTTCGGTCTTGACTGAGCCTTTCGCCTTGTTGGAGTCGGAGTCATCACCGTGTCGCCTCCGTGCATCCTCCTCCGCTCTGGCATACTCTTCCATCTTGTCGAAGAGTTTCCCGACCGTCTTAATGGGCTTGCGCGCGTTGTACTCGGCCATTGGCCCCGGTCGGAGGCCTTGTATTGCTGCGTTGATGACCGTTGTTTCGTTGACATCCTTGACTTGGCAGTGCACCTTCGCGAAGCGCTTGAAGTAGTCCCGGAGCCTTTCCTCCGGTTTCTGCTTGACTGCGAAGAGCTGGTCCGCATCGACACGCTCGATGTAGTTTCCCTGGAAGTTGTTGTAGAGTCGGCTACGGACCTGTTCCCACACGTAGATGGACTGTGGTTCAATGGTGAAGAACCAGGACAGCGCCACCCCTTGTAACGCGAGGGGGAGCCCTTTTGCCTTCGTGGTGTCGTCTCCGCCAGCGGCTTCGATGGCGATCTCGTACACGCGCACGAACTCTCGCGGGTCGGAGTCGCTTTTGTAGGCCTCGATGACGCTCGGGAACTTGAAATCTTCGGGCCATGGCGCCTGCTGTAGGCCCGCAGAAAGCGGGGACTCCGGGTCTACGAGCCGTAGTGGGGCGCGGCTAGACGTGGGGGCGTCGCGGCTATCCGCCCTTTCCGGGGCGGGTTCGGATGCCACTGCCGGAGGGCGTGTTGGCTCCGGGCTTCCTGCATGTCTCTACGCACTGAGGGCCGCCAGCAGGGCCGTCTCTACTGCGGGTGTGGCCGGGGCCGTCTGTGCGCTTGGCGGTGCCGCCGGCATGGTGGTGACCACGGCCTGCACGCCCAGGCTACGCGCCGCGTTGTCATCGCCGGGGTTGGCCGTCGGGGTGGTGCTGGTGGGATCGGTCGTCACATCGGTGACGGGGTTGGTCGTCGCGTCGGCGGCGGGGTGGATCGTCGCGTCGATGGCGGAGTTGGTCGTCGCGTCGATGGTGGGGTTGGTCGTCGCGTCGATGGCAGGGTTGGTCGTCGCGCCAGTGGCGGGGTCCTCGGTCGCACCTACACCACTGCTCATACCTGCGGCTGCTAAAGCCGAAGCCCTCGTGCTGACGCGAGACTTCGCCGCCTCCGCCTTCTTCTTCTTCGCCGCCGATGGTGAAGCTTTCTTTGGTGCCATCCTCCTTCAAATCTGGAGGCTTGCTCTTGTCTTCCCCACGGACGGCGCCAACTGTTGTGGTTACAGATCAAACAGAGAGAGAGAGAGAGTGGTAGTGGAGAGTTGAGTAAATGAATGGCTTCCCCCTTCCCCCCGTGGCCTATGCCACGTATATATATTCATATGGGGAGTGCTCATACAGTTGTACCCTTACACATGAGTATTCCCCTCGGGGACTCTTATGTCATTACACATGTCCTATTTCGGACCTAACAGGCCTACTGGGCTTAGGTGGGGGCCACCCCTACAACATCTACATTTATGTAACCAATAAATGTCATAACTCATTACTTATGTATAGATCCATGATGCAATGAGTCTGGCGACGGCGACAACTGTGGGTTTTCTCAACCCACATTTGGTCTTTGAGCGATCCATCAATGCAAACACATCCTTTATCAAAGAATACATAACAACGGGATTGCTTGCTCACACTAACAAGGAATACATTCTGGTACCCTTCAACCAAGGATAAGTGTTTCACTAGTTGCCATACAAGTTTCATTTATACCTTATACGCAACATAAACTTAGGATTAATCATTATGGCAACACACATGACTAGGTGATGTGACGATGGCCCGATCTTCCGAGAGGTACTGATAAGTCGATTGTGGAGATCTCGACGTTGATGATCCAAAGGCTCCGACCAAAACAGATCGAACCCCTCGCAATCACTACACCACTGCTCCGTTGGTTATCAACCGTGCCGAACACGATTGACCTTGCCAAGAAGGCTATCTCCTGCAAGCGAATCGAGAACACAAGCAAGAGAGTACAAGATGCAATCTGAAATTGCGAATAAATATTAAGTTCACAAGTTGGGGTCTCGCAAACTGATGAACGGCGAAACTGTTCAAAGACAGATTAATCTAAGCAAAACCCAAGGAAAACTAAAGGGGTGTGGCCTCCTTAAATAAGGGAGGGGGAAGCCACACTTATCTAATGAAAAGGGATGTGGTACTATTCCTAGTTACTGTTCATGCGCATGGTACTGTTCACGTGAACAGTACCGGCCCAAATAGCCCAAGTTACAAGGCCCTCGGCCCACTTTGAGTCGGACTGGAAAAGTGACATGGTTTGTTTCGCAGTTTCTGATCTGCTCGAGTGGAGTTTGGAGGTGAGACCAGATCCATCTGAAAGTAGACTCCAAGATCTTTCCAACGAGTACTCACGGGCCCCGAGAAGCCTTCTGGATCAAAAGTTATGGCTGTTTGAAGTTGGCTTGTCAAGCTGAATCCGAATTGATCTGGAGGCCGAATTGGATTCCAAAACCTTTAGTTCATTCTTGATATTGGCCGCTATGGTCGTACGTGTTGGTGGCGTGGTCACATCATCCTCCCCTTCTTAATGGAAAACCGTCCTCGGTTTTAACATATGTGTAGTGTCACGTATTGCATAATCTTGATCATAAATCTTGGTGTATGATAACAAACGCAACAAACTCTCATTACGTAATATCATAAGTTCTGTATCAAATAAAGTAAAATCTCTTTGAAACGAGCTCACCTCATAATTTAAGTGATGCGTAGGAGCTCTTGTAATTGTAACAACAAGTAGAGCAAATATGGTTGTATCCATAGGGTTCATGTTCTTATCATCCTCCCCTTCTTGCAAACAAAGCCGTCCTCAGCTTTTGATAAGCTGAAAAAATGGTAACAAAGAAGCCAAGGTGTATGCATGGTATATGTATATGTCATCCGTTTTAACCGTTCTTCGTTGTTGCACAATTAATGTTATAAAACAGCAATGATCATAAAAGCTCGTTGTATTATTAACCCAAAAGTAATCATATATGTTAATGAGCAATTCAAAATTTCTCACACAGTAATTATTGCAACTTGTTTTGCAAATGTAAGTGAAGCATTTATGCAATTCAAATCTTTAAATTTGTAAACTTGTAGTGGTGGCACATATGGGCAAAACTACAACTTTTGGAATCAAGCAAAGTTCATCTATATAATCATATCTCAATCGAACAATAGCAAATTCATCTAGTAAGAGTGAAGAGCTTTGTATGTTCGGCCATAATTCATCATCTTTATTCAGATTGTCTATACTAGATGGTGCAAAAAGAGATGAACACATAGGCATTGAATGAGTACTAAATTTTACTTCCCTCTCACATTCAACATGATTCAGCATACAAGAATTGTTGTCCCAAACAACAAGTTTCAATTCATCTATGTGATCACAAGTTATGCATATTCGATATACAAGAAATTGATTTTCCACACCATAATCTCCAATCAAATTAAACTTATATCCAGGGGTGTAGGTACTAAATAAGAATTTCGAACATGCAAGTTCAGAAACTTTCTCCATAGCATGTGACAATTTCATAGGTAGATCCAACATGATGTAACACAATGAATTAGCAGGAGAAATTCTAGTCAAAACTTCTTTATGTGTTATTAATTTAACATGTGCAAAATTATGAGAATTTAGATCAGCACATGGTTTATTTAAGTCAACACAAGGAATATCAAAAGATTGCTCTACAACAGGTATATACTCACAAGGTTGCTCTATGTCTTGTTGTAGCACCAAATCAATACCGTGAGCGATGATAGTACCATGTTCTTTACCTTTTTGGCTCTCCTCAGATGATGTAAGTGCATCCATCTCCTTATCTTCATTCTCAACCAATGGGGTCAGTGATTCAATCAGCTCATGCTCTTCTTTGGCATGGTTTTCAACTACCTGCAAGTTGTTAGTCACAGAAAATGGCACAAACACATGTTTGTTCTCATGTTCATCACCACTACCTGCAAGGTTAGCTGCAAGAGCATATTCATCCTCAACATCACTAGCACTTACATAACCACCATCTTCTGTCGTAATGTACGCCCGCTGACTTGTGCAATCTCTCATGACGTGGCCCATCCCTTTACAACGGTGGCACACAATGCCCGTTGTACGGCCCGTGGAAGCAATCGATGAAGAGCTCTTTGCTGGTGCTTGCACACTAGTAGATTTGCTTATCTCGGGTGCGTGTGATGGTGGCGGCGGTGCTGCTGAATGCGCCCTACTCACAGAGGGGACAGCAGCTCGACAAATAGGTGGTGGGGCTATCTTGGCTCGCCCAAGCGTTGATCTCGATGTAGACATACCTCCAAAGTTGCTCCTTGTCCTTTGTTGCCTACCCTGCAATTCTTTTTCTGCAAGCATAGCAAGCTGGAACAACTGGTTGATAGTAGTAAAATCTTTATAATAAACAATGTCCTGAAGTTCACGCCGTAACCCCCCGTAAAAACGACAAATCTTATCCTCCTCATCTTCTACAACATTACAACGCAACATGCCTATTTGTAGTTCTTGATAATATTCCTCGACAGATTTATTACCTTGGTCTAAGCACTGCAATTTCTTTTGCATTTCATGTTTAAAAGCAGGAGGAACAAATCTAGCACGCATAGCTTCTTTTAACCGCTTCCATGTATCAGGTTGTAAGCGCATGGTACCCATATCATTCCACCAGATAATAGCAAAGTCCTTAAACTCACTAGTAGCTTGTCTAACTCTATGTTGCTCAGGAACCAAGTGAGAATTAAACTTCTGCTCTACCGTCATCTCCCAATCAAGATATATTTCAGCATCATAAAGACCAGAAAAAGATGGAATGATAAATTTGACTTTAGCAAAAGGGTCATGATTAGAACGATCATTATGGTGCTGAAAATTATTACCTCCCATACCGTGACGGTTTTGATGTAGGCGGTGTCGTGGGCGTGCATCTTGGGCAGCAAATGAAGTACTTGCATCGCGGTTTTGTCTCTCATTATCATCAGACAACCCACCTGTCACGGTTAGTAGAAAACAAAAGACAACACAAAGGTATTATCCCTATGCACTACTAGGTGGTGGAAGGTGGAATCACATATTCTCAAGCGTCTTACTACACTCTTACAAGTGTTCTTACCGATGCAGCAGGTGGTACAACCGGTGGCTGGTTCGTGATACCGTGTCGAGCATGGGTACGATTGCAAGAGGGAACCTGTTCTGATCAAGAGTAGGTGTAGCTTGGAAGGCACAATATGGTAGCAATGGAGAACAATCAGTTAATTTCAGAATTGCATAGAATTGAATTATAGTCCGTATCTAACACTTAGCCTATGTTGCTGATCAACCAAGAATGGAAGAAGGCTAAAAACAAGTGTATGGCAATGTGTATGAGTGGTAAATACAAGATAATTCAATCCAATGCAATCTGGAATTGAAGAACACAAGGATTGACCCAAAACTGAAAACTGAAGATTTCTGTCCACTGGACAGTACGTCGGTATTTTAGCCGTAACTTTTTGTCAGATGCCTTTTTTCCACTGATTCTTTTTTTCTATGTTTTCTAATGGATTTTTATACAGATTTTCTTTTGGGGCCAACTTCCAAAACCCGACGCAGAAATTCGCACAAAAATCACAACTGCTGACTGTTGCAGATTCAAAACAGATAACTGGGTCAACTTTCACCGCATATATCTCTTAACTGCCTTGCTGGAATGACGTGAAATTTTACAGATAGATGGATAATGAATTTTTGAATCTAATGGCGGTGGTCTCACTCAAAAATAATCTTGGAATCAAAAGATATGGCGTTTTTGGTGGCGGCTGCAGAGAAAGGAAAAATCAGCCGAATTTGGAAATTAGGGTTTGGGGTGGGGAATTTTTCTTTTGTTTGGATTTTTAATGGAACAAAGATATGACCAGCAACTAGACAATGCTAATATGGACACAAATTCAATTTAGCAAACCAAAACTAACAGATTGAAAGGCACAACGGGGTTTGGACAGCGGAATTAATTCTTTTTGTGGGGCAATATTTTTTCTGGACTATAGGAAATAAAAACCAATCTACTAACTAGGGATACAAGAATTACCTCACGGGCAACCGTTGCTCTGATACCAACTGATGTGACGATGGCCCGATCTTCCGAGAGGTACTGATAAGTCGATTGTGGAGATCTCGACGTTGATGATCCAAAGGCTCTGACCAAAACAAATCGAACCCCTCGCAATCACTACACCACTGCTCCGTTGGTTATCAACCGTGCCGAACACGATTGACCTTGCCAAGAAGGCTATCTCCTGCAAGCGAATCGAGAACACAAGCAAGAGAGTACAAGATGCAATCTGAAATTGCGAATAAATATTAAGTTCACAAGTTGGGGTCTCGCAAACTGATGAACGGCGAAACTGTTCAAAGACAGATTAATCTAAGCAAAACCCAAGGAAAACTAAAGGGGTGTGGCCTCCTTGAATAGGAGAGGGGAAAGCCACACTTATCTAATGAAAAGGGATGTGGTACTATTCCTAGTTACTGTTCACACACGTGGTACTGTTCACGTGAACAGTACCGGCCCAAATAGCCCAAGTTACAAGGCCCTCGGCCCACTTTGAGTCGGACTGGAAAAGTGACGTGGCTTGTTTCGCAGTTTCTGATCTGCTCGAGTGGAGTTTGGAGGTGAGACCAGATCCATCTTAAAGTAGACTCCAAGATCTTTCCAACGAGTACTCACGGGCCCCGCGAAGCCTTCTGGATCAAAAGTTATGGCTGTTTGAAGTTGGCTTGTCAAGCTGAATCCGAATTGATCTGGAGGCCGAATTGGATTCCAAAACCTTTAGTTCATTCTTGATATTGGCCGCTATGGTCGTACGTGTTGGTGGCGTGGTCACATCACTAGGTCTCACTGGATTCTGATTGTGATTGTACCAAAGTGAAGCAAGGTAATAAACCTTGATTCTCTACATAGGAGCAACCACGATTTCACCTGTGTGCAATAAACAATTGACAGATAAACTTATTTCCTCGATACATAACTCTATTGTAGTCTTCCCTTCATTTGCAATGGTTGAGGCTAACTTTTTAGAATCACATAGGTCATTAAGCTCTTACATTGCCCAGGGAGAGAGACACAAGGAATCCAGTGCAACACCGCGACACAGGACGCGATTTCTGATACCCACTACAACACAACAATCCTGCTATACCAAACTTCGTTATAATGTCTATAGAACTGACAATACCTATATGTAATTCTACTTTTATAGTGCCACCAGCAGCTACAAGGCAACATATATGGATTCTGCAATTGCCACCATATGTAGGAAATAATGGATGCTAAGACAAATGATCTAGAGGTTTGTCAACCCGCCAATAAATATTTCATGATTACCAATTTATATATATATATATATATATATATATATATATATATATATATATATGCTAATGACTTTAACACTGCTAGCGACAGTGCATGGAATTCGATGAAAGTACATTCAATCTTGACAAACTCACCGAAGTTCAAAGATCGCTCTCTGAATTCTTGATAGGGGAGGTCATACACAAGAAAGGAGAGTTCCACACCGGCGGTGATGATTAGATGCTCAAACATTTGTTACAATTGTAATCACTTAATTGTGCTTAATTAAACAATTCATTTAGTTGTACTTCCTTCAGTTGTTTTAATTCATTGTGAGATCTATGTAATGATTGTCATATTCTATATTGTGATATATGTGTGTTCTGTTTGCTCATTTTCAGAGGGCATGGCTAGTATTTCCGAACGCTAGCCAAAAACAGGAAATAATTTAGCTATTAAAATAGCTATCACAGATGGTTTATAACAACAAACCGTCTCTGATATATGATATATCATAGACAGCTATGCTTAGAAACCGTCTGTGATATCTGCAATATCACAGATGGTTTTTGTTGTGGCTACAGGCCAAACAGAGAGAAGGGGGACTAGTAGAAGAGGAAGAGGAGAGCCATATCTATGAGGGAGTTGGTCAGAATGAGAGGATGTCCCCACTCCTGACCCTCCTGGGGGTTTATATACATAAGTGGGGTAGAATGGGAAATCTCCATTCTACCCCTTAGTACTTACAAAGGATGAGGGTACATTGGTATATTTACACTGGTATATTCCTCTACACTATTGGGCCTATTACATGTTGAACTATTTGCACGACCCTGTCGCGGGGGGTTGGGCCACCCCCACAATAGGTACTCCCTCGACAGCAAGCGCTGAGGTCCCGATGGGCGAGCTGACGCGATCAACTATCCCAGCCCCCCGTTCCCCGACAGCAAGCGCAAGGGTGTCGAATAGTGAGCCGATGCAACTGGTAGTTTGTAGACCCAGAGGCGATGCCTACAAAGAAATCGTCGGGCGCCGAAGACGCGCCATCCCGCCGAGGCGATGCCTACGAGGCGGGCGGCGGAGTCGAGCGCTGGAGCTGCGCCTTCCCGCCGAGGCGACGCCTACAAGGCGGACGGCGGAGTCGAGCGCCAAGGGCGTGCCATCCCGCCGAGGCGATGCCTACGAGGCGGACAGCGGAGTCGAGCGCCGAGATCGTGCCGTCCCGCCGAGGCGAGGCCAACGAGGCGGACAACGGAGTCGAGCGCCGAAGGTGTGCCGTCCCGCCGAGGCGATTCCTACGAGGCGGACGGCGGAGTCGAGCGCCGAAGACGTGTCGTCCCGCCGAGGCGATGCCTACCAGGCGGACGGCAGAGTCGAGCGCTGAAGACGGGCCGTTTCGCCGAGGCGATGCCTACAAGGCGGACGGCAGAGTCGAGCGCCGAAGACGTGCCGTCCCACCGAGGCGATGCCTATGAGGCAGGCGATGCAGTCCTGCGCCGGAGCCGTGCCGTCCCGCCGAGGCGCTGCCTACAAGACGGACGGCGAAGTCCTCCAGCGGAGCCGTGCCGTCCCGCCGAGGCGATGCCTACAAGGCGGACCGCGAAGTCGAGCGCTGGAGCCGCGCCGTCTCGCCGAGGTGACGCCTACAAGGCGGACGGCGGAGTCGAGCGCCGAAGGCGTGCCATCCCGCCGAGGCGAGGCCTACGAGGCAGACGGCAGAGTCGAGCGCCGAGGTCGTGCCATCCCGCCGAGGTGATGCCTACAAGGCGGACGGCGAGGTCGAGCGCTGGAGCCGCATCGTGCCGCCAAGGCGAGCCGTTCCCCTACCTCCAACAACTCGCGCCCGCGGAGAGCGGGCGCTTGCAGCGTAGGCCGAAGGCGCTACGCACGCGGAGGTAGGGAGGCAACACCGCCGTTCCCCTACCTTCAAAAAGAGTGCTCGCGGAGAGCGGGAGCTTGCAGCTTGGGCCGAGGGTGCTACGCACACAGAGGCACGGAGGCGACACCGCCGTTCGCCTACCTTCGAAAAAAGTGCCCGCGGAGAGCGGGCGCTTGCGGCGTAGGCCGAGGGCACTACGCACACAGAGGCAGGGAGGCGACACCGCCATTCCCCTACCTTCAAAAAGAGTGCGCGCGGAGAGCGGGCATTTGCAGCGTGGGCCGAGGGCGCTACGCACACAGAGGCAGGGAGGCGACACCGCTGTTCCCCTACCTTCGAAAAGAGTGCCCGCGGAGAGCAGGCGCTTGCGGCATAGGCCGAGGGCGCTACGCACACAGAGGTAGGGAGGCGACACCGCCGTTCACCTACCTTCAAAAAGAGTGCCCACGGAGAGCGGGCGTTTGCAGCATGGGCGAGGGCGCTACGCACACAGAGATAGGGAGGCGACACTGCCGTTCCCCTATCTTCGAAAAGAGTGCCCGTGGAGAGCGGGCGCTTGCGGCGTAGGCCTAGGGCGCTACGCACACAGAGACAGGGAGGTGACACCGCCGTTCGCCTACCTTCAAAAAGAGTGCCCGCGGAGAGCGAGCGCCTGCGGCGTAGGCCGAGGGCGCTACGCACACAGAGGCAGGGAGGCGACACCACCGTTCCCCTACCTTCAAAAAGAGTGCCCGCGGAGAACGGGCGCTTGCAGCGTAGGCCGTGGGCGCTACGCACGCCGAGGTAAGGAGGCGGCGGCGCTGTTCCCCTAACTTCACAAACAGTGCCCGCGGAGAACGGGCGCTTGCAGCGTAGGCCGCGGGCGCTACGCACGCCGAGGTAAGGAGGCGAAGGCGTCGTTCCCAAACTCGCGACGCACTCCCTGGTGCAACACGCGCGAGGGCGCGATATCCTAGTGGTACGTTGCTAAAGCGATGCACTCCCTGGTGGCTCGGCCATCGTGCAATTTTATTTTATACTTCGTAGAGTGCGTGGGATCAACATCCACGTCTTATTTATACTCCGGAGAGTACGCATAAGGACAATGTCCATGCGTGCGCGGCATCCGCGTCTTGTTTATACTCCGTAGAGTGCGCAGGGACAACATCTGCGTCTTATTTATACTCCGTAGAGTGCGTGGGATCAACATCCACGTCTTATTTATGTTGGGTTGATCTCGGCTAACCACTTCCGAGATTTCAGGGAGGAGACCCCTCCACTCGCGCCATGATCGGAAGCGCTGCAACCAACTCCTGGTTTCGGTCCCGGTCACCGAGCGCCATATAAAAAGGGCTAGGGTTTTCGGCAAGCCTATCGGCGAGCGAGTCGTGCTAGACCTCTCGAACCCTAACAAGACCGATCGAATCAGGGCGCTCAGGTGAACGAAGGCCGTACCATCTCCGACCCCGTCCACGGCTCCGACGACCTCACTGCGCCGGCCGACCACTTCAGCTTCTCCTTCACTGGATACCTCTACCTCAACATCACCGACCACCACTCATGGGATCTCCGGCTTCGGGTATGTGACGCTTCCGCACTAATGTTTATTTGTGTTCATGATTGGATCCTAGGGTTAAGATCTTAAGATTAATGTTTGGCTTAGATTCAGACTTAGAACAAACTCACATTTGGTATCAGAGCACTCTAGGATCCTCATGAACCCTAAATTAATTTTTCCCGAACTCGGATTTGTTGATTAAAAATTTTGGATCTAATGATTGGGGCTCGGTTAGCAATTAGAAGGAGATGATTTCATTTCCTTTGCAAATCCTAACGAAAAGTCCCAAGATTCCGAAACCTAAGTCCCCAAATTGGAACCCTCAAAATCCGATTTCTTGGATCGGCAAACAATCAATCAAAAAAAAAGATTGGACTTACGGTTTTCGAGCGCGCCGCCGATGTTGCCATGGCCGTCGCCGGTGCAGTCTGCTCCGTGCGTCGTGCGGGCGGCGCCGCCCTGCCGTCGCCAAGCTGCGCGGGAGCCGCCGCTCCGACTCCTCATGGGCGCGCCGTCGCCCTCGCGACGCCGCCGCTTCGCGAGCTCCCGCCGCCATGGCGCCGCCGCTCTCCCGCTGCGTGCCGCCGCCGCACGGCGGATCCGTGTTTTTCGGGTGAGCAGCCGGCATTTTGTTTTAGGGTTAGGTTTTGGGGCATTTTGTTTTAGCTGGGGCGCGTTTCGGCTGTCCGATGAGATCGGACGGCGTGTGCGTATACGCGCGTGAAGTGGGCCGCGCGGTGGCTAAGGCCGTGCGCGCGCGCGTGAATGATGTGGTCCGCGCCGGCGATTTGGGCCGCGCGCGCGTGGGCGTTAGCTGGGCCGCGCGCACGCGTGAGTAAAGTGGGCCTGCACGCGTGAGTTTTGGGCCACCGCGCGCCCAAGCGTGGAGTTGAGCCCGTGCGCGTAATTTCAGGCTATTTGCAGTAATTTTTGGGCTGCGCAATTTATGAGCTGAATGCATAGTTTTTGGGCCGATTTTTGGGCTGACTGTAACAGTGATTTTATCCTTTTATTTTCAGCACATTATCTTATGTTTTAAGTCATCCTGTATGCACTGTTATAATTATTTTTCAGTGGCCCAAATTATGATGTACCTTTACCATATTATTATGTATAATCTCTAATTAAAATTGAACCAACGGGATATTTTAATTTTGAGATTTTATGATTAATTTTGGCATTATGTATACATATGGTTATATTCTGACCAACGTTGTTTATAATCATATGTCGCCACATTATTATGTTTTGTCTCTAATTAAAATTGAACCAACGAGGTATTTTAAATGGAGATTTTTATGTTTTTGGCATTATGTATGCATATGATTACATTCTGACCAACGTTGTTTGTAATCATGTGTCGCCATATAAAATTATTGAGTTCCTTTTCATTTTCTGCCCAACGGTGATATGAATTGGAACCGTATTTTGCATGTTATTAATCAGACCAACGTCGGGTTAATTACATGCAATATATATTTATGATATTTCTATGTTTTGCCCTGTATTTTGAAATTTAGCACTTAATGCATCAAACGTTGCCGCCATAAAGAACGAATTCATGTTGTCCTTGATGTTTTGGACCTTGACTATACCTTAAGGATAGCCGTTCCCTTTCCTCCCACCGAAGGTGAGGAGAATTATGATGAGAAAAAGAAAAATTTACGAGGCTAATGCTAAAAAAAAATGGGAGCAGTTTTGACCGCTTATCACTAATGATTATGAAGACCTCTATTTTAGTCGGGATTAGGGGAGCAATCCCCGATTCCGAAAATGCTAAGGAGTACTTGGCTTCAATCGAGGAGAAATTTAAAAGGCTCCATTAAAGTTTATGCCAGTACTTTAATTTAGAGGCTCTTAACAACTAAATATGATGACTGATATGGCAGAAAAACTCAAGGGCTTGGACATGGCAATATCTGATGGTTTTCTTGTCCATTTTATTATGACCTCTTTTCCTTCTGAGTACACAGCTTTTAAGATTAATTACAATACTCAGAAAGAAAAATGAAGCATGAGCGATTTGATCGCCATGTGTGTCCAGGAGGAAGAGAGAATAAGAACAGAAAAGAAGGTTTTTTGCTCTTCATGTTGGTGGCTCTAACAAAAGGAAGTTCCAAAGGGACTTCAAATCTAAGAAAAAGCTGCAATTCTCCCCTAATTCAGACAAGTCGGGGCCTAAAGTGCAATATGCACCTAAGCCTCATGTTGCTCCCACCGGAGCATCTCAAGGGGGAATGTCTTTTCTGCAAGCAACCAGGGCATTTCCAGAAAGATTATGTGTGATGCTAAGCGTAAAAATAATGATGAGACTTCTTCGAAACTGTGGCACTGTCGTTTAGGCCACATTTCGAGGGGGAGAATGGAGCGTCTCATTTAAAGAAGAAATTCTCCACCCATTAGATTTCTCTGACTCAGACCACTGCATTGATTGCATTAAAGGAAACTATGTTAAGCAAATAAAGAAGGGAGCTACTCGCAGCACAGGACACTTAGGATTAATTCATAATAATGTTTGTGGTCCTTTTCCTGTGACATCAGTGGATGTTTTTATACATTCATCACTGATGATTTCTCCCGTTATGGTTATATCTTTCCCATTAAAGACCGATCTGAATCACTTGATAAATTTAAGATATTTAAGGCTGAAGTTGAAAATCAGCACAACCTAAGAATTAAAGTAGTAAGATCGGATTGTGGGGGAGAATATTATGGAAGAAATGCCTCTTATGGGCAAATTTTTGGATTTTTCGCTAAGTTCTTCAGGAAAATGGCATCGTTGCCCAGTATTCTATGCCGGGCGAACCTCAGCAGAATGGTATAGCTGAAAGACGCAACCGTACACTTATGGATATGGTACGGAGCATGCTTAGCCATACTTTACCAGTTGGCTTGTGGATGGAAGCACTAAAGACAGCCGCACATATTCTTAATCGGGTTCCCAATAAATCAGTATCTCAAACATCTCATGAATTATGGACTGGGAGGAAACCGAGTATGAAATATTTACGAGTGTGGGGTTGTCGTACTGAAGCTAAGTTATTTAATCCACAAATTGGGAAATTAGATCCTAAGACAGTAAGTTGCCATTTTATTGGGTACCCTGACAGATCGAAAGGGTATCGTTTTTATTGTCCTGATAGGATAACTAAGTTTGAAGGAAAAAGGTACGCTGTGTTCTTAAAAAAAATAACGAGGATCTGGAGCCCAGGAAAATAGATCTTGAGGAGAAGCGGGTTTATGTTCCTGCACCGCTCATCCCAGAGACCTTTATTCCTGTGCCTCAGGAGGTTACACCTCCAGTAGAGAATACTGTTGTTGCACCCACTGTTGAGGTCTCTGAAATTCCTGATGATATACCTTATGAAGAGCCTCAGTAGTCTCTTGAAATAACTAATGAACCTATTAGAAGATCACAGCGGGAGAGAAGATCTGCCATCCCAAATGATTATGTTATCTATATGAATGAGGATATTAATGATATCGGGAAGGTAGATGATCTCACCTCTTATAAGGAAGCCATGATGAGTGAACATTCTTCTAAATGGCTTGAAGCTATGGAGGATGAACTAAAGTCTATGAGCACTAATGATTTATGAGACTTAGTAGAAAGTCCTGATGGAGTCAAAACAGTAGGCTGTAAATGGGTCTACAAAACTAAGCGTGACTCTAATGGAAATGTCGAAAGGTTCAAAGCAAGGTTCGTAGCAAAAGGCTTCTCACAAAGAGAGGGGATTGACTATAATGACACCTTTTCTCCTGTCTCAACTAAAGATTCATTCAGAATTGTTATGGCACTTGTAGCTCATTATGATTTAGAGCTGCATCAGATGGATGTTATGATGGAATTTCTTAATGGCGACTTGCAAGAGAATGTTTACATGGCTCAACCGGAAGGTTTTGTCATGGAAGGCAAGGTGCATATGGGATGTCGACTTAAGAAATCAATTTATGGCTTAAATCAAGCATCGAGGCAGTGGTACCTCAAATTCGATAAGATAATGAGTTTTGGATTTAAGGAAAATGAAGTTGATAACTGCATATATGTTAAGTTCAAGGGGAGTAAATTCTCCATCTTAAGTACTTTATGTGGATGATATCTTATTGGCCAGCAGCGATAAGGATATGCTGTTTGAGACCAAGAGATTTCTTTCATCTAATTTTGATATGAAGGATCTCGGTGATGCCTCTTATGTTCTTGGCATTGAAATTCACCAAGATAGGTCCAAAGGAATATTATGTTTATCTCAGAAGGCATACATTGACAGAGTACTGAAGAAATACAATATGCATAAGTGCTCTGGCTCGCCTGCTCCTATTGTTAAGGGCGATAAGTTTGGGACATTTCAATGTCCAAGGAACCAATATGAAACTGATCAGATGAAGTCGGTTCCTTATGCTTCAGCTATCGGAAGCATTATGTATGTTCATGTATGTACGCGCCCTGATTTAGCTTTTGTAACCGGGATGCTTGGCAGATATCAGTCAAATCTAGGACCGGACCACTGGAAAGCCGTTAAGAAAGCTTTGCGCTATATGCAAGCTATTAAGCATTTCATGCTCACATTTAAGTTTTCTGATAACCTTGAAGTTATTGGTTATTTAGATTCAGATTTTGCGGGATGTGTTGATACTAAGGAATCCACGTCAGGTTATATCTTCACACTCGCTGGAGGAGCTATCTCGTGGAATAGCTCCAAACAAACCCTTACGGCATCTTTAACGATGCAATCTGAGTTTGTGGCATGTTATGAGGCTACCGGGCAGGCTGTATGGCTTAAGAACTTTATCCCGGGACTTAGAGTGGTAGACAGCATCTCTAAACCACTCACCTTATACTGCGATAATGAACCCGCAGTCTTTTATGCAAATAACAACAAGTCAAGTGGTGCTGCCAAACACATTGACATTAAGTATCATGTTGTGAAAGATAAAATCCAGGATCAAACCATAAGTATCAAGCATATTAGTATTAAGTTAATGCTTGCGAATCCGCTTACTAAAGGCTTACCACCCAATATTTTTCATGATCATGTTGCCGGCATGGGTTTATTGGAAAGCCTCTGATTCTGGATAAAAAGGACCTTAAAGCAAACCAACTCCCATTAAGTATAATGTATATCCATTTCAAGATAAGATAGTACACTATAGGTACTGGGGTTGTACGGCACTTAATTGGCCATGCAACACATTGCCTTGGTATGCTGTTTTATCAAGAATGGGCTTATGATGTTAGCCTTACGATCAAAGGGGAGAATGTTGGGTTGATCTCGGCTAACCACTTCCGAGATTTCAGGGAGGAGACCCCTCCACTCGCGCCATGATCGGAAGCGCTGCAACCAACTCCTGGTTTCGGTCCCGGTCACCGAGCGCCATATAAAAAGGGCTAGGGTTTTCGGCAAGCCTATCGGCGCGCGAGTCATGCTAGACCTCTCGAACCCTAACAAGACCGATCGAATCAGGGCGCTCAGGTGAACGAAGGCCGTACCATCTCCGACCCCGTCCACGGCTCCGACGACCTCACTGCGCCGGCCGACCACTTCAGCTTCTCCTTCACTGGATACCTCTACCTCAACATCACCGACCACCACTCATGGGATCTCTGGCTTCGGGTATGTGACGCTTCCGCACTAATGTTTATTTGTGTTCATGATTGGATCCTAGGGTTAAGATCTTAAGATTAATGTTTGGCTTAGATTCAGACTTAGAACAAACTCACAATTTATACTCCGGAGAGTACGCATAAGGACAATATCCATGCATGCACGGCATCCGCGTCTTGTTTATACTCCGTAGAGTGCGCAGGGACAACATCCGCGTCTTGTTTATACTTCGTAGAGTGCGTGCAGAGGCGTACCTCGCGCTACGTCTTATTTAGAGTTCGTAGACTGCGCGCGGAGGCAAGCCTCCGCACGTTGCGGCCGGTGAAGGTGCGTGCGGAGGCGGACCTCGCGATACGTCTTATTTATACTCCGTAGAGTGCGCGCGGAGGCGTTATCCCACTGCGTCTTATTTATACTCCGTAGAGTGCGTGCGAAGACGGACCTCGACGCTACATCTTATTTAGAGTCCGTAGACTGCACGCGAAGGCTTGCCTCCGCGTGTTGCGGGCGGTGAAGGTGCGTGCGGAGGCGGACCTTGCGCTACGTCTTATTTATACTCCGTAGAGTACGTCGAGGCACGAGGCCATCGTGCGATTTTAAGCCAGAAGCCGATCAAACACCGCTGCACGAAAGAGGACGCAACAGCAATAAAAGAGTTCGAGGCCAGGCCAGTAAACACGCGATGATGGCAATGAAAGCAGGGGACAAGCCAGCCAAGTAAAAATTGCAAAAGCGAATCTTGACAGGATATGCGTCATCATGAAATGATTTCATTGATGGATCCATGCATGTATGTGGTGTGACAGACTTCACGTGGAGTGCATGCATGGATGCCTACGTGAAGCGTACACATGCATGGGTGGACACGTGAAGCAGATGCATGCTGGGATCAATACGGGAAGCATACGCACAACCTTTTGCCTGGTGAAGTCTGGTGAAGACTGTTGTCGCAGAGCCTTCTGGAACCAAGTCAGGCGCAGTCCGACGTCCCGCGTGGGCGACCCGACGAGTGCGGAGGCCACGAAGCATCACGCGGAGTCCCGCGTGCGGAGGTCGTGGAGCCTCGCGCGGAGTGATGGCGGCCTCGCACGGGAGCAGGTCCGGACTGGAGGCTTCGTCCGGCCGTGCGCAATCACGGGACAGCGCGACGGTCTTCACCTCCGCAGCGGCTCCGGATGCGGCCGCGCTCTCCACACCGGTGAGGACGGGGATAAAGTACTGGCCGAAGCAGGCGCAGTCCGACGTCCCGCGTGGGCGAGTCGACGGGTGCGGAGGCTTGCGGACGCCGCGGTCGAAGTGGGTCTTCGTATCGTCGCAGGAGCGAGCGGAGAGCGAAGATGAAGCACAGGCCGAAGCATGCGCAGTCCGACGTCCCGCGTGGGCGAGTCGACGAGTGCGGAGGCTTGCGGACGCCGCGGTCGAAGTGGGTCTTCGTATCGTTGCAGGAGCGAGCGGAGAGCGAAGATGAAGCACAGGCCGAAGCATGCGCAGTCCGACGTCCCGCGTGGGCGAGTCGATGAGTGCGGAGGCTTGCGGACGCCGCGGTTGAAGTGGGTCTTCGTATCATCGCAGGAGCGAGCGGAGAGCGAAGATGAAGCACTGGCCGAAACATGCGTAGTCCGACGTCCCACGTGGGCGAGTCGACGAGTGCGGAGGCTTGCGGACGCCGCGGTCGAAGTGGGTCTTCGTATCGTCGCAGGAGCGAGCGGAGAGCGAAGATGAAGCACTGGCCGAAGCAGGCGCCGATGGTCTCAAGTCGCTCCCCATGCCCGCGATTCCTCATTTTGGGCCGTCGGCGGCGGCCCCTTGCGCATCCACCAGCGGCAACACGCCAGCGATCCGGGCGGCCGATGGATCCTCCAAGGCGGCGTGGATTCTCCAAGGCGGCTTCCCTGAGTTCTCCTACTTGCATTTCCGCTGCTGCCGCCAACGCGGAGACTCCCCCGCGGAAGGCCACGATGCGGAGGCCAGCGCTGAGATCTCGATGCAGAAGGCTTGACTTCTGCAGCGCGAAGACGAACTGGGTCGGAGCCAACCTTCGGCAGCGCGGAGACTAGCAGAGCCGGAGCAGGTCTTTGGCACTTTCAGAGAGGTCACGGAGCTGGCGACTGCGAATGCCCCGGGGCAGCCGTGTTGGGCGCCTGGAGGAAGCTCGGTCGCGCTGGTGAAGTCCCGGCGGATGCTCCGAGCGGAGGCCTCGGACAGCGGATGCTCCGAGCGGAGTCCTAGGAAGCCATTCCTTCCTGAGAAACGCGCGCCGCAGCACCATCGCACCCGCCAGACCACCGCCGGGAAAGAGAGGGCTCCAGGTTTATCCATGGCGGATTGCAGTCAAGCCACTCCACGTTTCCCTCAATACCTGTCCATTTTCTCATACCATGTATACGTGCTTAATGGGTGCATGTATGCCATACAAAGGCGCCAACTCCACATGCACATGCAATGATAGGCATTTTGAGAGTGCATGCATGGGCGTGTACGTGAAGCGTATACATGCATGAATAAACACGTAAAGCTTATACATGCATGGGTGAATATTTAAGTGCATGCGTACGCGGAGTTGACGTGCAGCATGAGGCCGTCGGCATTTTTTTTACTGCTTCATTGAACGCATGCATGCATGGAGGGATAAAGCACAGACTATGTACGGATGGATAAAGTACTTCGCGCATGCATGGACTTCGGGCTTTAGACTCCGCGTATGCCAACTTCGAGCCATAGACTTCGGGCGGGAGACTCCGCATAGACACCGAGGGCGTGAGGGCCAGAGCTACGGCGCAGACTTCGACAGCCCAACGGCCCTAACACATCGTTTCACTGCATGACTACCCCAGTGGAGCGGAGATAGCAGCAACATAAAAATAGGGGATTAGATCCATTCAACGCGGAGGCCGTCGTGGAGGCTGGCGCGGAGGCCGGGTGGAGCCAACGGGGACGTCGCGGAGTCTCTTGGAGGCGCGGCGAGGTGATGACGTCTGGTTGCGCGCAGGGTTAAACAATTCGTCCGAAACAGAACGAAATTTCGGTAATTTCGTTGATTTCGTTACCCAACGAAAGCTAGAATATTCGGTCAAATTTTGACCGAATTTATGTTTGTTTGAAATTTGTCCAAAATTTATCTAAATTTGGTTAAATTTCGTCAAAATTCAAATGAAGTTTGAAATTTTTCGTCCGAAATTGTGAATGAAATTCCGAAATTTCGTTCCATTCGGTTGTTTCGCTGGCTGCCGAATTTTTTTCACCAGCGAAAGATTTTTCCCTGGTTGCGCGGAGCTGCCGGGGGCTTCGCGAAGCTCGCCGACGCGGAGGCCGTCGCGGAGGCTGTCGCGGAGCCTCCATCTGCAGCTAGCCCATGCTACATGCACGCATCAGCTATTGCATATATATCATGTTTTCATTTCTCAATTTTAGTAGTGTTTATGTACTACCACACACTATGGGTAGATATGCATACGTGAATCTCCCTCGAGACATGCATGTTCTGGATACATGGCTGTACAGTAAGCGACTGGTTAACCAGCAAAGAATTCCTGTGAGGACTACGAATTCCCAAAGCACTACGAGTTCCCGTGTACTTTACTCCCTGAGCCCACGTGCATACCTACGGAGTTAACCAGTTGCGCCCTGTTCCACCGCCCGCACGAGTTAAGAGCGCACCTGCGAAGTCGACGCCTCGCATGCGGCCGACGTTGCGCGTGGGCGCGGAGATTACAGCGCAGAGGCTCGACAGAGAGCGAAAGCTCGGTGCTGGCTCAGCGCAGATCACAATGCGGAGGCTCGCGCATGCACGGATGGGTACACGGGTGGATATCTTGGGCATGCATACGTGAAGTTACGAAACATAGCGAAGTAAACAGAGCAAAGCTAACAACGAAAATAGGGGTGGGCGATCTACTCGATGCACCACCTACAAAGCATAGCAGGGAATACAGGCAAAGCTCATACACCTCACCCAGCCAGATCTACCAGATCTGGATCTAGAACAGAAATGAGAACTCAGAACTTATCTGTGACGCTCATGATATGAGCGACCTGAGATACTTCCACTCCACGCTAGGAAGCGCCTTCAGTGGTAGCCACCTCTAGCGCCCTTACGCAGCTTCTCACTCTTCGTCGTCCCCACGGACGGCGCCATCTGTTGTGGCTACAGGCCAAACAGAGAGAAAGGGGACTAGTAGAAGAGAAAGAGGAGAGCCATATCTATGGGGGAGTTGGTCAGAATGAGAGGATGTCCCCCCTCCTGCCCCTCCTGGGGGTTTATATATATAAGTGAGGTAGAATGGGAAATCTCCATTCTACCCCTTAGTACTTACAAAGGATGAGGGTACATTGGTATATTTACACTGGTATATTCCTCTACACTATTGGGCCTATTACATGTTGAACTAGTTGCACGGCCCAGTCGCGGGGGGTTGGGCCACCCCCACAACAGTTTTAGTAGTAACCGTTTGTGATATGTGAGGTATCACAGACAATTATTTTTAAGAACTGTCTGTGATATTTGTAATATCACAAACGATTTTTAGTATTAACCGTCTGTGATACCTCACACATCATAGAGAGTTAATACTAAAAACCATCTGTGATATTTGTAATATCACAAACGATTTTTAGTATTAACCGTCTGTGATACCTCACACATCATAGAGAGTTAATACTAAAAACCATCTGTGATATGTCATATTTCACAGACAGTATTTTTAAAAAACCATTTATGTTGTAACTAATCACAGACAATTTGAGAACCATCTGTGCTAACCACCTATTATTACAGACACATGAATTCAAATGGTTCAGAACTGCCTGTGATAATGGTTTTGAACCTTCTGTGATGACCCTTTCTATAGCAGTACGGGATACTAGACATTAGTGCCGAGGGAGGTATGCGTTTCACATGTGATGAGAACAATTTTAATTGGTCGAATTAACTTGATATTTTGAGATAAAGTATTATCTGAGATTGCAACTGCCAATTAATTAAACTATTAATTCAATAACTTAATTAAAGTGTGGAGTTGGTCATTTAATCAATTGTGATCATGAACATAGTTGATTATTTTGCTGATTAAAAAATTTGTTAATAATGATTTACAACTGCGATTCATTGGGAGGATGAGTTATGAATTAACAGGGCTTTCTTGATAAAGTTGCACCATGCATTAATAATTATTCTCAATCATTATTGGCACATTTAAATCTCGAGATAATGATTGGATGATTCCTAATTAGGCCAGATTGCATTTCTGTAGAATTCTTTAATTAAAGATGTTATTTGCACATGAAAAGTTATTTTATGCATCTTTTTGCAAGATTTTTATTTAAGATAAATATTTGTGGCTTACAATTATTTTTGAGAGCCATTTGATTAGCAATGGGATATGAGATATAGATTATTGATGCTCCAGTTATTTTGAGAACATTTAAAACAAATGTAAAGTGATCCTTGATTTAAATCTTGGCATTTTATAGATAAATTTGTAGACTTAAATTTAAAAGGACGCAGTTGTAGGACGGTATACCATCCAAAACACGTATAACGGGACTCTCATCTTCCCCGCCCCTTCTCACTGTAGTCGCCACTTCCCTCCCTCTCATCTACCCTGCCCTCTCATCTTCCCTACCTCCCTTCTCTCCATTCCTTCGTCGTTGCTCCCCTCCCCTCCCCTCTTTTCCCCAGCATGGCCAGCTATGCACCCCCCGCCTCCTTCACCTCCGGCGAGCGGCGGTGATCTCGCTGCCTCACCACGCCACCATCTCCCCCTCCTCCGCAACCCCCACCCCACCCAACCTAATATTCACATCACTGCTACCTCGTCTGTTCCACCCTCTGCCATTGCCCACCACCCACCGATGGACCACCGCCTCCCCAACCTCCCTCTACATCTGGGGGAGCGTGGTGAACCCGTGTTGTGGGAGTGCCCCCCTGTCGCTAGATCTGGAGTCGAAGCTCACGATAGCAGAGGAGAAGGAAGGGGAGGTGTCTTCACGAGTGGAGGAGGAGGAAAGGAATGCAACACAGAGGAGGAAGGAGAGGCTATGCCGTCAGTGGAGAAAAAAGGTATGCCATTCTTTAGTTTTTTTCTATCTAAAAGAGGGGCCTCATGATTTCTGGAGATGAGCAAATCATGATTATTATTTTATGCAAAAAAAATTTGCTATATATTTAGCTTTAATTTGCACTAATAACATCAGATCTGGGGACACTACTACAAAAAAGGGTCATCCTGGACACCTCATCACAGACGATTCAACACAAATCATCAGTAATAAAGTTACCACAGACAATTTTACAAGATGAACCATCTATGTTCACCGTGATGAAAACAACCATATGTGATGACCTACTTATCACAGACGAATTTTATTCCAAACTGTCTGTAAAGTGCACAGATGGTTTAGAACAAAAACCGTCTGTGATGTCTATACTTAACACAGGCGGTTTTTGTTTTGAACTGTTCGTGATGTATCATAGACAGTTCAGAACAAAAACCGTCTGTGATGACCTACTTATCACAGACGGGTCCTTAACTAGAACCGTCTGTGATAATATTTCAACTTACCTGCCCTCGCTGAATTTGAATTTCCCGTTCATTTATCTGGATTTGCTCTTTAAAATAGAAGGCCCGGTTGTTCTTCTCCTCATCTCCTGATCTTCTCTCTTCTCACTTCTCCATTTCTCCTCGCCAAATTTCCCCTTAAAAATAGAAAGCTCGGTCTACTCTTCTTCTCCTTATCTCCTCTTCTCTCTTCTCACTTCTCCTCCTCTCCTTCCCCACCTCTTCTATAATCCCAACCATCCGATTTTGCTATAAATTGGATGCCAAAAAATTTGGCTATGTCTGGATTTTACCATGGCTTGGATACCCAAAAATTTGGCAAAGTGTGCATTTTTACCATGGCTTAGATGCCCAAAATTTGGCTAAGTCTTTATTTTTACCATGGCTTGGATTTTCTATGACTTGGAATCCCAAATTTTTGTGCATCCAAGCCATGGTAAAAACAAAGACTTAGCCACGGTAAAATAACCCACTTTTTTTGAGGTTCGGTATAGCTACACAGACAGTTTTTACCAAGAATCATATGTTATAACTGCTATTACATATTGTTTTAGTTTTGAACCTTCTATGATAACGGACGATCACAGACGGTTCTAGTTTCGAACCATCTATGATACAGTTTTCATAGATGGTTCAAAAACTGTCTATAAATAACCCCTATTATCACTGACCCATGAAGTCAGATGGTTCAAGGAACCGTCTGTGATGATGATTTCGAACTATCTGTGATGAACTTTTCTGTGGTAGTGGGATAAAGATATGATAGGTATTATTTGGATGATTTCATAGAATTTGCGATTAGTATTTGAGTTATAGAGCAAATATTGAGAACATTAAGATTATCTTTGGAAAGCTTAGAATTCCAATCCATGATAATCCCATTATCTTGCTAATTTCTTGGTTGGCATAAATTAAACAAGATTAAATATCTAGCACTTTTAATTTGCAAAAACATTTAATTTAGCTTCATAATTAAATTTTTGTCTCAACATTCTTTTTATGGAGACTATGCTAATTACTTGAATTTCACAACATTACTTTCTAATTTGGAAAACAATTCGTGGCACAATCTTTCTTTACTTAATCTTATATAGGATTAATTTATTAATCTTTATTGGCAAGCTAATAACCAAAGTTAAGTTTTTAATTTAATTTGCATGAACTTTCACTATAATTTCATATTAATTTTTTATTCAAAATATTATTTATAACTCATACTTTGTAAGATTGCTCCTTTGAGCATTTTCTAACAATGAGATTCACATATTTGCTAGATGCAAAAAGATACTAAGATATACATGCATCGGGCGTGGGGAGCGACGCGGGGAGGTCACCGTGGAGGCGACACTCAGGCGGGGGAGAGCTTCAACCAGTAGCGGGGAAAGCTCGAGGGTGCAATGTAGATGCTCCAAGAGCGAGGAATTGGGCCGGGGTGGCCAGGGATGGGATGGCGGCGAAGGAGGTGGTTCCGGCCGACGTTGGGGAAGAACGGCTGTTGCAGCGAGCTCCGACCGTAGTACTCCAATCAAATGGTAGGGAAAGATGAGGAGGCTCAGGAACGTGGTTTGACACGAGTGCTCTTGGACGAGGTCCACTGGAGTGGTCAGAACGGTGGCCGGCACAAGGTGTAGTGCACGGGCATGGGTTCGTTCATGCCGACTCAGCTTGAGGGGGAGGAAATGGAGGGAATTGGACCAAATGGGGAGCACGAGGCTTTAAATAGACGAGGGGATGCGGCGCTGCACTATTGTCCATGGTGCGGTGCTGTGGAGCAGCAGTGTCAGTCGGCACGCGCGGTTGGTATATCAGCACACAGCGCAGGCATGTGGGCGGTGGGGTGCCGAGACGTGCAGGGGTTTGGCTCGGGCAATGGAGGTGGGTTGGCCTAGCATGGGTAGCGGGGTAGCACATGGCACAACGAGGGTGCCGGGGTTGTGTCGGCTTGGCGCGATCAAGCAGAGGAATGGAGGGGTGGAAGAAATGGAGAAAGAGGGGCCCAGTGGCAATGAAAGAGAGAGGAGAGAAAGAAAGAGAGGGAAGGAGAAATTATAGCAAATTTTTGGAATTTGGATTCTTGCTGGAAACCCAAAATGGGACATTTCAAAAACTATTTAAATAGCCATTCTCATGGTCATGAGCGTGCTTGGATGTAGCCATGATGGGTATAACTTTTATTTTTTGCAAAACCGTTTCGTTGGAAAAGTTATGATGACATGTTCGTGTCATGTGCCGTGCCCGTGGTCGGGAATAGTTCAATGATCGCAGCCAAGGGGATGTAAATAGACGTGATTTGCTGTTCTTTATAATTATTTCATCACATGTCAGCTGCCCTTTATAATTCTCTTGAAAATTACTACCTATCGATGCAAGTGAAACATAGTTCATGCGGAAATATATACATATGTGTATATATATATACATATATACATTTGTGTGTGTATATATATGTATATATTTGTATGTATATATATGTACATCTACATATAGATACATATATATACATGTATATACATATATATGTGTATATATACGTAGATATATACATATGTGTGTATATATATATATTTATGTATATATATGTACATCTACATATATATACATATATATATGTGTATATACGTACATACATACATACATACATACATACATACATACATACATACATACATACATACATACATACATACATACATACATACATACATACATACATACATACATACATATACATACATACATACATACATACATACATATACATATACACATACATATACATATATACATACATATATATATATATACATATACACATACATATACATATATATATATATATATATACATACATATATATATACATACATATATATATACATATATATATATATATATACATACATATATATATATATACACACACACACACACACATACACACACACATATATCGTTTTCCTTTTTTCCCCTCGATGAACATGGGAATTCCTAGCTATTTTTTCTTTTTCTGATTAATATGGTATTTTTAGTCCTTTTGCCTCTTAGGATTAATATAGAGGCTGAGCGTCCAATTAGCATAGATATAGATAGATGGATAGATAACTATAGATTGCACTGTTATCAGCTTGCATGTCTCGAATGTTATGGTGTTGCATTTGTTTCTATTTTACGGTATTGCTTTATTTATTGTGTTTTTGTGTTCTGACTTGTTGGTGAGGGTTTGGTTGGAAGTGTAATTTTTACATCCAAAATGTGATATTTTGTACCATAGCTATGAGCCTATGACCATAGATAAATCAATTACTGAGTATTTTAAACCGAAACCTGCTTGTATGAATGAAAAAAAGGAAAGCTTTAGTTTAGGTTAGAAAATGTGGAAATGTGAGGTGAATACAGAAAGGAAACTCTGCACTTTTGTGCTTCTTATACATATTTTTGTCCAAGGGCCAATTTTGCCTTAAATCAAAAATAGTACTACTAGAGCTATAGGCAGCAAAAGCATGGAGATTCAGGCATTTTTACCTTCTGACATTTTGTTTTTTCTTATATAGAAGAGAAAAAAATAACTCCACATGTATATGGAGGTACATATACTATCTTAGCTCTCTAACGTGCCTCATGATATGCAAATGACAAAATGATGGGTTGGTGGTTTGAATTTTGAAAGTTTTGTATCAATCTTGAGGCACATTCGATGATAGCGATGGTATATAGACATCCATAGTTAAGTGAGAAAATCATTCTTATAGAGAAATTACTTTACCGGGAAGAAAGTTGCACAAAAGAAACTTGCAGAGCTTACATACATCGATAAATGGACACATCACACACGCACACACACTTCTCTAGAACAAAGCGTATGCACTATCTCGATCCAATAAATAGACACATCACACAAACACGCACACACACATGTACATGCATCATGCATGTATGTCTCACACTTGTCACAAATGACAACCTTTATTCCGCAGGGACAAACAAGGCTGGAAATAATGCAAAAAGACCAAACGATCCATGCGATTGATGAATGCAACATCACTGACCATCCTTCAGCTTTGCAAGCTAAGGAGTACATGTGGATGAAACAGATTCAGTGGTAGATCGGGGAACTCGGGGACGGTGGTGCATTACCGTACTTCGGCGACGGTTCCGGCTTGGGGTCCGGCTTGGGCACCGGCTTGGGGTCGGGCTTCGGAGGCACGGGCTTCTTGTGGAAATAGTCGAAGAAGTGCTTCAAAATCGGGTGGTCACAGAGGAACGCCGAGGTGCATTCGGCAGACGAGTAGTGCATCTTGCCGGCGACGGCAACGAAGGTGTTCTTGCCGTCGACGTTGTCCTCGGATACCGGAACGATCTTGGACGGCTCCTGCCCGGGGCACGGCGTGCTTTCCGCACTGTGGAGCTGCGCGAGGCAGTCGGTGCTGTGGAAGTCGGCTGGGAGGGGGATGCTGAAGGCGCCGGAGCCGTCGAGCTTGCCGATGGCCTTGCTCTCGTACTCGCCGTTGTCGTTCATGCACTTGATGGCTACTTGAAGACCTGAACATGGCAACAAGTTAATTAGCTTGATAGTACTCAGTAGGATATACACCAGTAGTCACCAACTAGCAAGTGAAGGAGATGACTAGCTAGCTAGCTTATAAATCTACCCTTGAAAGCATCCTCAGCTTTCATGTTCTTCCTCGTGCAGTCAGCACACTTAGCCAAGCCGACGACGACCGACGTCGCCTCGCCGTCTGCAGCGTTCGCAACGGCGATCGCCATCAAGATGGCGCAAACACCATAGATTAGACCTCTTTGTGCAGCTCCCATTGTGCAACCCTAGCTAGCTATGGCTTCTGTGGAGTGATAGTGGACCTGGGTGGAGAGCAAGGAGAGGCCATGCATGGTTTATATAGGAGTCTGCATTGATCATACGGCTCGATGAGGACGAGGAAAAATCGGAGTGCGTGATATGATCTGAGAGGACAGCTAACTTTTAGCGCCGAATTTGCAGCTCGCGAATTAATGCCGTCCGTACGTACCGAATCGATATGATTAGGGGTGGAAAAAAAGCTCGTTAGTGGGCTCGTTGGCTCGGTTCAAAATTGCTTCAATTATACTTGTTAATTGGTTAAACATTAAAATGAGTTGATTTCAAATGAATTTGAATTTTGCTCAAGCTCGGCTCGGCTCGGCTCGTTAGCTCGTTTCTAAAAATACTTTTGAATTATCCGTAAAATGATATTAAATCAAAATATGCCAATTTTAGAAAAAGCTCGATAAGACGAGCAGTTGGCTCGATATCCACCCCTAGATCATATGATCTCGTCACAGTTCTTATGTCAACTCGGCTGCAGCAGCTGGTAGGTTACGTACGTACTACAGATAGCGTTTGCTGCAGCACATACATGCATGCATTGCAATGCATGGCACGTGGAATTCTTCGTACATGTGGCATTGTAGCCATTCTCTTTTTAGTAAAGGTGACATCCACGCAACCGCAACTCACGACCTACCAAGCATCCACACCTCGGTATGAGGACTACAACGATTGACTTAACATAATTAACACTGATTTTACATCATACGATTAACACTAATTAATCATCTACTGCATCCGACTGGCTCACCATGTTGTGCTGCTGAGCTCCCCTACCTCTATCGAACTGTGGTAGCGCAGCAAGCAACACATAGCTAGATTTGCCAAATAGAAGTCCGAAGGCCAATTTATTTTAAAAAAGGTGACTACAGTGCTAGATATACGAAAGACTTGGTGCTCTGCAAGGAAAGCTGCATTGAAGTATCATTTATCGGTTTAGGTGCAAGAAAATTTAATTTGCCATACAGTGAACGCTACTCTGTTCTTATAAAGCGGGCAGTACTACTTTCCAAATGATTGCTTGCTTTTTTTTAATTTGTCCTTCCTTTTGCCCTTAAATGTTGTAGAGTTTTGTTGATATACATAATGTATGTACGTTTGTGATAAACAAAAAAAAAAGGAATTAATAGAAACATCGTAGATCATTAGCTTCTGTAGTGAATTTACTGTATACCTATGATCGTGTACGAGTTCATCCCATTGTTTTGTATATCCACCCTAAAAAGGGATTTGTTGTAGGGGTGGTCCAACCCCCTGTGACTGGGCCGTGCAACTAGTCCAACATATAATAGGGCCAATAGTGTAGAGGAATATACCAGTGTAAATATACCAGTGTACCCCCATCCTTTGTAAATACTAAGGGGTAGAATGGGGATTTCCCATTCTACCCCACTCATATATATATAAGCCCCCAGGAGGGGCAAAGGGGGACATCTCTCTCATTCTTACTCAACTCCCCCACACAGACCTGGCTCCTCTCCTTCCACTAGTCCCCTCTTTCTCTGTTTGGCCCGTAGCCATAACAGATGGCGCCGTCCGTAGGGACTGGATGAAAGGTCGCTTAAGGAGCTAAGAGCTTTTCTTGGGAGCACACTGCCCCCTTCGTGGCATCTGTGCCATCCTGCAAACTTCATCCTCAGATAAGTAGTTTGCTTGCCAAGAATTTAAAGTATATTTCGCCATGTTTTGTAGATAGTGTACTGAGTAGATCTACTCGAATCGCCCGCTCGTAGGTAGAATATTGAGTAGATCTAGTCGAATCGCCTGTTTGTAGATGGCATATTGAACAGATCTAATCGAATCATCCTTGGATGGCCTGGTGGCACGATCCCTCTGGCTAGGGTGGGATGATGCAGGTACTTCGCGTAGGCAACGAAGAGCTTCCGCATCGAGCCTTCGCGCTGAGTCCCCGTACTCTCGGCCTCCGCCTTCGCGTGCTCGGCTCCGCCCTCAGACCTCAGCTCCGCTCCGGACCTCGTCGCGTGTCGAGGGTCTTCAGTGTGAGGTGGCCTGGGGAGTGCAGTGGTTCTGCGTTGCCAGCGAGAGCTCAGTGGTGTCATCGCGCCCGTAACCAGAAGGTTGCTTCGTATCCTTCACGTGTACTTGCATGATCCAGCCAAGTATTTACTTATGCATGCGTGCATGAAATCTCGACTCAGGCACAGGGAAAAAAAATTCGTCCGAAATTTCGGGATTTCGGCGAAATTTCGTTGCTTTCGGTGGTCAACGAAAAAACCCTGTATCGGTCAAAAAATTCGTGTGTATTCAAAATCGCCCGGTCGGCAAGCCTTGGCCCAAATGCGCAGCGCCCCAGCCCACAAGTCCCCCGCCGCAGTCGCGCTCCCCATCGTAACCCTAACCCCACTACCCCAGACGCCACTCGCTCGCCACTCGCACCCTCGCCGTCACCCAGCTCTCCTGCGGTCCTGCCCTGCCCGGCCGCCCCTCGCCGCGCCTCCGCGACCGCCTTTCTCCGTTTCCCCAGCGGCGCCGGCAAGTGGACGCTCCTCCGGCAAGCGGACCAGCGCCGAGATCGCCTAGGCGCCAACGCCGAGATTCTGTGCATTGGTTCTGAAGTTTTTTGTTTCGGTTTTGACTGTGCGCAGAAGAAGAAAGGATCGTTTCAGCACTCGAGCTTTCTAGCTGGTGGAGCCATAACATCTGCTGGAAGATTAGTGGTCAAAGACGGAATTTTGAAGGTATGTTCATATGAAAAAAAATTAGTTTTATACCATGAGATGCAGCATTTCGAGTTATCTGATCTATCTGATGGTGTCCTATTTCTTCAGGCAATATGGCCTTACAGTGGTCTCACTACCTTCCAACCGAAGAGAATTTCGAAGAGTTCATCCGTTACCTTCAGGATAACAGCGCAGACCTCACCTCACCTCATGTGTACAGAGCTGCCATGTGTACATCTCATGTAAGAAAAATGGATGGATGTAAACCCGCCTTCTTCTTCCACTAAAAATGCGTTCTTGTGATTGCAGAAGACGAAAAACGCTCATTTCTAGCATCTTTATTTTCTAATCTTAATTAGATTTTGTATCAGCATCAGCCGAAATGCAGCCGAAATTTCGGTTTTTTTCGTCCAAATTTCGTTTTTTTGGGTCAGATTTCGGCCATTTTTCGTTCTGCATTCGCACGTATTCCGTCGTAGCATTTAAACGTTACACCAAAAATTTCGGACGAAATTTTGACGAAATCCCGAAATTTCGTCGCTTTCGTTTCTTTCGCCTGGGGCCGAAATTTTTCTGGCAACGAAAAAGTTTTCCCTGCTCAGGCATGCGTACGCGAATTAGCCACCTTGCATGCATTCAAAAATCCTTCCAAGGGTCCATCCGTATGCATGCATTCAACACATCCATCCAAGCATCCATGCATGTATGCGTCCAGAGCAAGGGAAGCATCCAAAGTTCACGTATTTGTGCATGCATATCCATACGCATGCATATGTATGAAGAAGGTTCACGTCTCCGCCCACGTATGCTCGGGGACGTTCTCGGTTTCGGGTCGCCTCTGCGCCCGTGCGACGGACCTCGTCTCCGGCCTCTCTGCCGGCGCCGCCGAGTTCAGGGCCTTCTACCTCAAGATGAGCGGCGGCGGCCGCCACGGACTCACGAGCGTCTCGGGGTCAAGCCTCTACTCCAGCGGCCTCATGCTGCACGTCAGCCATCGGCTAAGCATCGCCACCAACCTTCACGGCGATCGCGCCGATGTTGCCTTCGCCCAGCCGAAGTCCAAGTTGGCTGTGCCTACCTCGCCACAGCTCCGCCCCTGCGACAGCGCCCTCGTCTCCGCGCTGCTGACGATCGGCTTCGGCTCCATTCGTCTTCGGCGCTGCCACGGGTCCACCGCGTCGGCCTTCACTGCGTGGTTATCGGCCCAGCTCCGTGACGCGGAACGCCGCCTCGCGCTGCCGGCCTTCGAGGCAAGCCTACCTCGTCGCCCTACGCTGTTGGAAGTCTTACGACTTCCCAGGACCTTTTACGACCGGTTAGAGTCGTTTACGACCGGTGAGAATCAAATACGATCGGGTCAGAGTACTTACGACCAATTCCGAACGTCTCAATCTCCTCCGATCGCCTTTTCAACGTGGTCGTACATTTACTGTAGCAATTTACGACCGCTCCGCGATATCGTTACCGCTGCCTTCCTTCAGCCGCTCAAGATACCGTGATCGAAATCTTCTACGATCACGCAGTGATGCTGGCGATCACTGTTCACCGTGGTCGAACACACGTACGACCACGTTCACTTCCTTCAACGTGGTCGGAGTTGCTTCCGATCACGTACTGGCCTTCTCGGTGTAGTCGTAGCTCGTTACGACCACCTTCGCTTCCTTACGACCACCTTCACCGTGGTCGCAGCCTTTCCTGCGTAGTCGAAGAATTACTGTTACCTTTGCCGTGATCATAGCGCCTCTCGATCACGCCCGCAGGAACTTCGCCGTGGTCGTAACTCCTCCCGATCACGCTTGCGGTGATCGTGAGTCCTTCTGACCACGCCTTGCACAATCACACGACAAAACAATGCTTTGTGTGTTTCCCTCTTTTTGGTATTTTCTCAATGGCTTGGTACATCGAATACATGGCTCTGAGCCTCTTTTTATACCCGGCTGTCCTCCTTCAACACGGGTTCGACTACGGTTATACCTCGGATTCCGACTCCGATTCTAATACGACTTCTACTCTGTTTTCGTCTACGACTTTGAATTGCGGCTGCAATTCGACTTCGATTACACCCAAATTTTGCACATGACTCTAAAACAAGATTATTTACAACATTCTCTCCCTAATCTTGTTTTTCGACTTCGATCATGCCAATCTTCTTCCTCATCTCTGAAAACTTTATCCGCCCCAGCGATTTTGTCAATATGTCTGCTTTCTGTTCTTCGGTTCTGATGTAGTTGACAGCGATCTTCCCTTCTTCGACACAATCTCTGATATAATGATATCTTGTGTCTATGTGTTTGCTTCCATCATGTAGAACCGGATTCTTGCTCAACGATATTGCAGATTTGTTATCAACCCTGAGCGTCACCTTCTGGATTGTCTCGTCCGACAATTCATTCAATAGTCGAGCGAGCCAAACTCCCTGACAAGATGCTGCGCTCGCTGCGATGTACTCAGCTTCATAGGAAGACAATGCAACCACCTTTTGCTTCTGAGATTGCCAGCTGATCGGACTCTCCCCAAGCACAAACATTATGCCTGTCGTGCTCTTTCGATCATCGATATCTCCCGCCATGTCGCTATCACTGTAGCCCGTCAGCTGCAACGACTTCCCATCTCCTCTCTTGTACTGAATCCCGAGATTCAGAGTACCTTTGATGTATCTCAGGATGTGCTTCACGGCATTCATATGCTCCTGAGTCAGTTTCTTCATGAAACGACTTACGTATCCGACCGCAAACGAGATGTCTGGTCGGGTGTGCACCAAATACCGTAGACTTCCGACAATGCTCCTATAAGTCGTGGCATCAATTGGCGATCCTGGGCCTGTCTTGCTCAACTTCAGATGATTCTCCATTGGGGTTTGACATGGATTGCACTCTTCCATACCCGACTTCTTCAGAATCTTTCTAGCATATCCCGATTGACAAAGTGTTATGCCGTTGTCGGTTTGATTTACTTCAATGCCGAGGTAGTAGCACAGAAGTCCCAAATCGGTCATTTTGAACAGCCTCTTCATCTCTTCTTTAAACCTCATAATCTCCTTCGAAACCGATCCAGTAATGATCAAGTCGTCCACGTAAACTCCCACGATCAGTCTGTTCTTCGCATCTCCCCTTGAGTATACCGCATGTTCAGAGTTGCTTCTTCTGAACCCGAGTACCGTTAGACTTTTGTCAAGCTTCAAATTCCATGCTCGTGGTGCTTGCTTAAGTCCGTAGAGAGCTTTGTTCAGCTTCAAGACTTTCTCGGCTTGCTTCTTGGATTGAAAACCCGGCGGTTGAGAAACGTAAACTTCCTCCTCAATGTCTCCGTTCAAGAACGCCGTTTTCACATCCATGTGGTGAATCTCCCATCCACCGTTTGCTGCCAATGCAAGAAGTAGTCGTATAGTCTCCATACGAACTACTGGGGCAAAAACTTCTTCGTAGTCGACGCCTTGTTTTTGAACATACCCTTTCGCCACAAGTCGTGCTTTGTGTTTTACGACTTCTCCCTTTGAATCCCTCTTTACCTTGAAGACCCACTTTAACCCAATCGCTCGAAGACCTTTTGGCAAATCGGTGAGTTCCCAAGTGTTGTTGTCTTCAATAGATTTTAGCTCTTCCTGCATAGCAGTTCTCCAATGTTCATCTCCCGTCGCTTCTTCATAGCTTTCGGGTTCTTCAGCTGTTGTGTACAGTAACAGCTCATTCATCTGTATTGACTCAGTTTGAGCATAGATCTCATTGATGCTCCTCATCTTCGGCACCCTGCCGTCTTCTTCATCTTTAGTATCAGGTGTGGCTTCCTGATCATTTTCATCAATCGTGTTCGAGCTTTGAGGTGTGATCGTAGCTCCTTCCTCCATTGTCGTATTGTCGACCTCTTCGACATCGAAAGTTATCCACTTCAACTTATCTTTCTCAATGTCTTGATGTTCTTCCCACTCCCAATGTTTGTCTTCTTGGAAAACCACATCTCTGCTCACATGTAGCTTGTTTTCGACTGGATCATAGCACCTATATGCCTTGGTACCTGATTCCGAGCCGAGGTAGATCATCCTTTTGCTCCGATCGTCCAGCTTCCTCAGGTAAGTCGATGATCTCACATGTGCCAAACAGCCGAAGACTTTCAAGTGATCGACGTTCGGTTTTCTTCCCGACCACAACTCGTATGGAGTAACTCCATCCAACGACCGTGTGGTCGCTCGATTTAGCAAATAGACCGCATGTCTTACGGCTTCTGCCCAAAACCTCCCGGGTAGGTATCGACTCTTCAGAAGACTTCGTGCTGTTTCGACCACGGTTCGGTTTCTTCTTTCTACGACTCCGTTTTGTTGAGGCGAGTACGGAGCCGTGAAGAACCTTGCAATGCCCTTCTCTTCACAGATTGAGTCAAACTCTTTTGCGAGAAATTCTCCTCCTCGATCAGACCTGACCGCTTTTACCCTCTTGTCGACTTCGTTTCCAGCAAGAGCAATAAACTTCTGAAAGTTCGACTTTGCCTCATCCTTGCTCTTCTGCATGTATACCCACATGGCTCTGGAGTAGTCGTCCACGACTAGCATGAAATACTGGTTTCCAGCGTCGGTGCGAGGTGTGATCGGTCCGCATAAGTCGACGTGAACCAGCTCGAGTGGTTGTGAAGCTCTAAACTTTGTTTGCTGTGGGAAGCTGCTACGAGTTTGTTTCGCCACCAGACAACCTTCGCAGACTTGCTCTGGGTGGTCGATTTTCGGTAATCCGACCACCATCTCTTTCTCTGCCATTGCTCTGAGACTTTGGAAATTTATATGACCAAATCTCTCATGCCACAGCCAGGCGGGATCTTCAATTGTGGTCTTCAAACACTTCTGCTTGCATGTTTCGATCTTGATCTTGTACAAACGGTTCACAGTCCGTTGTACCTTCATCAGCAGACGTTCGCTGTGGTCGAACACCTTCAGATAGTTGCCTTTGAGCTCAATTCGACAATCTTCTTCAGTCAATTGTCCAAGGCTTATGATGTTGCTTCGTAGATTCGGTATGTAATATACATCCGACAATCTTCTCTGGCTACCATCCTTGCACTGCATCAGGATCGTGCCTCTCCCTTTTATCTGAACGGTCGAGCCATCTCCGAATTGTACTTTTCCGAGCACACTCTCGTTTAAGTCGTGAAACATCGAGTGTATGCCCGTCATATGGTTACTGGCTCCGTTGTCGAGATACCACTCTCCTGTTTGCTCCATCAGACTTGGAAATACCTTCTCCTCGTTTAACAGAACCATTGTCGGTTCGTCTACAGTGCAGAGCGACAACAGCAGTGTTGGTTCTTTGTGCTCAGTCGTTTGAGCCAGATTGACCTCCTCTCCCTTCTTTTTGCTCCGGCAATTCGCAGCATAGTGACCATATTTCTTGCAGTTATGGCACTGGATGTGGCTCCGACATTCGGCTGCGTAGTGCCCAAACTTCTCGCACGTGTAGCACTGGACATCAGACTTGTCGGTCTGACGGTCGCCGCCTCCACGACCACCTCCTCGACCACTTCGTCCACGACCTCTGTGGTCGTAGCCTCGACCTCGTCCATGAGATGCACCGCGGCCGGTCGATGTGCCGCGACCACGACCACGACCACGACCGCCCCTCGATGACGAGTCTCCTCGGTCTTTCGCATCTTCTCTTACGAGCAGCGTTTGCTGACCGTTGTCTTCTTGATAACTCTTTAGGAGCTGCTCGTGTGCTTTGAGCGCTCCGGTTACCTCCTCAATCTTCATCTTCGAGAGATCTTGAGAGTACATAAGCGTGGTTACGACCGGAAGAAACTTCTCTGGTAGCACTCTCAAATACTTCTTCACCGCCACCTCATCTTTCAAGTCATCGCCGAGAGATTTGATCTCGTTCACGACTTCGTTGAATCGACCAGAGAACTCTTCCACGGTCTGACTCTTCCCCATCTTCATGGCTTCAAACTCACTTCTTAAGGTTTGAAGTCGAACTTCCTTCACTCGATCTACTCCTTCATGCATGGTTCGCAGAGTAGTCCAGACTTCCTTCGCCGTCTCCTTGCCGACTAGTTGCCGCATCATCGAGTCGGGCACAGCTTGATAGATCGCTGCCATCGCCATCTTGTCGAGACGATCATCGAGGACCTTGTCCTTTTCCTTTGGTTCGACCGCACCCCAGACGCCTTGCGCGATCATGTTGACCTTCATCTTCATCGCCCAGACCGGATAGTTGTCCGAACTGAGGATCGGGTACTGCAGCGACACGCTCTGCTTCGCCGTATCAGCCATGTTTCAACCACGGCTCTGATACCAACTGTTGGAAGTCTTACGACTTCCCAGGACCTTTTACGACCGGTTAGAGTCGTTTACGACCGGTGAGAATCAAATACGATCGGTTCAGAGTACTTACGACCAATTCCGAACGTCTCAATCTCCTCCGATCGCCTTTTCAACGTGGTCGTAAATTTACTGTAGCAATTTACGACCGCTCCGCGATATCGCTGCCGCTGCCTTCCTTCAGCCGCTCAAGATACCGTGATCGAAATCTTCTACGATCACGCAGTGATGCTGGCGATCACTGTTTACCGTGGTCGAACACACGTACGACCACGTTCACTTCCTTCAACGTGGTCGGAGTTGCTTCCGATCACGTCCTTGGCGCTCGACGACACGTCTTCGGCCCTCGAATCCGCCATCCGCCTCGTAGGCATCGCCTCGGCGGGACGGCACGTCCTCGGCGCTCGACGTCACGTCGTCGCCGCTCGAATCCGCCGTCCACCTCGTAGGCATTGCCTCGGCGGGACGACACGTCCTCGGCGCTCGACTACACGTCCTCGGCACTCGACTCGGCCGTCCGCCTCGTAGGCATCGCCTTGGCGGGACGGCACGTCCTCGGCGCTCAACGACACGTCTCCGGCACTCGACTCGGTTGTCCGCCTCGTAGGCATCGCCTCGGCGGGACGGCACGTCCTCGGCGCTCGACGTCACGTCTTCGGCTCTCGAATCCGCCGTCCGCCTCGTAGGCATCGCCTCGGCGGGATGGCACGTCCTCGGTGCTCGACGTCACGTCTTCGGCGCTCAAATCCGTCGTTCGCCTCGTAGGCATCGCCTCGGCGGGACGGCACGTCTTCGGCGCTCGACTCCGCCGTCTGCCTTGTAGGCATCGCCTCGGCGGGACGGCACGTCCTCGGCGCTCGACGACACGTCTTCGGCACTCAACTCCGCCGTCCGCCTCGTAGGCATCGCCTCGGCGGGACGGCACGTCCTCGGCGCTCGACGACACGTCTTCGGCACTCGACTCCGCCGTCCGCCTCGTAGGCATCGCCTCGGCGGGACGGCACGTCCTCGGCACTCGACTCTGCCGTCCGCCTCGTAGGCATCGCCTCGGCGGGACGGCACGTCTTCGGCGCTCGACGGCACGGCTTCGGCGCTCGACGACGTCTTCGGCGCTTCACTGATTTCTTCATAGGCATTGCCTCTAGGGTCTGCGAGCTACCAGTTGCATCGGCACCCTCGCGCTTGCTGTCAGGGAACGGGGGGCTGGGGTGGTTGATCGCGTCAGCTCGCCCATCGGGACCTCAGCGCTTGCTGTCGAGGGAGTACTGTTGTAGGGGTGGCCCAACCCCCCGTGACTGGGCCGTGCAACTAGTCCAACATATAATAGGCCCAATAGTGTAGAGGAATATACCAGTTTAAATATACTAGTGTACCCCCATCCTTTGTAAATACTAAGGGGTAGAATGGGGATTTCCCATTCTACCCCACTCATATATATATATATAAGCCCCCAGGAGGGGCAAAGGGGGACATCTCTCTCATTCTTACTCAACTCCCCCACACAGACCTGGCTCCTCTCCTTCGACTAGTCCCCTCTTTCTCTGTTTGGCCCGTAGCCACAACAGGATTAATTTTAACTGGACATGTGCAAATATTAGGTTATTGCAGCCTCGAAAGTGCGTCATTAATTGCATCTATGGAGCAAAACTATAAAATAATACATCCGATTAAGTTACACCAGTAGTGTGAAAATTAAGGGTTTTGTTAAACGTCATCCAGATGTTTTCTTCCTAACTATCATCCAGATTTGAGACCATTGAATTAGAGATCCAATGGCCATAAATTCTCCCCACTCTTCCTGAATTCTACCCCCTCCACCTTGAAAAAAAATCTACCCCTTTAAAAATAAGGGCACCTTGATCTCTAATCCAATGGTTAGAAATTTGGATGATTAATTAGGAAGAAAACATCCGGGTGATGCCTATACACTCCCGAAAATTAATCTTAGGTTTTTGCAGCCTCGAAAGTGTCTCATTAATTACATATGTGGAACAGGCCTATCAAATAGTGCCTCCGAGATTAAGCTACACCAGTGATTGTCGTATTCCAGTATTGTCTGTTCTAATCAAGAATGCATTGGTGGTTAATTTCGAATATTGAAAGTGTCAGTTGATGAAAGTATGATATGAGGGTGTCTTTTAGCTTCTGGACATGCATTAGATGCATGTCGATGACACCGGCACATCGTCATGTGCCGGTTGTGAATGTAACATCCTGATTTTCAGAGCCTTTTTGAAGCTTTTAAAATAAAATTCACCATTTGAATTTTTCTGGAATTAATTAAAGCTTAAATGGAATTTTTATGAATTAAAAGGATTTAATATGCTTAAGTCAAACATTAACATTTGCCAAAAGTATTTTATTTGAGTTCCTTGTGTCTCAAGGATTTTTCTGGATTTTTCTGGGATTTTTCTGGATTTATTTGCTATTTTCTAGAGCTCAAAAAGAATTATTTGAATTTCTGGAAAAAGAAAAGAAAAAAAAAGAAAACCCTAAACCGGCCGGTGGGCCGAAACCCAACGAACCGGCCCGGTCCGACCGCCGGCCCAGCCCGCACCCCGCCGTGCCACGCGGCGCGCATCCGCGCGCGCCCGCACCCGCCTCCCTCCGTTGGATGGACGACACGCGTCGCCCATCCGAGCGCCTCCCCTCGCCCGCGCGCCATCGCTGCCGCCCGCTCGCCCGGTTCCACTGACAGGTGGGGCCCACGTCAGCCCTCGCCGCCCGGGTATTTATTGCGCCGCCCGCCTCGGTTCGCGTGCCCCGCCTGCGCCGCCGCCTTCGCCGTGCGCCGCTGTCGGCCAGATCTGCCGCCGCCAGGCCGCGTCGCCGTCGTCGCCTCCGCCGCCTTCGCCGTCGCCGCCGTCGCCCGCGCCGCCGCCACCGCCGTGCGCCGCCGTCGGCCAGATCCGCCGCCGCCAGGCCGCGTCGCCGTCGTCGCCTTCGCCGCCGTTCGCCGCCGTCCGCCGCCGTCCGCCGCCGTCGTCGTCGTCGCCGGTGAGCCCGCTGCGCCCTCGGTTCCGCCGTCTTCTCGGCCGCCGTCGCCGTCGTCGTCGTCGTTGCCGCCGGTCAGCGCCCGCGCGTCTCCTCGCCTTCCCGTGGTTCGAGTCCACCGTGAGCCGTGCCACTGACAAGCCGGGCCCACCGGTCAGTCGTGGTCCGTGGACCCGTGAGCCGATCTGGCCACGTCAGCAGCCGAGTCAGCCGAGCCACGCCAGCCCTAGGCCGACGTGTCATGCCACGTCAGCACCCGAGGACCCTCAGGTGCCACGTCAGCCGCCACGTCACCCGCCACGCCAGCTGCCACGTCAGCCCTAACCGCACACGTGTCCTGCCACGTGGTCGCCACGTCAGCCAGCCGCTTGCGCAAGCCGCACAGTCAGCCGCACTGTTCCGTGCGCCGAGTTCACCGTGGACCTGTTCTCCCGTGCGCCCGGTCCACAGCACAGTGCACTTTTCTAATTTTCCCGATTTTCTGTAGATTTAATTTTCCAAGAGCCCGTTCTCCCTCGTCCTAGCTCCGATTGACCCCGTTCTTTTTTCTAAATTCATCTAAAATTGAACTCTACCTTTTGGTTCAGGTTTGAAAGTTTTTGAAGTTCATTTGAATTTATTTGAATTTATTTTGTCTCTTTGTTTCGTTTTCTCTCTCGTTAGATCACGCGTTCGAGGGAGCCGCCGTCAGATTTGAAGATCAAGAGCCGTCAACTGAGCAAGGCCAAGGCAAGTCGTGTTCCTTTGATCATGTTGAACCCAGTTTGCAATCTATTATTTAAATATTTTGTTTTAAATTATCTTGCATCGCTATTTTTATTCAAACCCTTGTATTGGTAGTTATCGTCCCAATTGGTTATTTCCCTCCTTGATATTTTGGAATACCTTGATGCCATTGACACCATAGGTTGGGAAACTTAGTAGTGATGCTATGTTACGATCACATTGGGTTGGTACGATTAGTGTGCTTAGCCATGCTTTTATTATCGTTTGGGTTCATCATCACATGTGATTAATTAATTTGACTTAATGAGATATTGAATTATGGTTGGTGCCATAATGAATCGTGGTTGGTGCCACCGTTATAAAATTTTGTGCCGTGACGTTGGTGCGTCATCGGCAGTGGTTATACAAAATTGGTTTTCACTCGGGCGAGTGATCGTGCAGTAAAGGGGGAAGTGTTGGAGCACTTCGTGGGATGTGGTAGTCTCGCCCGAGAACACTTAAGGACTTAACTTTGTGCGCCATTGATCTGAGTCTTACCGTGCAAACCACATGTCTGGTATGGGACAGACCTGGCTGATTAATTTGGGATGTTTCAATTTCAATCTCGTTGGGATGAACATGGTTGCTGATTTCCATGAGGCGCAAGGGGGGGTGTGATGCGAAACCCTAGCGGGCGGGATTGGGTTGGAATTGAACATTGTAAAGGCCTTGTTGTGATTTCCTTAGCGCGAGGCTAATCACATCGTGTGGGTACAGTTGTGCAACCTCTGCAGAGTGTAAAACTATTCGAATAGCCGTGTCCTCGGTCATGGACAATGCTCGGTGATTTCACACGAGGTATAGTTACTCTTGGAAAACTTGTAGCTGGTCAGTGGATGGTTAATTCACTGTTGGTTTGGTTTGTGGATGGGAGGTCCATAAGTGGTTTACCTTAAATTCCTTTGATTATTCATTATTGTTTTATTTACAATTCGCCTTTAATCTATTTATGATATTTCCAAATGCTGTTTATGCAAATTAACCCTTTTAGCCTTCCATTGGTAAGCCTTGCATATTATATTGCATTCATTTGTTACAAACGGCTTGCTGAGTACCAATGTACTCACGGCTTTATGCCCCTGTTGCTCAGTTGAGGAGGAGGAGTATCACCAGCAGGAGGTTCCAGAAGGAGAGTACTTCGACGACTACGCGTTCTAGGCTTCGCTCCCCACTCGATTGCCTGTGGGCATGTCGATTGGCCACTACGTTTATTTTGGATTTTTCCGCTGCTAAGTTTTGTTAAGCCCCTAAGGCTATTGAGATTGTAAGCTTGACCATAAGGTCTCACTTTTGGATATTGATTAATAATTCGAGTTTCCCTTATTTAATATCGTGATTGTGGTGATGATTACCTCTATGTTTGACTGTGTGCACTAGCGTGATCCTGGACTAGTGCAGTATACACAGAGAGTCCGGATTTGCATATTCTGGTCTCTACAGAGATGGTATCAGAGCCAAATCGACTGCAGGACGAAGCCCTAGTTAGAGTAGTCGAATTAGAAAATATTTCAAAATTTATTTTCTAAATCAAATCAATCAAATGATTGACTAGTAATTCTTTGTTCTTACCTCATTCTTAGGATTCTTGCTCCTTGTCTCCTCTGAGAACTTGTTTTCGAAACAAAATGTGACTTCTTATCCCTATAATGTCCATAGATGTCCGAATATTCCTCCATCAAAGTGAAAGTTGGCACGGAATTCTTCAAGTTGTGCTGTGAAGTTTGGATCAAGGAAGCACCCCAATGTGTCAAGAAAAGATTGGAGATTTCCGAGAAGATTAGGAGCCGTTAGATTTGAACCCTGTTATAGTTTTAGCATCGTGTAGATCGTCTTGCTTCTTATTTGCCGTTGTGTGTGATGTGAGCTGCAGTTTTGCTTCTAGCATTATGATGCAGTCATGTCAAAATCTTTTTGTGGAGTTTATCGCCTCTTTTGTTAGCCTTTTTGGCTAAGTGTTTGCTTAGTTTCGGTTGCCATTAGTTATCCCCCTTAGACGAGTTCACCGCTTACCTCTGCTTTTCCCTCTTATCTACTGAGCCTCAGAATGTCAGTTCTCAGCAAATGGTCTTTCTTTTCAGAGCAGCAGCAAGATGGTTGAAACCAGGAACTCCGCAGGTCGTGAGCAGACAAACCAGAACCCAGGGAGCAGTTCCACTCAGCCACCCCAGGCAGTTCCGCGCGACCCTGGACCCCGCTCTCAGTCAGTTCCTGATGGCCCAGACCCAGATGATGCAAGCAATGATGCAGAATATGAACAATATGGCTCAGCGTCAGCACCCAGGGGCAGCAGTACCCCAGGCCGCCCACCAGCAGTCCCACTTTGCAGAGTTTATGAGGACGAGGCCGCCTACCTACTCCAGTTCTTCAGAACCTTTGGAGGCAGACGACTGGATCCGTTCAGTAGGGAAAAAGCTGAACTTGGCCCAGTGCACAGACAGGGAGAGAGTGTTGTATGCAGCACACCAGCTAGAGGGACCTGCAGCAGAGTGGTGGGAGAACTACTGTGACGCCCACGAGGACCAGAACAACATTTCTTGGGATGAGTTCTACACCGCTTTCCGTCACGCCCATGTCCTAGATGGGGTGATGGACATGAAGAAGGAGGAGTTCCGTGAGTTGCAGCAGAAGAACATGTCAGTGAGTGAATACCTCAATAAATTCACTCAGCTAGCTCGCTATGCGCCTGAGGATGTAGCCACAGATGTGGCTCGTCAGAAGAGGTTCCGGAAAGGCTTGAACCCAGGTTTGAAGGTGCAGGTCGTGGGCAACGACTATGCCAGCTTTCAGCAGATGGTGGATAAGGTCATCCTAATTGAGGACAGTCGCCGCGAGCTCGAGGAGTCTCGCAAGAGGAGGATGGCTCAGCAGGGATTACAGTCTCACCAGGCTCAGAGGCAGCGTTTCAGCACTTACCAGCCCGCTCGAGTGCCTCAGCAGCAGCAGCAGCAGTCAGTCTTCAGGACACCAGCCCCAGCGCCACGTCCCCAGCAGTCAGCGCAGAGACCTGGTGGATCTGGTGGTCAGCAGCAAAGGAACGCCAATCCAGCAGCGTCTGTTACTTGCTAGAAGTGTCATGAGCCAGGACACTATGCTAGCAAGTGCCCCCAGAGGCAGGGCCCCACTCCAGTTCGCTTCGACTTGGGAGCCACACCAGGACGGACGCCTACTCCAGGAGCAGGGCGTGGAACACCCCAGGCGCCAGGTCAGGGCAGCAGGACTCCGCAGGTGGTGAGAGGTCAGGTGAACCACGTCACTGCAGAGGAGGCCCAGGCAGCACCAGATGTCGTGATCGGTAAGTTCTTAGTCCATACAGCACCTGCCACAGTTTTGTTTGATTCTGGAGCTTCCCATTCGTTTGTTTCTCGGAGTTTTGCTTTAAAGCATCAGTTGAAAATTGTTACTCTGGGATCTATTCATTTGATCCAATCCCCCGGTGCGGAGTTGAGCACCAACCTAGGCTGTCCCGGAGTTCAGATGGTCATCCAGGGAGTTGAGTTCAGAACGGACTTGATTGTCTTGGATATCCAGTCCCTAGACGTGATCTTGGGTATGGATTGGCTCAAGAAGCACCAAGCAGTTTTATATTGTGGGAGCAGAGCAGTGACTTTGACCAGCTCCGACGGGAAGAAAGTGCAGTTTTCAGCTAGCATGAATCAGCCAGAGCAAGTAATGGTTTGCCAGATCAAGGGGATTCAGTTGGAGGATGTGCCAATTGCCAGGGAGTACCCCGATGTGTTTCCAGATGATCTTCCAGGGATGCCACCAGAGCGAGAAGTTGAGTTTCTGATCGAGTTGGTACCCGGTACCGCTCCGATTTCCAAAAGACCCTACCGGATGCCAGCAAATGAATTAGCGGAACTCAAGAAGCAGATTCAAGAGCTTTTGGACAAAGGTTATGTCAGGCCCAGTTCATCCCCGTGGGGAGCGCCAGTCTTGTTTGTGAAAAAGAAGGATGGCAGTCAGCGCATGTGCGTGGACTACCGAGCACTTAATGAGGTCACTATCAAGAACAAGTACCCGTTACCCAGGATCGATGATTTGTTTGATCAGCTCAAGGGAGCAGGAGTTTTCTCCAAGATTGACTTGAGGTCAGGTTACCATCAGATGAGGATTCGACAGGAGGACATACCTAAGACAGAATTTTCGACTCGTTACGGTTTGTACGAGTTCACAGTGATGTCTTTTGGTTTGACCAATGCTCCAGCCTATTTTATGTACCTGATGAATAAGGTGTTCATGGAGTATTTGGATAAGTTTGTCGTTGTGTTTATTGACGACATTCTAATCTACTCTAGGGATGAGAAAGAGCATGAGGAACACCTGAGGATGGTATTGCAGAAATTAAGGGACCACCAGTTGTATGCCAAGTTTAGCAAATGTGAGTTTTGGATGAAGGAAGTCGCCTTCCTAGGCCATGTGATGTCCGCAGAGGGAGTTGCTGTTGATCCCGGAAAGGTCAAGGATGTTTTGGACTGGCAGTCACCTTCTTCGGTGACCCAGGTCAGGAGTTTTCTAGGTATGGCCGGTTACTACCGTCGTTTCATCGAGGGATTTTCCAGTGTAGCCAAGCCACTTACCCAATTGCTCAAAAAGGAGAAGAAATTTGTTTGGACGCCCGAGTGCGAGAAAAGCTTTCAGAAGTTGAAGGAGAGTTTGACCACAGCCCCAGTGCTAGTGTTGCCAGATTTAAACAAGGATTTTGAGATTTATTGCGATGCCTCACGCAAGGGTTTGGGTTGTGTGCTGATGCAGGAAAAGAGAGTGGTAGCGTATGCCTCGCGCCAGTTGAGACCGCATGAGGAGAATTACCCTACCCACGACTTGGAGCTAGCAGCTGTAGTGCATGCTTTAAAAATTTGGAGGCACTATCTCTTGGGTAATAGATGTGAGATTTACACAGATCACAAGAGTTTGAAATACATTTTCACCCAGTCCGAGCTTAACCTCAGGCAGAGGAGGTGGTTGGAGTTGATAAAGGATTACGATGTCGGAATCCATTATCACCCAGGGAAGGCCAATGTGGTCGCAGATGCTCTGAGCAGAAAGGTTTATTGTAATTCAGTAATGGTTCAGGAGAGTCAGCCAGCTTTGCATGAGGAATTCCAAAAGCTCAGTTTGGAATTGGTTGAGGAAGGATTTTTGGCAGCAATAGAGTTGCAGCCCACTTTGGACAGTCAGATTCGTCAGGCTCAGACGGATGATGAGACGTTTCAGCGTATCAGAAAGAATATGAGTGAAGGAAGAGAGTCGGGATTTTCAGAGGATGCCCAAGGAACTCTGTGGTTCAAGCGACGTTTGTGTGTGCCCAATAAGAAGGAGCTAAAGGATCTGTTGCTAAAAGAAGCTCATGAGTCGTTGTATTCGATACACCCTGGCAGTACCAAGATGTACCAGGACATTAAAGAAAAATATTGGTGGCCTAGCATGAAGCGTGAGATCGCTGAGTATGTGGCACTTTGTGATGTCTGTCAGAGGGTTAAGGCAGAGCATCAGAGGCCAGCAGGTTTGCTCCAGCCGTTGAAAATCCCTGAGTGGAAATGGGAAGAGATTGGTATGGACTTCATAGTTGGTCTGCCTAAGACCAAAGAAGGCTATGATTCGATTTGGGTCATCGTGGACCGATTGACCAAGGTTGCTCACTTTATTCCAGTAAAGACAACCTACACCGGTGACAGATTGGCAGAATTGTATATGTCAAGGATCGTCAGTTTGCATGGAGTGCCCAAGAAAATAGTGTCAGATCGAGGAGCCCAGTTCACTTCTCGGTTTTGGGGTAGTTTCCATGAGGCTATGGGAACGCACCTGAATTTCAGTACCGCATATCATCCCCAGACAGATGGTCAGACAGAGCGAGTCAATCAGATTCTTGAGGATATGTTGAGAGCATGTGTGCTAGATCATGGTCCTAAGTGGGACAGTTGTTTGCCTTTTGCAGAGTTTTCCTACAACAATAGTTATCAGGCAAGTTTGCAGATGTCACCATTTGAAGCACTCTATGGCAGGAAATGCAGGACCCCTCTCAATTGGAAAGAGACGGGGGAAGGTCAGGTGTTTGGTCCAGATTGTTTAAAAGAGGCAGAGGACAAGGTCCGTTTGATCCAGGAGAGATTGAGGACTGCCCAGGCCAGGCAAAAGAGCTATGCGGATACCAGACGCCGAGAGCTGAGTTTTGAGCCAGATGATTTTGTGTACCTCAGGATCACACCTTTCAAAGGAGTTAAGCGATTTCAAATGAAGGGAAAGCTAGCACCAAGGTATGTGGGGCCATTCAAGATTTTGAAGCGCAGGGGAGAGGTTGCTTATCAATTGGAGCTACCTGCGTCTTTCAGTGGGGTACATGATGTCTTCCATGTGTCACAGCTGAAGAAGTGCTTGAGAGTGCCAGAGGAGGCTATGCCAGTTGAGGCCATTGATCTTCAGGAGGATCTGTCCTACAAAGAGCGTCCTGTCAAGATCTTGGACGTGTCAGAGCGAGCCACCCGGAATAAAGTTGTTCGCTTTTGCAAAGTTCAGTGGAGCAACCACTCTGAGGAGGAAGCCACCTGGGAGCGCGAAGAGGATCTCAAGGCAGAGTTTCCGAACCTATTCTAGTAGTGAGCCCGGATCTCGGGGTCGAGATCCCGTTTAAGGGGGTAAGGTTTGTAACATCTTGATTTTCAGAGCCTTTTTGAAGCTTTTAAAATAAAATTCACCATTTGAATTTTTCTGGAATTAATTAAAGCTTAAATGGAATTTTTATGAATTAAAAGGATTTAATATGCTTAAGTCAAACATTAACATTTGCCAAAAGTATTTTATTTGAGTTCCTTGTGTCTCAAGGATTTTTCTGGATTTTTCTGGGATTTTTCTGGATTTATTTGCTATTTTCTAGAGCTCAAAAAGAATTATTTGAATTTCTGAAAAAAGAAAAGAAAAAAAAAGAAAACCCTAAACCGGCCGGTGGGCCGAAACCCAACGAACCGGCCCGGTCCGACCGCCGGCCCAGCCCGCACCCCGCCGTGCCACGCGGCGCGCATCCGCGTGCGCCCGCACCCGCCTCCCTCCGTTGGATGGACGACACGCGTCGCCCATCCGAGCGCCTCCCCTCGCCCGCGCGCCATCGCTGCCGCCCGCTCGCCCGGTTCCACTGACAGGTGGGGCCCACTTGTCAGAGACCGAGTCCGGCGGGGACTCGGCGTCCGTGCCACGTCAGCCCTCGCCGTCCGGGTATTTATTGCGCCGCCCGCCTCGGTTCGCGTGCCCCGCCCGCGCCGCCGCCTTCGCCGTGCGCCGCTGTCGGCCAGATCTGCCGCCGCCAGGCCGCGTCGCCGTCGTCGCCTCCGCCGCCTTCGCCGTCGCCGCCGTCGCCCGCGCCGCCGCCACCGCCGTGCGCCGCCGTCGGCCAGATCCGCCGCCGCCAGGCCGCGTCGCCGTCGTCGCCTTCGCCGCCGTTCGCCGCCGTCCGCCGCCGTCGTCGTCGTCGCCGGTGAGCCCGCTGCGCCCTCGGTTCCGCCGTCTTCTCGGCCGCCGTCGCCGTCGTCGTCGTCGTCGCCGCCGGTCAGCGCCCGCGCCCGCGCCCGCGCCCGCGCGTCTCCTCGCCTTCCCGTGGTTCGAGTCCACCGTGAGCCGTGCCACTGACAAGCCGGGCCCACCGGTCAGTCGTGGTCCGTGGACCCGTGAGCCGATCTGGCCACGTCAGCAGCCGAGTCAGCCGAGCCACGCCAGCCCTAGGCCGACGTGTCATGCCACGTCAGCGCCACGTGGATGCCACGTCAGCACCCGAGGACCCTCAGGTGCCACGTCAGCCGCCACGTCACCCGCCACGTCACCCGCCACGCCAGCTGCCACGTCAGCCCTAACCGCACACGTGTCCTGCCACGTGGTCGCCACGTCAGCCAGCCGCTTGCGCAAGCCGCACAGTCAGCCGCACTGTTCCGTGCGCCGAGTTCACCGTGGACCTGTTCTCCCGTGCGCCCAGTCCACAGCACAGTGCACTTTTCTAATTTTCCCGATTTTCTGTAGATTTAATTTTCCAAGAGCCCGTTCTCCCTCGTCCTAGCTCCGATTGACCCCGTTCTTTTTTCTAAATTCATCTAAAATTGAGCTCTACCTTTTGGTTCAGGTTTGAAAGTTTTTGAAGTTCATTTGAATTTATTTGAATTTATTTTGTCTCTTTGTTTCGTTTTCTCTCTCGTTAGATCACGCGTTCGAGGGAGCCGCCGTCAGATTTGAAGATCAAGAGCCGTCAACTGAGCAAGGCCAAGGCAAGTCGTGTTCCTTTGATCATGTTGAACCCAGTTTGCAATCTATTATTTAAATATTTTGTTTTAAATTATCTTGCATCGCTATTTTTATTCAAACCCTTGTATTGGTAGTTATCGTCCCAATTGGTTATTTCCCTCCTTGATATTTTGGAATACCTTGATGCCATTGACACCATAGGTTGGGAAACTTAGTAGTGATGCTATGTTACGATCACATTGGGTTGGTACGATTAGTGTGCTTAGCCATGCTTTTATTATCGTTTGGGTTCATCATCACATGTGATTAATTAATTTGACTTAATGAGATATTGAATTATGGTTGGTGCCATAATGAATCGTGGTTGGTGCCACCGTTATAAAATTTTGTGCCGTGACGTTGGTGCGTCATCGGCAGTGGTTATACAAAATTGGTTTTCACTCGGGCGAGTGATCGTGCAGTAAAGGGGGAAGTGTTGGAGCACTTCGTGGGATGTGGTAGTCTCGCCCGAGAACACTTAAGGACTTAACTTTGTGCGCCATTGATCTGAGTCTTACCGTGCAAACCACATGTCTGGTATGGGACAGACCTGGCTGATTAATTTGGGATGTTTCAATTTCAATCTCGTTGGGATGAACATGGTTGCTGATTTCCATGAGGCGCAAGGGGGGGGGTGTGATGCGAAACCCTAGCGGGCGGGATTGGGTTGGAATTGAACATTGTAAAGGCCTTGTTGTGATTTCCTTAGCGCGAGGCTAATCACATCGTGTGGGTACAGTTGTGCAACCTCTGCAGAGTGTAAAACTATTCGAATAGCCGTGTCCTCGGTCATGGACAATGCTCGGTGATTTCACACGAGGTATAGTTACTCTTGGAAAACTTGTAGCTGGTCAGTGGATGGTTAATTCACTGTTGGTTTGGTTTGTGGATGGGAGGTCCATAAGTGGTTTACCTTAAATTCCTTTGATTATTCATTATTGTTTTATTTACAATTCGCCTTTAATCTATTTATGATATTTCCAAATGCTGTTTATGCAAATTAACCCTTTTAGCCTTCCATTGGTAAGCCTTGCATATTATATTGCATTCATTTGTTACAAACGGCTTGCTGAGTACCAATGTACTCACGGCTTTATGCCCCTGTTGCTCAGTTGAGGAGGAGGAGTATCACCAGCAGGAGGTTCCAGAAGGAGAGTACTTCGACGACTACGCGTTCTAGGCTTCGCTCCCCACTCGATTGCCTGTGGGCATGTCGATTGACCACTACGTTTATTTTGGATTTTTCCGCTGCTAAGTTTTGTTAAGCCCCTAAGGCTATTGAGATTGTAAGCTTGACCATAAGGTCTCACTTTTGGATATTGATTAATAATTCGAGTTTCCCTTATTTAATATCGTGATTGTGGTGATGATTACCTCTATGTTTGACTGTGTGCACTAGCGTGATCCTGGACTAGTGCAGTATACACAGAGAGTCCGAATTTGCATATTCGGGTCTCTACAGTGAAAGATGTGTCTATGAAGCTGTGCTCTTTGTTGCATGCATCACTATCCGAGCGATCATGTGAATGCCTGACTTGATTGGACGTGAATGGATATGTGGATTGCCCCTTACCTTTGGTGCTTTGGCACGCAATGGGATTTTAGTGTGTGCCTTTACATGCCTTTATTTTTACTCAAATTTGGTGCATATTTCTTTAACATTTTCGTGCCCAATCAAAATGTTTTTAGGGTAACCCAATCCAATTCTGTACTATTGTATATGTTCATAGTATTTTTGTTATCAACTAATTGCCTTTTTGTCTATGGTGATGTTTTTAGCTTAGGATGTTATATTTTCGTCGAGTTGTTGCACTTTTGCAAGTTAAGTATATCGCACTGTACGTTCAAAAAAAATAAAAGGCTATTGCACTGTTGTCAGCTTGTTAAATTTTTATTTAATGTTAGGGTATTGCATTTTTCGATCTTTTTTGGCATTCTATTTTTTGTTGAGTTGTATACTCTTGGTAGGATGTCAGAGCGTGGAATATTTGGGCATACGCAATGGATAGATTGAAGACCAAATGTTACATATATAGACCATGCCAGGCAGGTGAGGAGGCAAGTGTGAAATCATGCCAGGCAGGTGAGGGGATAAGTGTGAAACCATGCTATGTCTTAAGTATGGGCAGGAACCGAGGTGTCCAACATGTTAACCAAGGCATCAACACCCCCCACATTTGGAGCATCAGCGGAGCGGACATTCAAACTGGACCGGAACTCGGTGAAAACAGAAGTAGGTAGCCCTTTGATGAAGATGTCGGTGTATTGAGATGACATCGGAACGTGAAGAACATGAACATCGCCAAGACCAACTCATTCCCGGACGAAGTGGGGGTCAATCTCAACATGTTTGGTGCATTGATGTTGTACTGGATTTGTTGAGAGATAGACTACACTAACATTGTCACAGAAGACAAGGGTAGCTCAATGTAGAGGACCGTGAAGTTCCTAAAGAAGTTGGTACGGCCAACATGCCTCAGCAATAGCACTTGGTCATGGCCCGGTACTCAGCCTCCGTACTCAAATGAGAGACAGTATGTTGTCGCTTGGAGGACCAGGAGATGAGATTGTCACCTAAGAACACGGCATAGCCTAAAGTGGATTTGCATGTGTCGGGACAACCAGTCCAGTTAGCATCGGAGTAGATAACCAGATCATTAGAGGCTACTTGGTGAAGAAGTAGGCCATGGTCGATGATGCCGCGAAGATACCGAAGAATGCACTTTTGCGGTGGCAAGGTGTGGCTCTTGAGGATCGTGCATATGGAGACAAACTTGTTGTATGGCGTAAGCAATGTCCGAGCGAGTGAAGGTGAGGTACTGCAAAGCACTGGCAACACTTCGGTAGAACATCGGATCAGCCACAGAAGCGCCAGCAGTAGAGGAGACCTTGGAATGAGTGTCGATAGGGGTGCTGCAAGGCTTGCAAGTAGTCATGCTGACGCGGTCCAGGATGTTGAGAGTATACTGCAGCTAAGAGAGGATCATGCTACCATCACGACAACAGATAGAAACACCTAGGAAATAATGGAGTGGACAAAGATCCTTCATAGGAAAATATTGTTGGAGGGAGGCAATCACTCGGCGGAGCGCACTGTCCAAAGAAGCAGTTAGCACAATGTCGTCCACATAGAGTAGTAGGTAGACAGTGTCACCGCCTCGATGAGACACAAAAAGAGAGTTGTCGGACTTTGCCTCCATGAAACCGAGAGACAGCAAGTAGACCGCAAAATAGCTGTACCAGGCTGGGGCACCTGTTTGAGACTGTAGAGAGATTTGTGAGGCAGCAAACATAATCTGGGCGAGAGGAATCTACAAATCCAGCTACATACTAGCAGAAGACAATCACAGAGAGTGTGCCATGAAGAAATACATTCTTAACATCCCGTTAGTGGATAAGCCAATCTTAAGATAGGGCTAGAGTGAGAATTGTGCGAACAGTGGCTAGCTTGATGACTGGACTGAAAGTCTCATCAAAATCAATACCAGGACAATGTGTGAAACCACGAGGAACCCAACGAGCCTTATAGCGGGAAAAAGTGCCATCCTAATTGTACTTATAAAAATCCACTTCCTAGTGACCACATTGGCATTGGATGGCTGTGGAACAAGAGTCACTACTACAGACAGTGTTATCATAGACGGTTCGAAACCGTCATCACAGACGGTTCCTGAACCATCTGTATTTATGTGTCAGTGATAATAGGTGGTTATTACAGACGATTCGCATGCTGTCTGTGATAACTTACAATATAGACAGTTTTTAAGAAAAACCGTCTGTGATACTCGACTATCACAGATGGTTTCGTTATTAACCGTTTGTGATATGGTTCTTATCACAGATGGTTTGGTGTTCTGAACCATCTGTGATATACACCATATCACAGGCGGTTAATAACAAAAACCGTCTGTTATATTGTTCATAGCATAGACGTTCAGTGTTTAAAACTGTCTGGAATATATATCACAGACGGTTTGAAACACTGAACCATCTGTGATAGCTATTTCAACAGCGATTTTATTTGCCCTTTTTTGGCTAGCCTCAGGATATGCTTGTATTAACGAAAAAAGGAAAGCTTTAGTTTAGGTTAGAAAATGCGGAAATGTGAGGTGAATAAAGAAAGGAAACTCTGCATTTTTGTGATTCTTATACATATTTTTGTCCAAGGGCCAATTTTGCCTTAAATAAAAAATAGTACTACTAGAGCTATAGGCAGCAAAAGCATGGAGATTCAAGCATTTTTACCTCCACATGTATATGGAGGTACATATACAATCTTAGCTCTCTAACGTGCCTCATGATATATGCAAATTACAAAATGATGGGTTGGTGGTTTGAATTTCGAAAGTTTTGTATCAATCTTGAGGCACATTTGCTGATACCGATAGTATATGGACATCCATAGATAAGTGAGAATTTCATTCTTATAGAGAAATTACTTTACCGGGAAGAAAGTTGCACAAAAGAAACTTGCAGAGCTTACATACATCGATAAATAGACACATCACACACGCACACACACTTCTCTAGAACAAAGCGTATGCACTATCTCGATCCAATAAACAGACACATCACACAAACACGCGCACACACATGTAGATGCATATAAGTCTCACACTTGTCACAAATGACAACCTTTATTCCGCAGGGACAAACAAGGCTGGAAATAATGCAAAGACCAAACGATCCATGCGATTGATGAATGCAACATCACTGACCATCCTTCAGCTTTGCAGCTAAGGAGTACGTGTGGATGAAACAGATTCAGTGGTAGATCGGAGAACTTGGGGACGGTGGTGCATTACCGTACTCCGGCGACGGTTCCGGCTTGGGGTCCGGCTTGGGCACCGGCTTGGGGTCGGGCTTCGGAGGCACGGGCTTCTTGTGGAAATAGTCGAAGAAGTGCTTCAAAATCGGGTGGTCACAAAGGAACGCCGAGGTGCATTCGGTAGACGAGTAGTGCATCTTGCCGGCGACGGCAACGAAGGTGTTCTTGCCGTCGACGTTGTCCTCGGATACCGGAACGATCTTGGACGGCTCCTGCCCGGGGCACGGCGTGCTTTCTGCACTGTGGAGCTGCGCGAGGCAGTCGGTTCTGTGGAAGTCGGCTGGGAGGGGGATGCTGAAGGCGCCGGAGCCGTCGAGCTTGCCGACGGCCTTGCTCTCGTACTCGCCGTTGTCGTTCATGCACTTGATGGCTACTTGAAGACCTGAACATGGTAACAAGTTAATTAGCTTGACAGTACTCAGTAGGATATACACCAGTAGTCACCAACTAGCAAGTGAAGGAGATGACTAGCTAGCTAGCTTATAAATCTACCCTTGAAAGCATCCTCAGCTTTCATGTTCTTCCTCGTGCAGTCAGCACACTTAGCCAAGCCGACGACGACGACGTCGCCTCGCCGTCTGCAGCGTTCGCAACGGCGATCGCCATCAAGATGGCGCAAACACCATAGATTAGGCCTCTTTGTGCAGCTCCCATTGTGCAACCCTAGCTAGCTATGGCTTCTGTGGAGTGATAGTGGACCTGGGTGGAGAGCAAGGAGAGGCCATGCATGATTTATATAGGAGTCTGCATTGATCATACGGCTCGATGAGGACGAGGAAAAAGTAGAGTGCGTGATAAGATCTGAGAGGTCAGCTAACTTTTAGCGCCGAATTTGCAGGTCGCGAATTAATGCCGTCCGTACGTACCGAATCGATATGATCTCGTCACAGTTCTTATGTCAACTCGGCTACAGAAGCTAGTAGGTTACGTACGTACCACAGATAGCGGGCTGTTCTTTTGGATTTTGAAATCGGCTTTTGGTTTCTGATACAGTGTCTAATTTTTAAATAGAGTATTTTTTCAAGACGGGGTCTACAAGTTAAACGAGCTACACATTAAAAGCCTTATATCTGTACCTGCCAAAATCACAAGTGAGTATCTGTCTCTCCATAATATGTACCGTAAACAGCCAAAATTTAAAATTTTCAACCAGAAGTCATAAGCTACAGCCAAAAAGAACAGGCCCAGCGTTTGTTGCAGCACAGACATGCATGCATTGCATGCAGCGTGTAAGTACATTGTACATGCACGGCACGTCGATGCCATTGCTGGTGTTCCGGAATCCTTCGTATATGTGGCATGATAGCCATTCTCTTTTTAGTAAATGTAAGTCTTTCTGAGCTTGGCAGCTGCAATAGGTGACATCCATGCTACCGCAACTCAGTAGGACCTACTGAGCATCCACACCTCAGCACGAGGATTACAATGATTGACTTAAGCATAATTAACACTAATTAATTACCTACGCAGCCGACTGGCTCGCCATGTTGTGCTAACGAGCTCCTGTACCTCTACAGAGCCGCGGTAGCGCGGCAAGCAACATATAGCTTGATTTGCCAAAATATACGTCCGAAGTCCAATTTTTCTTAAAAAAAAGGTGGATACAGTGCTAGATATACGAAGGAGTTTGTGCTCTGCAAGCAAAGCTGCATTGAAGTAGTATCACTTATTGGTTTAGGTGCAAGAAAATTTAATTTGCCATACAGTGAACGCTACTCTGTTTTTATAAAACGGGCAGTACTACTTTCCAAATGATTGCTTGCTTTTTTAATTTGTCCTTCTTTTTGCCCTTAAATGTTGTAGAGTTTTGTTGATATACATAATGTATGTACGTTTGTGAAAAACAAAAAAAGGAATTAATAGAAACATCATAGCTCATTAGCTTCTGTAGTGAATTTACTGTATACCTATGACCGTGTACGAGTTCATCCCATTGTTTTGTATATCCACGCTAAAAAGGGAATAATTTAACTGGACATGTGCAAATATTAGGTTATTGCAGCCTCGAAAGTGCATCATTAATTACATCTATGGAACAAAACTACAAAATAGTACATCCGATTAAGTTACACCGGTAGTGTGAAAATTAATCTTAGGTTTTTGCAGCCTCGAAAGTGTCTCATTAATTACATATGTGGAACAGGCCTATCAAATAGTGCCTCCGAGATTAAGCTACACCAGTTATCACTACTACAGAAAACTGTATTACAGACGGTTCAGAAACGTCATCACAGACGGTTTTCTGAACCGTCTGAATTTATGGGTCTGTGATAATCGAAGGTTATCACAGACGGTTTTCGAACCGTCTGTGGTGTAAATATCAAGACGGTTTGTAACTAAAAACCGTTATTGATATATCACAGACGGTTTTTAGTTAAAAAAACCGTATGTGATTATCACCTATCCCAAACGGGTTTTACTTAAAAACCGTCTGTGATTATCAGCTATCACAGACGGTTTTTAGTTACAAACCATCTGTGATAATCTTTTTGACCCCTAAATCTATTCCTGTTTATTGGCTAGCCTCAGGAAATGCTAGCCATGCCCTCTGAAACAAGCAGATCAACATGTACATGTATACATACAATTCACATCTCAATTCATTTCACAAACATAAAACATCCAATTCACATCGCACTTCATTTGACAAACATAAAGCATCTATTTTGCAAATCAATTAATTGAAATGAAATAAAATATCCATTAACAAATATACAATTACAAAAGATCTACATTGCATTTGCACTTAGATGGTAACATTGCATTTTTATTGCTCTATCACTCCGGAATTGAGGTCTCGCGAACGGAACAGATCCATAATCAATGAACTTATCAGGCTGCACAAGCTATACTTGGATGGTGCAGCTGACAAGTGCGTTGATTATGTATCTGTTCCTTTCACGAGACCTCGATTCCGGAGTGATAAAAGTAATAAAAAATCATTGTGCACTGTGGAACTCTCCATATGATCTTATGACTTTAGACCACAAAAAGAAAGCGCACTCTCCTCGAATTAGTGCAAGGTTGCAAGGTTCGCTCTCGCCTCCCTACCTCGGCGTGCTTAGTCCCTTCGGCCTATGCTCCAAGCGCCCGCTCTCCGCGGGCACTCCTTTTTGAAGGTAGGGGAACGGTGGTCTCGCCTCCCTACCTCGGCGTGCGTAGTGCCTTTGGCCTACGCTCCAAGCGCCCGCTCCCCGCGGGCACTCCTTTTTGAAGGTAGGGGAACGGCGGTCTCGCCTCCCTACCTCGGCGTGCGTAGTGCCTTCGGCCTACGCTCCAAGCGCCCGCTCCCCGCGGGCACTCCTTTTTGAAGGTAGGGGAACGGCGGTCTCGCCTCCCTACCTCGGCGTGCGTAGTGCCTTCGGCCTACGCTCCAAGCGCCCGCTCTCCGCGGGCACTCTTTTCGAAGGTAGGAGAACAACAGTGCCGGCACGTCTTCGGCGCTCAACGACACGCCTTCGGCCTCGACTCCGCCGTCCGCCTCGTAGGCATCGCCTCGGCGGGACGGCACGTCTTCGGCGCTCGACGACACGCCTTCGGCCTCGACTCCGCCGTCCGCCTTGTAGGCATCGCCTCGGCGGGATGGCATGTCTTCGGCGCTCGACTCCGCCGTCCGCCTCGTAGGCATCGCCTCGGCGGGACGGCACGTCTTCGGCGCTCGACGACACGCCTTCGGCCTCGACTCCGCCGTCCGCCTCGGAGGCATCGCCTCGGCGGGACGACACGTCTTCGGCGCTCGACGACACGCCTTCGGCCTCGACTCCACCGTCCGCCTCGTAGGCATCACCTCGGTGGGACGACACGTCTTCGGCGCTCGACTCCGTCGTACGCCTTGTAGGCATCGCCTCGGCGGGACGGCACGTCTTCGGCGCTGGACGACACGCCTTCGGCCCCGACTCCGCCGTCCGCCTCGTAGGCCTCGCCTCGGCGGGACGACACGTCTTCGGCATTCGACGACACGTCTTTGGCGCTCGACTCCGCCGTCCGCCTTGTAGGCATCGCCTCAGCGGGACGGCACGCCTTCGACGTTCGACGACGTCTCCGGCGGTTCACCGGTTCCGGCATAAGCATTGCCTCTAGGGTCTGCGAGCTATCAGTTGCATCGGCACCCTCGTGCTTGCTGTCAGGGAACGGGGGGCTGGCACTGCTACAGACAGCCCTATCACAGACTGTTCGGAACCGTCATCACAGACGGTTCTTTAACCGTCAGTGTCTAGGTGTCAGTGATAGTTTTGGTTATCACAGACGGTTCCCAAGCCGTCTGTGATAACAACATTATAGACGGTCTTTATTACTAACCGTCTGTGATATTCGAGTATCACAGACGGTTTTTTTATAAAAAACTGTCGGTGATAGTCTTGTATCACAGACGGTTTTAAAAAAACCGTCTGTGATAGTCTTGTATCACATACGGGGGATTACAGGAAGATACCACATCACCTTAGCAGGAGGTCCTTGCTTCACCTCGATGCCCTTCCCATCATCAGAGTCATTTTTACGCTTGTATCGGGATGCTTTGCACACCGGACAAACATGTAAGCTAGCATACTCTTTACGGTACAGGATACAATCATTCCGACATGCATGTATTCTTTCTACTTCCATTCCTAATGGACAAAGAATCTTCTTGGCTTGGTAGGTGGTTCTCGGCAACACATTTCCCGTTGGAAGCATGTCCACTAGGAGACCTAATAATGCCGTGAAACTCTTGTCGGACCAACCATTGCTTGCCTTCAATTTTAGCAGTTCTAGAACTGATGACAACCTCGTGTATTGCGGCTTGCAGCCCGGGAACAAAGGTTTCTCCGAGTCCTCCATCAAGCCCTCGAATTTACCAAACTCTTTCTCTCACTATAGTTCCCTTCTGCATCACGTAACATCTGATCCAGATTGTCATCCTGCGACCTATCCTCATGATCGAAAGAACAGTCCACATCTGGTATATCGTTGCCTCCCTCGACTATGTCATAACTACCTTCTTGTGTACTTTTTTCTTCACCGTGACTGGTCCAACATTTGTACCCTTTTCTGAAACCCCTTCGAATCAAGTGAGCTTCAATCTGCGCTGAGTTGCTAAACATCTTGAGATTATCACAATCAATACATGGGCAATACATATATTTCATCCCCTTCTTCAACATATCCAGCTCGGCCGCCCTTCTAAAAGCAGACACGCCAGTAATGTACTCTTCACACACACGGTTCTCAATATACATCCAGCTTCGGTCCATCTACGCTACACAAGTGACAAATGGGTGTCAAAAATGATTATTACCCCTACTACTAACCTCTGATCAGATCACTAAGAATGTTATGTAATTGAGTACTAATCTCTGATCAGATCACTAAGAATGTTAAGTATACTAACCTCTGATCAGATCACTAAGAAGACGGTGATATTTTTTCGCCCCCAACTCCCTAAAGCCGGCCGCCTTGCTCCACCGATGAAGCGCAATGAAGACAGATCGGTGTCGACATCCTTCAAGCAAGTACGCCAAGCAATTAATACTACGCAGAATATCACAGACGGTTCCAACCACAAACGGTCTGTGAAAATGATATATCACAGACGGTTCGTATTAATAACCGTCTGTGAATTATCACCGACGGTTACTAATATGAACCATTTGTGATACAAGCAATATCACAGACGGTTCAACTTAATAACCGTCGGTGATTGTTGCCTATCATAGACGGTTCACATAAATAACCGTCTGTGATAGTCTACATTATCACAGACGGTTCTTAACACGAACCGTCTGTGATGCATACTATCACAGACGGTTCGTGTTAATAACCGTCTGTGATTGTTTTATCACAGACGGTTCGTTAATAGAACCGTCTGTGATACCCAACCTCGCTGAGCGACTATCCATCTGCTTCTTCCCACTTCTTTTCTTCATCCGAGGCCTGCTGCTGTGTCTTGAGGAATGCCACATCTGAAGACCAGTTCTTGACCAGCTCTTGGGTCTTCAGATGTGGCATTCCTCAAGATACAGCTGCAGGCCTCGGATGAAGAAAAGAAGTGGGAAAAAGCAGATGGATAGTCGCTCAGAGAAGAAGTCGGCAACGTCGGCTGCTGAAAAATCTGGAAATGTCTTTTTTTGAACTTTTGTAATAAAATTGCCTTGAATTTTGCAGGAAAAAGAAGGATTGTCGGAGTGGACATCACATCTCGACAATAGTCGGCATCGTCGAGGAACATGCAAATACAGAGGCAAGCACAAAAACTCAACAACACATTCAGATCGATCTATTACAGGATAACAAGCTAACAAACCCTTCGCGGCACGACGGTCCACACTAAACAAGACACACTTACGACACTTACGGCAAGAGTGTGTTGTTTAGTATGAACCGAACGTGCCGCGATATGGAGGTGCTAGCTCACAGCGGAGGGGAGATGCATGCAGGAAGCTAGCTAGTGGATGAACTCACGCGTGACTAGTACCGGTGGAAAGGTTGATGGGGAGTTATTAATAAGGGCCTGGCCGTGGGAGGAACTGGTGCCAGCCATTCGATGTGGAGAGAATGGACGGGTGAGATCGAAATCCTGGGTATACGCGAATTATTGGTGACACGTGATATCACACGCCAATTATTGGTGGTATGTAATTATCACAGACGGTTATTAACGCGAACCGTGTGTGATAATAAATATCACAGACGGTTCTTAATACGAGCCATCTGTGATGTTTAGTTATCACAGACGGTTCTTAATACGAGCCGTCTGTGATGTTTAGTTATCACCGACGGTTGCCAGTTTAAACCGTCTGTGACAGTTTAATCACAGACGGTTCCGTATGAACCGTCTGTGATGTAGCCGTCCAGTATATTATCACAGACGGTTTTTTATAAAAAACCGTCTGTCATAAGCTTCATACCAGAACTGCTTCGCGCGTGTTTCGATGCCAGAACGCTTCGTGTTTCGATCGTCTAATTAACGTCTCTCGATCGTTATACGAAGCGTCTATATCATTAATGTTTGGGTATACGAACCGTTTGTGCTAAAGGTTAAATATGCGCTCCTAATCCAGGTCTTCTACGTACGTACAATATAATATATATACAATACAACATGGCTTCTACTACTGTTCTTGTGATCATCTCCTTCCTCTCATCTGTTCATCACGAATTGTTCGGCCGGAACCTTACACAGGCGGCCAGCAATTTGCATCTGGAGCAGCTTCTCCGCACCCGCCCTGCTCTCCTTCCCCGACTTTCTTGCATCCGTCAGCTTGACCTGATCCTCCGCCGTCGACGGAGGCGTCTCGCTGCCGCTCAAGAAAGGGAAACAGCTCTCACCCTGGTTCTTCTCCACAATGTGCGCAATGCGGAAGAAGCTCTACTCGCATTGCACAGACTGATGGATAGCCTTGCCGCTCATGCAGAAACGGCAGATTGTGAGGAATGTTTTAATGCTATCCTGTACGACATGATGGATGCTGCTGATCATTTGCCCAGGCTGCACGAGGAAGTGCAGAGGACAAGGGCAATCTTAACAGCGTTCGAGAATTCAGCGGCTGATCCTCCAAGTCCCAAAGTCGAAGAAGAAGCGTACGAAGCCCAAAAGATTACAATCTGGGAAACTCTTTACCTGTGCGACTTATGTAATGAATTTCCCTCTAATTGAAATTAATAAATTTGCCTTTAATTTGTGACCTCTTGTCTCAGTAGTTCTGTAGTTAAGTTATTAGAAGCAATGTGTACTTATATATTAACCTCTGATCTAGAATATGACAGACAAAGGGACATCACAGCCGGTTCTTGTAAAAAACCGTCTGTGAACATTCCCAGACGGTTCTTAACAACAACCGGCTGTGATAGTCTACACAACACAGACGGTTTTTAATAAAAAAACCGTCTGTGATAATTTCAGATTATCACAGACGGTTATTTATTTTAAACCGCCTGTGATACTAAAGTATCACAGACGGTTCATTGGTAAGGACCGTCTGTGATACTCGACCACTAACACAGACGGTGTCCAAATTAAAACCGTTTGTGTTAGTGTCAATCACAGACGGTTTTGTCAAACCGTCTGTGATGTAGCCGTCTAGTATAGCCTCTTTTGTAGTAGTGTGGGGTGGTTGATCGCGTCAGCTCGCCCATTGGGACCTCAGTGCTTGCTGTCGAGGGAGTACTGTTGTAGGGGTGGCCCAGCCCCTGTGACTGGGCCGTGCAACTAGTCCAACATGTAATAGGCCCAATAGTGTAGAGGAATATAACAGTGTAAATATACCAATGTACCCCCATCCTTTGTAAATACTAAGGGGTAGAATGGGGATTTCCCATTCTACCCCACTCACATATATATAAGCCCCCAGGAGGGGCAAAGGGGGACATCCTCTCATTCTCACCAACCATCCACAGATCTGGCTTCCTCTTCCTCTTCTACTCGTCCCCTCCTTCTCTGTTTGGCCTGTAGCCACAACACACATACATATATAACCTGACAAGTATGAAATAAATGTGGGAAAATTGACAAACCTTAGAATTGGTGGTCTTCGAGGAATTGAGGAGTAGTCTCATATGGTGGCAAACGTAGAATCCACACGTGTTGCCCGGCTCCAGCTGGTGGCACTGCAAAAAATAGAATGTGTTAATTCAAGAGGCATTACTACTAAGTGTTGTATAGGATTAATTAATGTGTAGCTAGCGAATACCCGAAAATTGCGAACATGTTTCAAGGGCTTGGCCCCTGTTGTCGAGCCACATGTTTATGCAATGTATGTGGCGAACGACCTTCGTTATTCAAAAAAGTTAGATTAGTCATTCGGAAGGAAAGAAAGATTACAATGTAGTTATGTATGGAGAAAATGTACTTACCTATCGAGTATTTAGGCGATAGCTGTGTACTTGGATTTGTTCTTACTTAGAGAATCAAGGTATATAGCGTTGTTCCATTTTAGTATAATTACAATTAAAATCCAATGGAAGTGCTCATTGTATGCCATAAGAACAAATTCCTTATCGCGGTGAGCCAGTAGTGTTGATGTAATATAGTTCTCGACGAAGGATGCATTCTCGTTGATGGTATCAATGGCGACCAAGCGTGAGTCCAGGAAACCAATTGGAAATTTCGATGATCTAGCTTGGGTCAGCATGAATCTATATATATACACAGAAAAGCAACACATTATATATGACATATATCGGTATTACATGAATAGAGACTGTGATTGTACAAACTTACAGCGTCCAGCATCGAATAAGTGAAACGTCGAGAGCGTTGAGCGTGAAAAGATCAAATATATCCTCAAAGGTCACCGCGCAGACACAATCCTGAAATTCGTGCTGGAAATGATCCCGCCTGAATTTGACAGTGAGACATGAGCACCGTTCTGCCTCTGGCTTATTGGATTGTTCCATATACCAAGCGTGTAATGTTTGGCAACCATGTCCTAGGGTTACGAGGTGCTCTTTCGGGATTATCATCAGCTCGCCTAGCACGAATTTGCGGGCCAATGGTACGTACGAGATATCATCATCATCCTTCGTATTTGATTAGACCTTGCCACTGCCTCGACTGTAGGTCGACTTTATGGTAGTCGACTGTAATGGTAGCACCGGTGCAAGTTGCTTTGGCGAGAATAGCACCCGTGGAGATAGCACCGGTGTAGGTAGCTCTGGTTCGCACTGCCCTTGTGGAGATAGTACCAGTGCATTTAGCTCTGGTTCGCACTGCCCTTCTGGTCCGGCCACCGGTGAAGAAGCCTACAGGGAGATGTCGCTTTTGGGCCACTGGATGAATGTTCCAATGGCCTGCCCTAGAGTCACGATCTCGTCGTTGGGGGGCTTCGGTAGCAGGACGACCTCAAAATTGACATGCACACCATCCACTTTAACTTTTGCATAGCCTGGTGCTAAAGCTTGATGGTGCACCATGGCCCCAATAGCAGACGGATATGCCTGGCCCCAAGCAGCGTACAAGGGAACGGAGGCATATCTCACTTAGAGCCTGCACTTCGTAGGCTCCTACATAACGATACAAAATTAGCTACTCCAATAGGCCTATAAATGGAGCAAGCATTCGAGAGATAATAATTATTACCAGGATGTCGTCCACAGGAAATCTGGCCTCGCTTTCCGTCGGATTGGACGCGCAACTACTCGAACGGTTGGGCAGGCTAGCTAGCACAGGAGCGGCGGCGGCCTACTGACTTTCTATTTGTTTCTGCACCTCATCTCAGACATAATCAGCCAGTTTATCTCTTAGCTCATATCTAAGAGATGCCTTGATCTCTTCTCGTAGTTGCTCCTCACGCTCGGCTTTGGTTCTCTTCCTACGCCGATACATTTCGGAGTCATCTTGGAAACCATGTTTCCAAGGAACGTAAAGCCCAAGGCCTCTCGTACGGTCCGGGTGCTCCTTGTTTCCCAGGGCCACGGAGAGTATATCTTTCTTCCTTGTTCCCTGGAATGATCCTTGGGAAGATTCAACACTCAACGCTTCCTGCAAGAGCACGACATGTCATTTCACTTCGTACGAAGTTGTGGAGTAATTACAAGCTACGTAGTTCGATCGATATCTTACCAGGCGCTGCGACACTTGCTGGTCTGCAGGGTTTCGAAAGGAGACGTCCCCCGATGTCGTTGTAGATGACCTTGCTCTAATCCAATTTCGAGCGCGGTCATCCGGGATATTGGCAAATGGCGGGGCGGTGTCCTCCAGGGCTACCAGTTCGTCCTTCCTCCTCCACTGTGGGATTTTACCAGCATACCCAGCTGTGCCAAGTCTGTGGGGGTGTGTGTTTTTTTGCCTGGAGGGCCTTGTGCGCCGCACTTGTACTTTTGAAATCTTCAGTCATCTTCATCGCCTTGAACTCTTCTCATTGTGGTTCCAGAAATGGGTATTTATGAAAGGGCATTTCGTCCTTCTCCACGTAGACCTTGACAAGCGTGCTCTTGAAGCTCTTCCATGCTTTGCACGCCGCTAGCAAGGCTTGTCGTTGCACGGCGTCTTGGTGTTCTTCTGGGATCTCGAACGATGCCAAAATTTCTGTCAGCAGCTCATGTTTCCGAGTCTCAGGCACGCTCTTCCATGAATCGAATGTGATTTCAATTCGTTCTCGTGCAACTATTTCAATCATTGTTCTCCATGCGCCTACTGCTTTGTGAGGAAGGACCGGGGTCCCAGATCCATCGACCTTTATGATGGTAAATCGGCCTTCAGGCTTTTTCGATAGACCTCTTCCTTGGCGTCTTGATTTTGGAGGGGACACATCCGGCGATGATGTTGAAGAATGCGCGGATGACATGTTGGCCTTCTCATATATACGTAAATAGTGCGGTATAAGCACATACTTAAAATTTAATTCCAATATACGTATGCATATATTCAAGTATACATCTATATATATATATATATATATATATATATCTATGTTCATTAGCAACATATATATACATATATGTAGGGGCCCGGATTTTAACATCCGGGATCCTCTGTGATTCCACCGCACTATTCCCTGGATCAGTAGATAGTGCTCACAGATTACAGTTCTGAATATCAAAGTACATATCACGCGGAAGTGTAAATATAATAGTAACTTACTCACGGGCCGATTGAGCCGAAATCAACAAAATGCAGCAGCGGAAACGAAGCACACAGGTGGACCCTCAGGACATGCCCACAGGCAGCCAACTGGAGGTTCGCGACATAGCCCTCGACATCTTTATCTTCCTTGCCACCATGACCAAATAATGTTGCTGAAGTGCAGTGATCTGATTCCTGATTCTGGATTTGTGGTGAAAGCGAGTGTGAGCACAAACCACCGTGCTCCGCGAGCCAATACATAGGATGCAAATAAATAGTATGAATGGCTTATCAAAGGAAAGGCTCGGGTTATTTTATTTGCCAAAAACTGCTTTTAGTAGCATGATTATTATTTAATCACAGTGTCATTGTTGCGGCCTAAACTCCACCTAGTGATTACCATAATTGACATAATCCACCAAAATATACTTTCTTTATTGATCGCTGTCTAAGACTCCAAGCCGCGAGCGACATTATGTATTTAATCCATCGAGCACATACTTTCTAAATTGACTGCTGTCTAAAACTCCAAACAGCGAATATCATCAATTATGCAATCCACCGATCAATTGTTGCCACAATCTCCAAACAGTGAGTACCATAATTTATATAATCCGCCAATCAAGTGCTGTCTAAAACCCCGAACAGTTAGCGACATCATTTATCTAATCCACCAATATATTTTGTGTTATTAATTCCTAATAATCCAATCTTGTAATAACTATTCATCAACTCTTCACTTCTGAATTTTATTGATCCTCTAACGTAATTACTTTTAAATCCACCGACATCATTTGTATCGGGACTTTCTAAAAATTCAATCCTTTTGTTATTGATCCAAAACCATAATTTAATCTTCCAATAATCCCTCTTATTTAACTCTAACTAGTTCACTAGTATACCTCCACCAAGAATATCCGTGATCAAATCTACGATTCCTTAGTATACATCCACCAAGATTATCATTGATCAAGATTATACTCCAGTAATTGTTATCATTCCTCCAAATTCCCAAAGATTCAATTGAACCACCCAGTAATTGATCAGATTCTATTAATCCCATTATCACCACCATCTCCCAAGAATTTATATTAGTTATCAGTGTTGTAATCCAGCAATTACCTTTGTACCTCCTAATTCTCCAAAAAATCATTCAAATCGTCTACGTAGCCAATATATTCATTTAGGCTCCACCAATTTATTTCTCTAGAACCCATACTATCGTATCCTTTTTATGATCGACGCGAATCTACCAACATCTTTATATGTTTACCTCAACAACCATCTTCTTTTCTTACAACTCTATTTACTCTTCCTATCATTTTACATTGTGGGAAGTATTATCATTATTTTAAAATACAATACATAAAAATTTCCTGAGACCTAGCAGTTTTTGAACAAAAACATAATGTTTAAGAGAATGCAATAATAATATCGATCCAGATTCCATCCACCATTACATGGTCTCAGCACCATATGCTAGACCTTCAGCGTTATAGCCGCTTACACTATCACTGGGACGACACCCAGGGCAACACAAATCCGGGCTTTCCACTACCCTCCACTTTTCCATTCCCACCCACAAAGTTTTTGAAATAGAACTATATCTGGTTAAGTTCCCATGTCCGCCCTTGACCGTGGGCACGGCTATTCGAATAGTTTTGACTCTATAGAGTTTGCACACTTTACCCACAAGAGACAGTTCGCTCGTTGCCCCACACGGTTCCTTAGCCATGCGGTTGAGCAAACCATCACAGTAACCATTCAAAGTACCTCACCCCTTCCATCATCTCACCCTATGGGCCGCTCCCACTTGCGGTGGGTCCCATACGTTGTGCGGGATGTTCCCCTCCTATGCGCCTAGCAGCTGGCTATCCACACTGCTAGCACGCCGCAGAAGAACTTCACCCTCTGCGGATGTCTCATTCAAGCCCCCCACCCAGACAACCGCTTGCACTACTTCACTCCTCCACCGATGATGATGACTTTCAGGGTTCGATAAATTTACTAGGCCAAGTTGTACTTTACAGACTTGTGGTTGTACTTGTTTTACACAGGAGGTCATGACAAGATTCAGTCCTTAGGGTTACCTGGGCAGTTCTACCACAAACCACACTCTCGTGCACCACTGCACCATACCCCCAAACCATCCGCCCAGATAAATAAGCAATTTGAGGTTTATGGGAAGCAGAAAATAATCTTTTCCAACATATACCGGTCATTACCACCATGACTGCCCAACCAAACTTTCTTATGATTAAAAGTGATGATTGGGCGCTCTCGCGCCCATGAGTCTCTAAGCAATACTAAGCATGGCATATAATTATGGACTTATTTTCGAAAGGTTAATATTATAAATTTTGCTAGGGCGACAAGGTTCACATATTCCAATATTCCAAGGGAGGTATAATATTAATCAAGTTAAATAATGGGCACATAACTAGAATCTTAAATTAAACATATATTTTCACACAAAATAACATCATGCAATTTGATAATTTAAACCAAAGTAATTTGCATAAAATGTAGGTTCAACATGATCAAAGTATTGACTCGCCTTGCGCGGTTTACCGCGGTCTTGAGCTCACACAATGATTTCTCTTGAGCTTCTGTTCTTTATCTTCACTTTGCTCTGATCACGCTTGTTCTCTTGATTCTTCAGGACTCCAATTTCTAATTACGAGCTAAACAACTGAATCCAAATAAAGGCAAACAACTTTAAGATCCAAACAAATCCCTTTGAACTGGGTTAATCTTATTATGATTAAACGGATGATTTGAGGTTGGGTTGGCTGGGGTGTTGACGAAGTTAGATGGATTGAAGCGAAGGGGTACACGGCCAAAGGAAATCCGTTGAGATGGGTGCCAAGGATGGTTTACAGTGAAGGAATATTCATAGAAAGATTTCTGCTTAAAGACACCCTTTTGATTAAAGGTTGTCATTTAATTTTATGTATCTTCAGTGGTCATTTAGTGCAAAGTACGTTTTAAAGAAAAGATCGTATACATGCACATTAGGTGATGGCCTGGCTTGCTATTTATAGTTATATTTTACTATTGTTATCAACTAGTCCTACAACTAAGATTCAGTTTACTGATGGCACGCTAAATATTAGGGCATATATTATAATTGGGTAATCTTTAATTTAAATCCTTATTTTGTAGTCGAATATGGTGTCAAATTTACTTTCCCGAAATTTAACTTGGATGTCTTTTTGATTGGGTGTTTATTAATTTTAGAATCCCTCTTTTATTATGGCCTTCACTTAACATTTAGATTAAGATAACTAATAAAGACACATTAATTATGCATATATGGTAATTAACCAATATTAAATCTTAAACAATTTCATTTACATCCTAATAAAATTTGTTGGCTTCTAGGGACTAATTTTATTTTTTTCCTTGAATTTTTCTAGTTAAAATGGAGTAAAGAAAGCAAAAACAAGAACAAAAGAAAAAGAATGGGAAACGGGGGAATACATGGATCGAACCCAGGACCTGGGGGAGCCTATGTGTCTTAGGCGCACTCGGTAAGCCAAATGGGCTGGATTCCAGGGCTAACTGAAAAAGTGCCCGAAATGAGAAGAGCTGTGGCAAGGGGGGTCAAAACAGAGGAAACCCGGCGGCGCATGGGGCTAGCCTTGCTGGCGGCAGGCGAGGGCCGGGGAGGCTGGGGCGACTGGCAAAAAGGGTTCTTGGGGGGAAGAGGAAGCTGATGAGGGTGGTGGCGCGGCCCGAGATGGCGTCGGCTGGCGGGGGTGGTGGTTTGGGCGGCCGGTGGCGAGGTGGGGAAAGGGGGAGCGGTGGCGCCGGTGTGGGAAAGAGTGGAGTTCGGGGGAGCGCGAGCATGGGTGCGTCATGGGGAGCTCACCGGGGAAACTTGTCGAGCCAAAGGCGGTCCCAGGTGGGCTAGCGGCGCAGACCGGCGGCAGGTGGGTGGGGCGCATGGTGGGGAGGGAACTCGGGCGGCGGGAGCTTTGGCCGGCGGTCGGGGAGACTTCGGGATGTCGCAGTGAAGCTCCTACCAGGAGGAATCGGTGAGATGTACACCGGGTAGGTGTTGGCGGCAATAATGGTGGCGGCGGCCTGCTCCCGGCGGAGGAGAAAAGTGATAGGGGGGAAGAGGAGGTGGCGCGGGGAGATGCGGGGAAGCTGGCAGATTCTTATAGCGACAGGGAGAGGGAGAAGTGCCGTTGAGGGCCGTGGGGGCGACGGTAAAGCAGGGGATGGGGGTGGCGTGCGGGTGCAGTAGGGCGCCGTGCGGTGATGGTGACCTGGGCGGGTGGCGGCTGACGTGGGACGATGGGCGCACAGGAGTAGGGAGGGGACGGAAGAGACAAAGAAAGAAGCCGAGTGAGCAGACGCAGCGCACGGCAGCCACAGGAAGAAGGGAGGAGGAGAAAAGAAATAGAAGAGGGAGGAGGGGCACTCGGGCCCGCCTGCAGAGGAAAGGAGAGGGTGGAAAAAGAGAAACCGATGGCCCACGTGTAAGTGAGTAGATGAAAAAAAGGAAAGGGATAAAACAGAAAATGAAGGGCTCAAGCCAAATGTTGGAATGTAAATTTTTAAATTTAAACTTTTAACTCACCTTAAAATTTATTAATTTTAAGTGTTGCATGATTTTCAAGATTTTAAATTCTTGGCTTAGTTATTTTAAATGCGAGATTTTAATATTTGTTCAGCCATCCTTTTCTTTACCTAGTTTTCAAATTCTAATTTGCACTTCGATTATTTTTGAGACTTAAGTTTGTCATTGAATTTTGAATTTTAGGTTTTCAGGGTTAAACACCATTTAAATTATTTGTATTTATTTAGTTAATTTGAAATTCTTATGATTGCTATGTTGTGCTCATGGGTTATTTCTAGTTATTTATTGACTCAGCACAAAACTCAGAAAAACCCAAAACTCATTATTGTCTGAGCCATATAATCAACACAAAACTCAATGACCTCTTCGGTTGAGTCTCCCCTCTTGATGAGATTGAGGCACACCTATCGGTTGAGTCTGAGCCATATAATCGACACAAAACTCAATGACCTCTTTGCTTGCATAGCCTTCGACGATGCTGCCCTTTGGCCAAGATCGATTCCGTACGTAGGACTTAAGAATTCCCATGAACCTCTCAAATGGGTACATGCTACGTAGGAATACGGGCTCATACATTTTTACCTCCCACACAACGTGAACAATGAGATGGACCATGATATCGAAAAACGAAGGAGGGAAATACATTTCAAGATGACATAGAGTCATCACCACCTCGTCCTGCAGAGCATCTAGTCCTTCGGGATCAATGACCTTCTGAGCAATTGTGTTAAAGAAATAACATAGCCTCATGATTGTCTCTTGGACTTTGATCGGCAAAATATTTCTAATTGCAATATTTCTCGGACAGTCGTTCGGACATGCATGTATTCTTTCTACTTCCATTCCCAACGGACAAAGAACCTTCTTGGCTTTATACGTGGTTTTAGGCAACTCATTTCCCTCCGGATGCATGTCCGCTAAAAGACCTAACAGAGCCGTGAAACTCTTGTCGGACCAACCGTTGCTTGCCTTCAATTTCAACAGTTCAAGGACAGTCGACAACCTCGTGTACTTTGACCTGCAGCAAGTGTACAAAGGTTTCTCCGAGTCCTCCATGAAGCCTTGAATTTAACATACTCTCTCTCATCATAGTTCTCTTCTACATCGCGAAGCATCTGATCCAGATTGTCATCGTGCAACCTATCCGAATCCGAACCACAATCGACATCATTCGGCGGCATGTCATTCACTTCACCGGCGATGTCATCCGGCGGCATATCATTCACTTCATCGGCGATGTCATCTGGCGGCATATGATCATTGACTTCGCCATGACTGGTCCAACACGTATAACCCTTTTTGAAACCCCTCCGAATCAAGTGCGCTTCAATTTGCCCTCGATTCTTAAATATCTTTAAATTCTCGCAGTCAATGCATGGACAGTACATATATTCCACCCCCTTATTCAGCATATCCTCCTCCGCAGCTCTTGTAAAAGAAGACACGCCATTAATGTACTCTTCACTCACACGGCTCGCGACATACATCCAGCTTCGGTCCTACATTATGTATATATATAACAACTTAGTATTAAAAATTAAATTAATTAATTATTACTACATATATACTAGCCACATGCATTGAGGCTTAATTTGCTAGCTAGCTTAATTCATATTATAAACACAACAGCTACTATATAACCAACAATTTTGCAAACCATCTTCAATAACACCACCAATTACTTAGATCTAAATTATAATGCAAAGAAAAATAAATTTCATTACTAACCATATCTAGAGCAACCAAGAAAGTATGAATCTTCAAAGCTTAATCTCTGCCTCCTCTGACCAAATTAATTGGTCTGAAATCGCCTAGATCGCCTCCTGAGCGAAAGAGTGCAGCACCGGCTAGATCTGGATCAAAATGAAGACAGATGCGGTTCTAAGCAGCACAATAAATGCCTAGCACCATTATCACAGACGGTTTTTTATTAAACATCGTCTGTGAAAATCCTTATCAGAGACGGTTTTTTATTAAACATCGTCTGTGATAATGCGAAGTCAGAACGTTCATGTTTCGATTGTCTAAACGTATCTCGATCATTATACGAAGCGTCTATATCATTAATGTTTGGTATACGAACCGTCTGTGCTAAAGGTTAAATATGCGCGCCTAATCCAGGTCTCTTCTACGTACGTACAATATGGATTCTACTATTCTTGTGATCATCTCCTTCCTCTCATCTATTCATCAACAGTTGTTCAGCCAGAACCTTAGACAGGCGGCCAGCAATTTACATATGGAGCAGCTTCTCCGCACACGCCCTGCTCTCCTTCCCCGACTTTCTTGCATCCGTTAGCTCGACCTGATCATCCGCCGTCGACGGAGGCATCTCACTACCACTCAAGAAAGGGAAACAACCCTCACCTTGGTTCTTCTCCACAATGTGCACAAAGCGGAAGAAGCTCTACAGGCATTGGAGAGACTGATGGATAGCATTGCCGATCAAGCAGAAACGGCAGATTCTGAGGAATTTTATAATGCTATCCTCTACGAGATTATGGGCTATGCTACTAATTATTTGCCTAGGCTGGAGGAGGAAGTGCTGAGGACAAGGACAATCTTAACGGCGTTCGAGAAGTCAGTGGCTCATCCTCCAAGTCCCAAAGTCGAAGAAGAAGCGTACGAAGCCCAAAAGAGTACAATCTGGGAAACTCTTTACCTGTACAATTTTTGTAATAAATTTTCCTCTAATTGAAATTAATAAATTTGCCTTTAATTTGTGATCTCTTGTCTCAGTAGTTCTGTAGTTAAGTTTTTAGAAGCAATGTGTACTTATATATTAACCTCTGATCATGTACAAAATATGACAGACGGGACATCACAGATGGTTCTTGTTAAAAACCGTCTGTGAACATTCACAAACGGTTCTTAACAAGAACCGTCTGTGATAGTCTACAGAACTCTGGACCGGAACTCGGTGAAAACAGAAGTAGGCAGCCCTTTGATGAAGATGTCGACGTACTGAGATGACATCGGAACATGAAGAACGTGAACATCGCCAAGACCAACTCATTCCCGGATGAATTACGGGTTAATCTCAACATGTTTGGTGTACTGATGTTGCACTGGATTTGTTGAGAGATAGACCACACTAACATTGTCACAGTAGACGAGGGTAGCTCAGTGTAGAGGACTGTGCAGTTCCTGAAGAAGTTGGCGCAGCCAGCATGCCTCAGCTACTCAGCCTCCGTACTCGAATGAGAGATAGTATGTTGTCGCTTGGAGGGCCAGGAGACGAGATTGTCACTCAGTAATACGCATAGCCCAAAGTGGATTTGCGTGTGTTGGGACAACTAGCCCAGTCAGCATCGGAGTAGACAACCAGATCATTAGAGGCTGCTTGGTGAAGAAGTAGGCCATGGTCGATGGTGTCGCGAGGATACCAAAGAATGCACTTTGCGGCAGCGAGGTAGGCTCTTGAGGATCGTGGATATGGAGACAAACTTGCCGTACATCGTAGGCAATATCCTGGCGAGTGAAGGTGAGGTACTGCAAAGCATTGGCAGCACTTCGGTAGAACATCGGATCAGCCACAGAAGCTCCAGCAGTAGAGGAGACCTTGGATGAGTGTCATCAGGGTTGCTACAAGGCTTGCAAGCAGTCATGCTGACGCAGTCCAGGTTGTTGAGAGTATACTACAACTAAGAGAGGATCATGCTACCATCACGACAATTGATAGAAACACCTAGGAAATAATGGAGTGGACAAGATCCTTCATAGGAAAAAATTGTTAGAGGGAGGCAAGCACTCGGCGGAGCACGTTGTCCAAAGAAGCAGTCAACGCAATGTCGTCCACATAGAGTAGTAGGTAGACAGTGTCACCGCCTTGATAAGACACAAAAAGGAGTTGTCGGACTTTGCCTCCATGAAATCGAGAGACAGCAAGCAGACCGCAAAATAGCAGTACCAGGTTTAGGGCACCTGTTTGAGACTGTAGAGAGATTTGTTGAGGCAGCAAACATAATCTGGGCGAGAGGAATCTACAAATCTAGTTGCTTGCCAGCAGAAGACAATCACAGAGAGTGTGCCATAAAGAAATGCATTCTTAACATCCAGCTGGTGAATAAGCCAATCTCGAGATAGGGCTAACGAGAGAGTTGTGCGAACAGTGGCTAACTTGATGACTGGACTGAAAATCTCATCAAAATCAACACAAGGACGTTGTGTGAAACCACGAAGAACCCAACGAGACTTATAGCGGGCAATAGTGCCATCCTAATTGTACTTATACCAAAAAAAATTCACTTCTTAGTGACCACATTGGTATTGGATGGTTGTGGAACAAGAGTCCATGTGTTGTTGGCCTGAATAGCAGTGTATTCCTCCTCCATGGCACTATGCCAATTAGGATCAGTGAGAGCTACCCGGTATGTGGTCAGAACAAGCGATAGAGTGGTGGCATGAAGTTTCATTTAGGTGAGTGTCTGCCGAAAACCATGATTTCCACGAGTCACCATGGCTTGGGAGATTTCAATTGGCTAGAGCGGCACAGCACCGGGGGAAGCTTTAGTAGAACGACCCTGCCGGGAGCCGGTGAGTCAATTGGTAGACTTGTGGCAGGAGCACCATGTGCTTCCACTGCCATGGGAGGAGCTGCAGCTGGAGCACTAGGCGCTACCACAACTGCAAATGAAGCGATGGGCAAGGGGGAGTCCCTGCCAGGAGAGGCGTTGCTGTCCGGTGTCACTGCCTGGGTATGGGCACGTTGGGAATGCACATGAGGTCGGGAGCCACGGGTGTGCTGGGGCCATGCACAACCGACACAGGGGAGGCGGCGTCGTCTGGCTCCATGGCTGGTAGGAGCACAGGCAGGAGGGTCACACCTGGAGGAGCACCGGGACCTGCAAGACACTAAGGCCCAATAGGCATCAGTGTGTGATCAAGCTCCAACAAAAAATCTAGGTTAGTGGGGGAGGGCTAGGCGGCAAGCTCAACAAAGGGAAAAGAGGACTCATCAAACATAACATGGCGGGAGATGGTGACCCGATTGGAGGAGAGATCGAGGCATCGATATCCCTTGTGTTCGGATGGGTAGCCGAGAAACACGCACATGGTGGAGCTAGGAGAAAGCTTGTGAACAGCGGTGGTAGAAAGGTTTGGGTAACACTTGCAGCCAAAAACTCGAAGGTGAGAGTAGGAGGTGGAAACACCAAAGAGCGCAAAAAATGGTGTGAAAAAATTGAGAGTTTTTGTGCGTTAACGATTGAGAAGGTAGGTAGCGGCGTGAAATATACTAGCACGTGAGTTGACAAGTGCGAAACCATGCCAGGTAGGTGAGAGGGCAAGTGTGAAACTATGCTATATCTTAAGTATGGGCCAGAAACCGAGCTGTGTAACATGTTAACCAAGGCGTCTAACTGGATGGAACTTGAAGCCATGGCCCATCACCGTGAGGGACCCGAGCGAAAGTGTTTAGTGTGACATTTTCTATCTAAAATGCATGTCATTTTGTTCCGTAGCTATGACAATGAATCAATTACTTAAT